>OW285243.1:101258503-101751003 GCA_935421215.2 Melolontha melolontha
GGTTACTTTGAAATTTGTATAGAATACGACGCAAATATATTAGTATGTGTTTGTTGTTCCGTAAACGTAAATCCAAATGACATTTGATAATGTCAATCACAAATATTAGTTAGTGCATAAAATAATCGTGCGTCGATTCTGGTTTAAATAAATTGCTTCTCAGTTTTAAAATGGCTTGGACTTTAGAACATAAAATTTTTGGAGTCCAGGCTTATTTTCGAAGTGGTAATAAAATTGATGGTTTATGGGTTTATTCAGTTCAAGATTGCATTGTAGAATTTCAAGTTCAGTTTCCATATTTTGTAATAGATTATATACAATTTAAAAATACTTTGGATAGAACTATAAAACTTTTTTCTGAAACTGTTAGTCTCTTAAGAAAATCAGGCAACTGAGCAGTTAAGAAACGTACACCTCAAGTTGTCAATCGTGTTGAAAAAGTAATGGAAAATTAACCACAAACATCTGTTCGACATTTGAGTCAACAAATAAACCTTTCTGTTGGTACAACTCACAAGTTATTAAAAAAAGATTTGCAACTTTATCCACATCGTCTCACAGCAGTACAAGAATTGTTAGAAATTGATTACCTATGTAGACTACAGTTTTGTAATTGGTTTGTAAATATGAACAATAATGGAGAACTTTCCCAAACAGTCATCTTTACTGATGAAGCATGGTTTTATAAAACGGGATACCTAAATTCACAAAATACAAGAATTTGGAGTAGTGAAAATCCACATGTAATTAATGAAGAATCGCTACATCCAGAGAAAATTGGTGTTTGGGCAGCGATAAGCCAATGGCGAATCATTGGACCAATATTTTTTCAGGGAACGTTAACTGCTCAAAGGTACCGCACGGAAATTTTACAACCATTTGGCAATCAGTTGCATGATGATGAACTTCAAAATGCATATTTCCAACAAGACGGAGCACCTTGTCACTGTACTGCAGAATCTTTGGATTATTTAAGAGAATTTTTTGATGAGCGTATAATTAGTCGAAATACTGAAATTGTCTGGCCTACGTTCATGCGATTTAACACCTTGCGACTTCTTTTTGCGGCCTTATCTAAAAAATAACATATTTCGAACACCTATATTGAATTTGAATGATATGCTACAGAGAATCGAACAGAAATGCATGGAAATTAATAACAATCCAGTAATGTTGCAGAATATCGTCAGAAATTTTGAACGGAGGATTTTAAAGTGCATTGATCTTGAAGGACAACATTTTCAACATTTGTTATAGTTTTCAATAAATACCTATTATTTGTTATTTATTTATATGTATGAAACTGCCAAAATATACGACTTCGTAGGTTAAGTAGTAAATTTTAATTTACGACATACTTCAAAATGTTCTCAGTGAATCACATGCTACTAGATTGACTTTTCAAATGAACACTTGTTATGTATGTATGTAAATTTAAAATTTTTGTACTCTTGAGAAATTGCTAAATAACACATGTATGTACATACATACATGTGTTATTATGTACTAGGAAAAATAATCACTTATTTTCTTTTGAACATTACTTCTGAAAAATAATTGTTACTCAACAGAATTCTCGCATTTATTCAAATGCATTAAATATTTGATCAGGTACACTTTCCTGGCCCCTAAGAGTAATTCGCACAATGTCAAATGCATTTCTTATTTATTTTCACTAAATTTAGCAGGACATTCCCCGGTTTCAGTTTCTTCTTCATGATCTTCTATACTTTTTATATCGTCAATTATGTCTCGGTCAGTTGGGAGATCTGTCGTGCCAACATCATTGTCGATTTCTAAGAAATCTTCAAGTAAAAAATCTGCGCAGACAGTAGTAGTTTTTTGTAGAATTGTTTTCTTAAGAAACATCCTTAACGAAATTAGTTTGCTTGTTGATAACCCAGAAAAACTGATTGCACAGAGCTATGATGGGGCAGCAGTCATGAGTGGTGCTATTAACAGCGTGCAAAGACATGCCCAAGACCAGTATCCAAGGGCTAATCTTGTACATTGTTATGCACATCAGACAAATCTAATTATGTCACATGCTACATCGAGCAGTAGTAATTGCAGAATATTTTTTGCCAATCTGACGGGATTATGTACATTTTTCTCCACTTCACCACAACGAGCTGCAAGATTGGAAGAATTCCTTCAGAGAAAAAGCTTACCCCGTTCTTCAAAAATAAGATGGAACTTCAATTCTAGGACAGTGAATACAATATATGAGCACCGAGAAGAAATAATTGAAGCTCTAGAACAAATCGAGGGAGAAGCTAGTTTACAAACTACCATTCTTTAAGCTGGTGCCAATTTGCGAATTTTAGAGGAGGAAAATTTTATCTATTGGTTAACTTTCTTTCATAAAATTATGCCACATGTGGACATATTGTTTAATCAATTACAAAATGTCAATACAGATGCATTAAAAATCAAGAATAATTTAGATAATTTTGAACGCGCTATTGGAAAAATTCGAACCGAAATCGCTGACACAGATAATCAGTTGGTTAAACAAAATGACCCGGAACTGACTCCTCGACCTTCAAAGCGGCGAAGAGTAACTGATGGTAGCCAAAGAAGGAGGGAAACTATTGAAGTGTGCGATATTATTTTGCTAGAAATAAAAACTAGATTTCGGTATACAGGGCACTTAATATTAGCAAACTTAATTTCTTTTAAACAGTTCTCCTCTTTTCAAAAAAAATTTTCCGGAAGATTGCCTTAAAGAAGCAGTAAAATTTATCCATGCCTCAATGAAAGCAGACTACGAACTGAATTAAGCGTTCTATATTCTAGAGAAGAATTTAGGCAAAATATAGAAGTCGGTGCTGTAGGTCTGCTAGGTCTTCAGCTGGATGCATTAAGCGACACATTTAATGAAGTTGTTAAGCTTTTAAAAATTGTCATTACAATCCCAATGACAGCGTCCGAAGCGGAACGCCAGTTTTCACGGCTGAAGAGAATAAAAACTTTCCTGAGAAATACAATGAAAGAAGAGAGATTAAATGTCCTTACTATGTTATCTTGTGAAAAAGAATGTATAAATGAGTTCACAAACTTTAATGAAAAAGTGATAGAACTGTTCTGCAAGTCAAAGACACGTCAAATGGACTTCGTTTATCGTCAGATGTAATTAAACTGTGTAATATTTACTATTCCCTCAAATCAAACTCGACAAGGAACAGTACCTGTCTGGAACAGTGCGTCGGTGAAATTTATAAGGATTGGGTAAGCGTTTTTGTATTACACTTTTCAATTTTGAAATTATGCACTCCCTGTGTGAACCACCCCGAGCCGCAACTGCTATGAACTATTTGAATTGTATTTTAGTGCGTATACCTTAGGTTTGGTGTAAATAATGAATTTTAAAGACAATTGTGGTGTTTGTCGGATAGTAATGACAAGGAATACTGTAGAAAGACTATTGCCTTGGATGCATTTGCTTCCTACAAAGTGTTATAATTTACTAACTACAGCTGCGAATGAAGAAGTCACTTGTCCCATATGCATAGAAGTATTAACTGGAAGTGAAGATGTTAAAAGAACAATTTACATGCATTATACACAACAAGATAGAGAAAGAATTGTTGTATGTGATAATAAAGGAGAAGATTGGACTACGTTGGTTACAGCATTAGGAATAATATAAAACAGAGTTTCACTGGGTTCGTTCGGGTTGACAGGATATGTTACCAAAAGGTGGTAAAAAACCCAAGTTGTTAACTGAAAACCTAATTGATCAAATTATTTCGTGGTTAGAAAGAGATTGTACATTAACGCTGAAACAGATTTAAAACAAAATATTAAGAGAATTTCATGAAGATGTGTCTATTTCTACTGTCGGAAATTACTTAGAAGAAAGGTTGCTAACTTTAAAAAGTGTACATAATGTGCCATTGAATATGAACAATAATGAGAATAAGGAAATGTGCTCACAATATGTAAGGGTCTTAAACCAATACATTCAAGCAGGAAAGCAAATAGTTTGGGTAGATGAGACAAACTTTAATCTATTTTACCGCAGAACACGCGATCATTCGAAAATTGTCGATAGAGCAGTACAACTCCTTCCTGCATCGAGAGGTCGGATGGATTCGATACATTCCGAAATCAAACTTACTAATATGATTTACACTTGACGCTTTCTGAAATAAAACTTGTTAATCTGAATTACATCTGAAGGATTCTGAATTACATCTGTAAATGGTGTAGTCCATAATAACAAACGATTCACTCCAAACCTCCTTACTTTGACCTAAAGTTTCGCTAGAATAATTGCTTATTAATAACTCTACCCAAATTAATATGTATACACAGGAATCGATGCATATTAATCTGATGTATTAGCATAAGTTTACGGAAGAACTTAGTGTTGATACATAAATTGAATTGGTGTTAAATTATACAACAATGCGGTCATATTACTCAGGAAAAATATTTTACTTTTACAAGCAATATATATAATAAATGTCCAAAGAATTTAAAAAACATTTTTAAGAAATATGACCTCTAAATTCTTGGTATTTATTATATAACGTTTATTCAAGAAGAAAATTAATTTTGCTATTACGGGAAATATTAATATTCATGAGATATGATTTCACCTGATATAAAAGTTGTTTACTTTAAATTTCAATGTAAACTTGTTGATCGTACATTAATCAATTACTGAATAATAAAATTAAGAAACCCTTACCACAATAGAATTTAATGATTCTAAATACGTATTTCTACAACCACGTTGTCATCTTCAGTAGAAAAATCAGTGTAACACTTGAACGCACAAAAACACTCACAGAAGGATTGTTCTGAACGTCTTCTAGTTTAACACTCTTCTAGTTTAACGCTCACAGAGTGTTAAACTAGAAGACGTTCAGAACAATCCTTCTGTGAGTGTTTTTGTGCGTTCAAGTGTTACACTGTTTTTTCTACTGAAGATGACAACGTGGTTGTAGAAATACGTATTAAGAATCATTAAATTCTATTGTGGTAAGGGTTTTTCTAATTTTATTATTCACTTATAAGCCACAGTCTCCGATTTGTTAGTTAATCAGTTACTGTTGGCGGATTATTTAATAACAGATTGAAGCTTGATCGACCTAAGAGGTTGTAACTGCCACCTATGTGCCAGACCGAAAACATGTCACTCGATCTTATGATAATAAAAATGCATTGTTTGGAAGTTAAATAGTTGTTGAGCGTTGAGTCTCGAGAATAAAATGCTGTAAATATAAGGAAAGATTAAGTAAAATTTGTTTTTTATACCCGACAGAATTTGAAATTGAAAAAAAATACTAAATTTTCATATTTTTATTAATATTTTTTTATTCGAAAGATAATATTAATTAATTAATATTGAAGATCTATAAAAAAAGTATACGAAAATTCAAATATCAAAGAAATATAACAAAAAAAAAAAGAAAAGAGGAAAAATATCTAATGAAATACAAATTAGAAGCATAATATATGACAAAAAGAATTATATTAGAAGATTAATAATAAGTAGAGATGAGAAAACTAAATGATCTGGGCAGCGTAAAGCTGTTAGGACAAGAGTTAGAACTAACCAATGAAGTGAAGTATCTAGGCATAACACTTGATGAAAAATTGAATTGGAGCAGACACCTAGCCAAAATGGCAGACAGGGCGGCGCAGCTCTTCTGGAGATGCAAAAGAGCTGTTGGCAAGACCTGGGGACTAAAACCAAATGTGGTACACTGGTTGTACACAGCAGTAATAAGACCAACGATTACCTATGGGGCAGTTGTCTGGTGGAGGAGGACGGAGCGGACATCGTCGGTGGGGCTCCTCACGACTCTCCAGCGACAGGCCCTGTTGGGAATCACGGGAGCTATGAACAGCACGGGAACCGCTTCCATGGAGGCCATCGTAAGGTTGTAGGGAGCCATACAGATATCACAGGAACTATACTGGATGAGCCGATATTTCAAATGCCGGTGGACAGTATGGCACCTGAAATTATGTTTACAGCTAAGCTGAACATACTTATACCGACCAGGGAACAGGCAAAAAGTCGCTCGATCGATTGTGGTGCCGGCACCTGGTACACTGATGGATCACAATCTAGTCAGGGGGCAGGTGCAGGCATATGCGGAATGTGCCCTAGAAGGAAGATATCGATATGTCTGGAGAAACAGTTTACTACTGTTTTCCAGACCGAATTGTTAGCAGTCGCAGCCTGCGGATGAAATTCGGGAAGCCGGCTGCGCAAGCAAAAAAATTAACATAATGACCGATAGTCAGGCGGCTATTAAAGCCATTATGAACCCATCTACCAGGTCTAAGCTGGTGAAATATTGTAAACAGGTCCTCAATAACCTGGCACAAGGTTGGAAGCTACTAGTTTTTATGCAGAGAATTTTGATAGTTTACAAAATTTCGTTACACGTTTAAATGACGATGCTCGAAGTATTTCTGAGTGCAAGGAACTAACACAAATTCCAAATTTAAAAAAATCAGTTGTACTTTCTTCAGGAACACATTGGAAATTTGCCAAAACTAATCACTTATTTTGAAACCCAAAATCTCAAATTAAATGATGGATTAACCACATTAGATATGGCTATTAATAATTTGAAAAATATTCTAGGTGACTTCTGATGTGGCCTTCGGCAAGAGATAGATGCAGTTTTTAAAAGAATTCCATATTTAATAACATTGCGGCAATTGTGTATGGGGATAATGCCTCAAAATCTAACTGCTAAATAGGCTGAAATAAATTAGTATTTCCAGTAGTACCTATAACCAGTTGTGATGTAGAAAATACGTTTTATATCTACAAGGATGTATTTCATTCAAAGAGAACAAATTTTACAGAAGAAAATCTTGACAAAGTATTGCTAATTAATATTAATACTCCTTTACTCAACTTCAACTACAAAAATGAACAAATAAAAATGTATTTCGTATTTTATAGATTACCATCCGTTTGTTTTCCAATTATATAAATAAAATTAAAAACTGTTTCGAAATACAAATTTTCAATAGTACGCCCGTGGGCGATGAGTCATGGGCCTCTCGTGTTCGGTCCCTATTAATTAATATCTATATAATATAGGAACATTCGAGAATATGAATTGCCTGAGTTTACCGTTCGGTGAATATTCTCAGAATGCTATCATTTATGACCAGTGCGATACAAAAGAAAGGAAATGCGAATTGTATCAAACATGACACAAAATACATCATTTTAATTTTTTCACATTATTAAATTTGAAGTATTTCTAAATAATACAATTTAAAAATGGGATTAAAACATTATTGAGAAGCGTAACAATGTGAACTAACAGAAAGTGAACTCTGTATTACAACTCATTTGACAATTAATTCTTTCGTGAGTTCTATCTTCAAGAAAACCCGCATTATATGTACTACGACAAGTAAATTTCAACCTAATATTAGGAGAGAAAAAAAAATAAAATATATTTTTTTCTAAATTGATAATTTAAACCGACAATTTTTTATATACAGCACAGCGGTTTTATCTTTATTTATATTTTCGTTTTATCCATTACAAATTACATATTAATGTGTAATAAATATCTTATTAATTCCCGGAGTTTTCCACGGTAATGATCTTAAGCAAAAGTCAAAGCTTCGTGCTCAAGCAGGCGAATGAAAATAAGTAGTCGCCCCAACTGAAAGCACTGATTAAATATAATGGATTAGATAAACTATCTTCACTAATGTACCATTTAAGATCTATTTAAAAAGAACTTTAGAAGTATAACAAACGGAATTGTATCTCTTAACATATGCGTACGAATCGGGATAGTTTCAATACATCCATAATTTTCTATAGGTAGCAGTTAATCATACTTTGTTTCTAATTCGTTGGCATGCTTTTGTTTGAATTTTTTGAGTTTGCTGGAGCGCAGAGGACGTACATTTTTTTTTTTTTTTGGAAATACTTTGCGTATATATAAATTTAGTAAGCGTTCATAGTTGCTTTGTTATTATCTGAATACTAATGAAAATCTTTATTTATTTTTCATTGTTTGAAAATAAACTAAATTTAATTTTACTATTTTTATGAAAATTATGAAATTATAAAAAAAACTAGGGAACTTTGGAGACTGTGGTTAAGTAAAAACTCAAAAAAGGCATATAACCCCTTACCACAATTACTAATCGTATCCTAAATACGTCTTTCGGCAACTAAGTTGTCATCATCAGTAGGTAAACCCATGCAGCGCTGATTATACTTCCACGCTTGGTCTTAATAATTTTTGTGAGATAGCGAAGTTGTTCATTTTTGTGAATGTATCCTTCTTCGGCAGGGGCGTTCTAACGAATTGGTAGAAAGATGAAATACGTATATACGTCTCAGGAAAGGATACGATCACAAAGATATTAATAATGAACTTTTATTGTGTGCTTCACACCAGATTTTTAATAATATTTTATATTCTTAAGATTACTTTTGTATTATACAATAATTGTTCTTAATTTTTTTACTGAAAAAGAGTTCAAGTTAAAAAAAAAGTCAAGAGACCTTTTTTGTTACAAAATGAAATGCCATTAATAAAATAACTATTATTTAAAGAAAAAGCAGCGGCGTGCCATTATTTTTTCAAACATGTTCAGTCCGAATTTCGCTCGAACATCACTGGTAGAAAATTTAAAAAATATATATATCGGCAAATGCGCTTTTATGGTAGGAAGGCATATACCGATTTATATAAAATATCCGAAGTGGTGTGAATGTTAATCGACTCTTTCAATATTGATGTTCAATTATGTAACATACGACATACTAGCATTTCATTCTCATTAGAAATGTTCAGTACACGATATTCAGAGACAACATGACTTTCATTTCTATACTGTGTATGTATATGTATATACAGGCTGATTCATTTTTGGCCCTCACCATGGGGATCTCTCTTATTATTGGAGATAGAGTATAGGTTTAAATTTGGCAAAATTGTTAAATTTTGTGTTTGTTATAAATCCGTAAAGAAAATAGATCTGTGACAAATGACCTTCGTTATTTAAAAAAAAACGCGAAACCCCCATTTTCATCTTTTACCTGTAGCACCGACATTTGGCCTTGTAGAGAAAAATAAAAACACATCCTTGTGGCCATTTCTAAACCTCTATCCAGTGGTGTACTCTAAATTTTTATACGACGTTTCGTTTCTTTCTGGCCATCATCAACTATCTAATTTCTTATAGGCGCCATATTGGATTTAGACATCTTCAGAAAGAGTTTTTTTTTCTGATTTCAACCATGTACCATATGCTGACTAAAGTGTTTGACATTAGGTTTTATTTGAAAGAATAAATTATGAGATTAAATAAGGTAGCCATGGAACTTCAATCTGTCAAACATTTCATTTATTGTTCATTAATAATACAAAAATGTCATACACTAACGTAGAGAAACGAGATATGATAAGTATTTTTTATTCTTCGAACCGAAATTCAACAGTAGCGAGTACAAGATAACAAAAACATTAATAAAAATACATAGAAAAGTAAACAATAAACAATTACAGTAATTGTTCAATTATCTGGCCATCTTCGGTAATGCACAATTGGGCACGCCTTCTGGCATTTTGTACTGCCCTTTGTATAGTTCTTCTAGGAACTGCATCGAAGGCATTCTGAAGTCTGTCTCGTAATTCTTCAATGTTTTGTGGCGCATCTACTTTATAAATATTATTTTTAACATATCCCCATAAAAAAAAATCTAGCGGACTTAAATCAGGTGATCTCGCAGGCCATTCAACAACTCCCCTATTTCCAATCCAACGGTTTGCAAACTCTTGATTTAAGAAATTTCTAACAACAGCTGCATTGTGTGCTGGTGCGCCATCTTGTTGCCGCCATAAATATTGTAATTGATTTAATGGGATATTGTCGTCAAGATAGTCAGATACGTATGTGCGTAAAATGTTTATATATCTTTTTCCATTTAAATGTTCTTCATACATAACTGGTCCTAAGAGACGATATGCCAAAATACCCATCCAAACGTTTATTCCAAAACGATGTTGTGGTCTTCTAGCCCTGTTTTGTCGGGGATTTTGTACTGCCCAATAGTGCTCCGTATTTCTGTTGAACATTCCAGAATTTGTAAATTTTGTTTCATCTGACCAGATGATTTTGCTTAAAAAATTTTCGTCATTTTCTATCCTTCCCATTAACCAATTACAATATTCTAACCTTCTCAAATTATCTCCAGGCAGTAAAGAGTAACTAACATGGATCCTGTATGGTTTAAACCTACTTTTATGTAAAGTTCTCCAAACTCTGGACTGGCACAAATTTAATTCTGACGCTACTTCGCGTGTAAAAATTGATGGATTATTACTTATCTATAAAAATACAAGATTAATATGAAATTTGAAAACACGCTTTTAATTTACCATTTGTGAAATATCTTGTCGATTTTCATTTAAATTCCTGTTGTCTTGACCATTACGCGGCTTAGTAAACGATCCATTCTCGACCAAATTTCTGTCGAGATCTAGAAAAATGGTACGATGAGGCTGTTGTCGTTCTGGATATAATTGTAGATATCTTGTACTCGCTACTGTTGAATTTCGTTTCAAAGAATAAAAAATACTTATCATATCTCGTTTCTCTTCGCTAGTGTATGAAATTTTTGTATTATTAATGAACAATAAATGAAATGTTTGACAGATTGAAATTCCATGGCTACCTTATTTAATCTTATAATTTATTCTTTCAAATAAAACCTAATGTCAAAAACTTTAGTCAGCATGTGGTACATGGTTGAAATCAGAAAAAAAACCTCTTTCTGAAGATGTCTAAATCCAATATGGCGCCTATAAGAAATTAGATAGTTGATGATGGCCAGAAAGAAACGAAACGTCGTATAAAAATTTAGAGTACACCGCTAGATAGAGGTTCAGAAATGGCCACAAGGATGTGTTTTTATTTTTTTTCTACAAGGCCAAATGTCGGTGCTACAGGTAAAAGAAGAAAATGGGGTTTTCGCGTTTTGTTTTTAAATAACGAATGTCATTTGTCACAGGTCTATTTTCTTTACGGATTTATAACAAACACAAAATTTAACAACTTTGCCAAATTTAAACCTATACTCTATCTCCAATAATAACCGAGATCCCCATGGTGAGGGCCGAAAATGAATCAGCCTGTATATACGAATTATGTTGAACTTAACCTTTGAAAAGACACTTTTCCGTCAAAACCCCCCGTTTGTATTTATTCTCTTTTATATCAAGTAAAAACTACTGCATAATAAAGGACAACAATATTTGAAATTCAATATATCCACGAAACAGGCAATTGTAGTTAATTGTAAATCCTATCTACATCGCTATGTTAATTAAATTAATTCCTGTGGAAGGTAATATTAAGAATAATATACTAGTATTATGAGTAATTAGCGTATTTAATAATTAAAATAGTAAAAATAAGTATATCCGAGGATTAAGCATTTATTTTATATTATTTTTTTAATGAAGATCTAGTCAAGTCGAAATTACATTTTCATTCTTTTTTAATCGCGTATTTAGTTCTAATTAAAACTCGTAAATTTATGTATTGGGTTTCCCCCAGGTTTCTTCCTATTCACACTTACACATAACTAATTAACTTATTAACTAATAAATACCGAAGAAAAGGAAAGCATATGGATTATAATAAATTTATACTGAGAAGTAATTAAAGTCATTTATAAAAATTACACCAGTCGACTGTCAAAAGAAACTCTATAACAACCTGCTTCCTATTTTTTTCTTTTTAATTTATTCTTCATATTTAATATTGTAGATATTTTCATATAATAAACTGATAATTTAGTAGTAATTTGCCGGGTATGTGATTACTCATCGAAGTAAGAATTTAAAGTTTAACACGTCAATATATTGAATAGAAATAGAGCGATAGATCGGTTGCACAACTAAAGTCGGAAACCGTTTCGTTTTCGCACAAAGGCAAAACCGCAAATTGTTTGCCCGAAAAGTTCACCGACATAAATGAACTATAACCGCCATAAGTATAAGTTGTAAATTGATTAAAATCATCTCTTATTAAAATATGGTTGATTGGTAGGTATGTTTAAAAAATTTTATATATAAAACGGAAGTTTAAAAAGAATCTTTGTAAATATAATAGATCCAATCAAAAATATCTCACAACAGCGTATGTTTGCATACATAATAGCTGCATGAGACGGACAATAACAAAGCTATTCTTTTTGTTATTGTCGGTCAAGTTTAAGATATCGTCTTTTATAATATAGTCAATCGAACAGTGGCGTTACAAAAATGTTTTAAATACTTTTATAATTTTTTTCTCGCTTGTGTGAGGGAATTTTGTGAAAACATTTTGAATTTATATTCTATATAAATTCACTTTCCATTTTTCAGATCTTGGCTTCTTTGTATATATATGTATAATGTATATATATATATATATATATATATATATATATATATATATCGTTATAAAGGAATGCTCTATATATATTTTAATGTATGTCAATAGCAATGTAAAATGCTGAATGAATAAATACTTTAATGAAATGTATATAACTAGCTCAATTATGTAAACTTTGAATATGGTAATATTTAAACAAGAGCGCTTCTTAATCTCAGGGTTATTTGGTCGGTTCTTAGATACCATACAGTACAACAAGCATACATAAAATAAAAACAATTTCATAAATTAATAAATAAATATATTCAAGACAATTATTGATTTCTGATACAAGATATAAACATGCACTTAATATACTATCTGAAAACATCAAGGAATATTAAGTTGCTTATTCAACCCCTTTTACTAATAATATAAATAGTTGCCTATACTATGTTCATATGACTATTGAAAACTAGTCGAATAAAAAATGGAGGTTATATTAGAAATGATTATACTAACAATGAAATTCTATGAATATATAGTGCTTAAAAGTGATAACGTGAGTTTAATGATATACTAAATAATATGGTTTAACAAATGAAGTTTCTTTTAAAAATTATGTACCTATATATAATTCCACCTGGGAATACCTGTTGTCAACAGAGAGCATGAAGTTTTCAGAACTAATATATATACGGTTCATATGTGTTCAGGAAATATCAGGCTGACTCTGTAAAGGTTGGTCGTTTGTGGTACTCTTTACATAGGACAGGAAGGTTTCCTTTACGAAGGGCCACTTTAGGTATAAATTCTGCAGGTTTAATTAATTTAACACTTTTAAATGGTTCTCGGTTTTCTAAATATGGTTTATTTAATTCTTTTAAGCCAATACTTCCAAAATTAACTAACTGGCTTTGAAACAGGAAAATTCTTGATATTTATTATTATTGAAAATACGTTGCTTTTTTCTCGGAGACCGTCTTCAATTAAGATAATTACATTTACTGTATTTTTAAAATGACATTTATGATTAAATTAGGCTTATATATTGTGTTTTTATGAATTTTAAAAATGATGCGTCGAAAAATGTCGTTTCTATAACAAGTCGTGCAAAAATCTCTTCTAAACAACTTTTGTTTTTTTTTGTTATAACTACCACAGGAAGCAAGTGATAATTAATTATTTTTTATTAAAATTTTGCTACAAATCCAAATAATATGAATGAAGTAATTTTATCCATCTTAATAAATTTTTTTCTGAATATTTCCGTGTGCTTTTTGTTCGAATGTCAATAGTGGTTATTCCTATATGAAATTATTTTTATCTTACTATTGCAGATTTTGACACCTTGACACGTATTTGTTAGAGCACGTCTACAGATACGTTAAGTTGCTTAAAAAAGTATTTTGATTATGCGAATATAACATCACTAGATGTAGAACGCTCGTTTTCCGAATATAAACATATTTTTTCCTCACGGCGGACATGTTTTTCAGAAATAACCTTAGAAACGCACCTGATGTTGAAAATATACAATCGAGTTTCTCCAGTTTGTCAATCCTTGGAAGACGCTTAAAACGGTCACACAATCATTGATTTCATACATTTTCCATTTTATTTATAGGAACATACAACGCTGCTATAATATGTACTATTCTTATTTTTCGTGTGTTTATGCATATTACTTTAATAGCAGAAAACCAAATGTATATTTAATTACTTCTGATAGAATAAATGTCTCTACTTCTATACTTATATCGGTAACAAGCTCATGTTTCGTCCCTATTCTATCGCATATTCTAATATATTACGAATTACACTCCCATACCGGCGCTCATGGCGCGCACGGAAATTGGTCTGCTCTAAACATAAGTCATAAAATTGTTTTTCTATTTTGCGTTCGAAATGAACTCATTATGAAACCCAAAACAGTATCGAAATGAGCTTCATTTCGATACACTTTTTTTCATTTTTCAATGTTGGCGTTGTTCGAATACAGAAATAAATATCGTTGCTGTCATTTGATTTTAAGAATTTATGTACATTTGACAGATATGATATATGTCAGTATTTTACACAAACAACGTATGTTGTATACAATTGACAACAACATATATATGTTTCTATGTCACTCATGTTTATTTTTTAAATGAAATATCAAGTAATGTTAACGAAAATTAATAAATAATATGTAATATAATATACTTCGCGGATAGCAAGATTTAAATTTGAAAATGTCAAGTATCAATGTGACCAACTGCATGCTTTATATAAAAATTAAACTCTGAACTTTCAAATTAAATAATTCCAATTTAAGCAATTTATTAATGTAAAAAAACGCAAAATAGAAAAAATAGTATAAAAAGCTCGTTTCATAACGCCTTTTGCCGCACTCGCTCTTTAGAAACCTCGCCGCTATCGCGGCTCGTTTTCTAAACTGATCTCGTGCGCCAAAATGGTGCCTTATGAAACTTGTTTTTTAATATACTATTTTACACAGCTCGAAAGACATTTGAGTTTTCGGAGCAGCAAAATATCGTATTATTAGATTATCCTCCGTATAGTACCGATCTAACTCCCAACGATTTTTTTACGTTCCCAAAGATCAAAAATTGAATGCAGATTTCAGTCATCGGAAGAAACAATAGATGCCTTCAAAACAGCAATTTCAACTGTCACAACTGAAGACTGGAATATCTGCTTTAACAACTGATTTAAACGAATGCAGAAGTGTATAAATTTTTAGGGAAAATGTTTTAGAAACAATAAAGCACTTCGAGTCAATCCAGTGTTTATATGCGAAACTAAAATGTTGTGTTAAAAAAAATCAATCGATTATTTATATTTTCTCTAGAGCTTCTTTACAATTTACAAAAATTTTAGCATAATTTGCGTATATATATGTAATATATCTGAATTACCATATTACTAATACCTGTAACCTAATTATTTTAAAACATTGCAGATCTACGTTCTAGTACCTGTATAAGACGAATTTCCTTATAAGAATGATATATGCATGCACGCTGTCTATTTATACATTACACTTCTTTGTAGATTGATCTGTTTGAACAGTTATAAATTCATGGCGTTTATGGAAAGTTGTTAATGATTCGCAACATTAAATTATTAGATTTATGTACGTCATTATGGCTGTGGTTTTTTTCGGAAATTTAATTGGAAATATGTTAAGTGCATTCGCAAGTAACAAGCTACGTTAATCGTAAACACGATCTTTCCTTTTTTTTTAAATTTTAATGTGCGTTTTATTTTATGAGCAGTTAGAAAACAGTTTTTCTGTTGGAATAAAAGTGTGATGGTCCTAAAAAATATACCCTGCGGTATTACATAAGTAATAATTGATTTAATTGTTATTTAAGATAGAAGAAAGTATCCTTTAGATAGAAATACTTGAAATAATAAATTTATTTATTTATTTTCTATGAGAAGCGATGTTAAAAAAGCAAAAATTAAATATTAGTGTATAAATCACATTCCTAATTTTGGCTGGATGTAAATTGGGCACTAACCTACCTGACATTTTAAACTCGTTGGTAATTCGGGCACTAGCTAAAAATGTACTCGCAGAGGGTCTATGTAAACTGGGCACCGTATAAAGCAAACAAAAACAATAATATAGAAATAGTGTATTTCAAGTTGAAGTACAGCAAAAAGATAGAAAATAAAAAATATGTACTCATATGAAAACAATAATAAAAGCAAATACTTAATTATATAAAAACTATAATAAAAAAATTGTGTATTTGAAGTCATACGGATGAATAAAATGATATACACTTCACAAAGTGTAATCGTGATATTGTTCCATTATTTAGTTGTTCACACAGTTCACTTAGAGTTCTTAATTTTTGTTTTGCGCGTTTGTCTTTAACTCTTGCTGTTGTGTGTACACTTTGAATTTTAACATAAGTGTCTATTTGAAATTCCTTAAGCTTTTCGATAAAAATATAAATAGATGGATGTGTTGAATAAAATGACTCATTTAGTTTGGAATGAAACGATTCGCATGCGTTTGTGGTGTTAGTGATCGATGGAGTTGCAGTAACCCACATATGTGGAGGGAAAGGAGCATCGTCTTCTATGTATGTCTCCAATAAATAATCGGCGTATTCGTCAGCCTGTGCATGAGCAGGTTTTTCGGCAAACAAATCTATGGCGAAACAATCGCCTACTTCGTCAGGATTCAAATACGTTAATCCAAATGTATATCGCAGCCATTTTCCTACTTCGGAATCTGTGTTCCTAAATTCTGCTGTTAAACCCAAACTTTGGATTTTCCTGAACCACGATTGGTGCAAATGGAAACGACAACCATAGATTTGTGCTGATGGCCATATAGCGCGAACCGCTGAGTGAATGCTTTTCTCAAAATCTACAAAAACTTCAGCTGGTCGTAATATTGTAGAGTGACGTCGAAAGATTTCTTTTGTTAGCATTTCAAATAATGTTGCATACGTTTCACTGCGTTTATCAGGCAACAAGCAAAACATCAATGGAATATAATGTCCATTATTAAGTCCGTGGATTGTAAATAATTGTAAAAAATATTTTGTACAATAACGAAAATGTACCGTCCATGTACAATTTACGCATTCCACATAAACTTCTAACATTCGTTTCACAAGAAAACACTATGATATTGCTCACTGGACAGTTTATAGAAACTTTTATCCTTGCTTGTTTTAACATTAGCAGCTTCCACTATATCATGGACTTCTGTCTTATTTTCTGGTAACGACCCAGGAAGAAATTTTCTCCTTGCATTGTACAAATTTCTTCGGATATAAGTGAAATCTGTTATCGTAATTGTTTTCGGCAGTTCCTTAGCTAGTTCACGACGAATAATTTTCGCTGGTTTTTCGGAAATATCATCAACGGCTTTACGTTTACACGCATTTGAAATCACTTTTCGGTTTAATTTACTCTGATTCTGTTCATAATTATGTTCTAGCTGGCTTCTGCTCACTAAATTTTCTGCACCAAGCGTAAACACTTTTGCGGGACAATTTAAGGATTTTTTTGTACAACGCCAAAACACTTCGCCACTCTTCAACACTTTCTGTTTTGAAAAGGTGCACTTGTTAACCATTAGCAAACATTTTCCATTGTTACTGTCCACGAAAGAGACCTCCATAATTCTTAACAGTGTGCAACAAAACTCGAGACTGAGAAGCGGGTCTAATTTCTTACTTTAAGCAAACGCCGCAAACAAGATAGAAATAACTAAATACACAAACTAAATGTTTCCTTATGTATAGAATATATTATAGCATAATACAATAGAGGCCCGCCCACAATAGATGTACAAATAAAAATACATTTGAAATAATCTATTTGGTCATTAGGAAATTCCTTAATTTATTAACGTCTAATATCTTACTTTAAGCTTATATATAGAATATATTATAGCATAATACAATAGAGGCCCGCCCACAATAGATGTACAAATAAAAATACATTTGAAATAATCTATTTGGTCATTAGGAAATTCCTTAATTTATTAACGTCTAATTTCTTACTTTAAGCTTTAAAGCGATCATTACCCGAACGGTACTGGTGCCTAGATTACCTGTAGGATTAAGCAATCCTTTTTGCAGGTCAGGTAAATCCATATACTTGGTGCCCAGTTTACATCCGTCCCTAATTTTACACCACTCAGTAAATCGATTTTATGCTATTTCATATTGCTGTTTAGACTTCGATGGAATTAAGTTTAAGGAAGCTCTACTTGCGGCTTCTTCAATATCTAATCGGAAAATAGTTTTAACTATTAACTAACTCTATTCTTTAAAAATTTATATTAATTGAGAATGCGTTTACAAGCGTACAAAATTATTTTATATGAGCTGTAATCAACTACCAGATTTTTTTCATTTCAACTAATTTTCATTAAAACTTTGTAATAATAAAAAATTGTGTTTGTAAAAAAAATATTGTACGATACAAGTATTAAAATGCTATTTTATTTTGCTCGTAATTTAGTCCACTCGCTTCGCTAATGTCGCAAACCTTACTCGCAAAATAAAATCGTATTTTGTACTTGTATCGTAAATAAGTATTATGACAAAAAGATTATAAAAACAATCTACAGTACACTCGTATCTAAATTTTGTGGAGTGTTGGGCTCCTTACGAAACTCCAGTGACAGACTCTGTTGGGAATCTTGGGAGAAATGAACAACACGGAACCGTCTCCAGGGATGCTATCGTGGGTCTCCTTCCACTGGAACTACTTGTGAAAGCGGTGGAAATTGTTTAAATTCTGAGGATGAACGCAAATGGCTTATGATGTCCTAATAAGGTTGTAAAGGGCCATACAGATACCACAGGAACTATACTGGGAGAACCGATATTATAAATGCCGGTGGATAGTATGGCACATAAGATTATGTTTACACCTAAGCTGAACAATCTATGCTGTGCTACCTACGGCACGCGCAGGCGTAGCGATGGCATCTGAAGATGATCAAGATATAAACGAAACCGGTAGTCGTATCGCAACAATAGCCTTGGAGCTTCTATTTATTGTGAGTGCCCTAAGTCAGTGGAGACGAATGTGGGTGACTAAAATAAAAGATAATAGGTAGAGCCACACCGTTTTGCACACAGAAGCTCAGTCTGAAAACGGGGGAAAGGGATTGCGCGATCTAGGTGCATGCGCATAGAGTCTACAAAAATATCTACGCTAAATACAAAGACGCAGCGGCAAAATGTTGCACAACAAACCTACAATCTGAAAATAATCGCCCAAAGTCCAACTTGCTAAAGATTAAAAAAAATAAGCACAGGTAAAGAGAAAAAAATCTATATCTATATAATTATTATATTTTTGCACAATATAAAAAAAGGATGAGTTAATTAAACTGACACTTAGAGTTCAAAATATCAATTTCAAATAATTTTAAAAATTTTAATTCAATAAAGTATTAAATCACATAAATTTTTAAATCGCAATAAATGCACAGACATGACAGGTTTCTTTTTGTTTAACCCAAGCAAGTGCAGATGGTGTGTACAATAGGGTGGAGCGATTTTTTTAAATTTAGCAATAGCTTTGGAATACCTGTAAAAGGTTGCTCTATTATCTCCCAAATATACACAGAAAATTTCATTTCGCACATGATATATTTAGAGGTGCCCCCGACATTATTAAGTTTGGCAAAATTCATGAATTTAGTCGAAAAATCAAAAATATTTAATGAACGCTAAATTACACACTGAGTATTGCGCAGTTAGTATAAGATAGAAAAATATAATCCGAAGCGAGCGTATTAAGACGCGTGGGTGTTGAAGCACGTGGAGACGATTTCGCAACTCTCCTAAAACGTTATTCGAACGCTAGTCAACTCGCGTGAGTACTATTTCACTTGTGATACTCTTTGAATTTTACGTCTGAGATCAAGAAATAAGACTCATGTAAGTAGTATTTTCAATTTCCTATTTAGGTTTCAGATATTATTGTAATACTATAGCACATATTATATATCTTTATTACAGTAAAATGTCTCAAGTCAAAACACGACAAATGATGACCTGTGCTGTGTTCGGATTACCAGAGAAGTTACCAGTATCTCAATTACCAACTTATAATGACGTTATGAAAAATTACCTATTCATTAAAAATGAATTAAAGCCCAATAAAACAGTAAAAGAGCCAACCGTTCATGAATATCCGAAATATTGGCTCAAGAAGTTTTAGAAATTTGGCAAAAAGCTTCGCTGCCAACTGTTAGTGTTAAGAGAATTCTACAACTTATTCGTTCCTACCATGACAAATATAGAATCTTAATGAAACCTTATAAAGGTCGTCAAACAAACAAAAATTACGAAGAAAAGATCAATAGATTTATAACTGAGTCCCACAGATTATTTGATGTTTGCAGTTGCAAATGTAAACTTTTCTCAAATTGTAATTGTTTAAAAGGCAGTCGTGTTCCCAAGGAAGAAATAAATTTTTTACTCGATCAAAGAACAACAAGAAAATGGTGATAGGCGGTGTAGATGTGGTTGAAACTATAAAAAATAAGAAAAAAGAAGAAAGAAAACAAAAAAAGTTTATCGCGTAACAGAGAGATAACTGATTTTGAGAAACCGTGTTGTTCGCGTTTTTTACCTGAAGACTTGGCAATCGAAAGCGACAGTTCAAGCGATAGCGTAGCTTCTAGTCCTTACCTTGAAGCACCAACAAAAACAGTTGATTCGCCACCAAAAAAAAAGGAGATTAAATTTACCATCATTAGCTCTTGCCTGCGATCGTACTGGAGTTTCTGACAGAGCCGCTGCCATTATAGCTTCCTCTGTGTTAAAGGATGTTGGCATTATTTCACCAAAGGATCCAAGTGGTGTTATTGATCGCTCAAAGTTGCGCCGTGAAAGAGCTAAAGTCAGAACAGCTTTACAGGATGCAGATAACAAGAAAACCCTACGCGGTATGTATTTTGATGGGAAAGAGGATAAAACGTTGATTAGTATTCGGAAAAAAAAAAATTTTACAGAAAAAGGGTACTAGAAGACCATTATGTGATTTTATCAGAGCCAGGAAGCGACTATTTCGGGCATGTCACATGTGAGTTGGGAACTGCTAAATGTATTAAAGATACTATAGTAACTCACTTGAAATCCAAATCGGTGAAACTCAGTGAAATAGTTGTTGTTGGTTGCGATGGAACAGTAGTAAACACAGGTTTTAAAGCTGGTATTATTCGTTTGATCGAAGAAGAACTGAATAAACCACTACAGTGGTTTATCTGCCAGTTGCATTCCAATGAATTACCACTGCGACATCTGTTGTTACATTTGGACGGAAAAACTACAGAGCCTAAATGCTTTTCAGGTGCCATTGGATATCAGTTACAAAAATGTGAAACAATGCCAATAGTCAAATTCAACGCCATTCCTACAATATTAACTCAAATTTCCAGGGGTAATTTGAGTACCGACCAAAAATATTTGTACGATATTATGATCGCTATCAGCACTGGCGTTTTTTCTTCAGATTTAGCTAACATTGAACCTGGATCTCTCAACCACTCTAGATGGCTTACAACAGCAAATCGAATTCTAAGATTATATGCTACTAAACCGGACCCCGAAGAAATATTGGTGATATTACCCACGTACGTGATGAGAGTTTATGGTCCGATGTGGTTTAAAATAAAATGTAATCCCTCGTGTATAAACGGAGCTAAGAACCAGTGACAAACAATTAGTCTGAGTCGCTATTTGAACACCGATATGAAGAAGGTCATTGACAAGGTAATCCAACGAAATGGATTTTTTGGTCACCCAGATAATGTTCTTATTTCTATGCTTGGAGATGAAAGGGAAATCATACGAGATCTAGCATATCGACGAATTTTAAAAGCAAGAAGTGAGAAAGCTCCAGGACTTCGAATGTTTAAACTGCCTTCATTTAATTTCGATGCTGAATATTATACCGACATTATAACGTGGCGAGACTGTGAGATAACTGAGCCACCTCTGACTTTAAATTTATCTAATGACGACTTGAAAGCCATTGTCAAAGACGGTCTCGGCACATGTCAAAAAATTAAAGATTTTCCATGCCATACTCAAGCCGTTGGACGCTGCATCAAAGTGGTGACGAAGCTTCAAGTGCAGTTTGTGTAAAAAATAAACGAGACGGTTTCATCAGGGCAAGGCTACTATCACGTCAACAAATGCCTACTTTTGATACAAAAAAACAATTTAATATATAATTATTGTATTTCTGAATAATTATCTAGTTTACCATTATTTCTTGTATCTCGCTTCTTTAAATCTGTATAAAAAATATAAGATATTGACCTAACAAATAAAATATATAGTTTGATCACAATATAAAAAATAGGTAATTTTTTTTAAATTTTCAATTGTGTTGGGGCACCTCAAAACATCATTACAAATAGGTAATATTTCGTACGTTTAATTTACTCATTGAAATGCAACTTTATATCGCTATACCATTTTAAAAAACAATTTTTTTTTTATTCATATATTATCGCTCCACCCTAGTGTACAAAGAAGAAAAGATACAAACAAGAAAATTCTCACGTTAAAAATAAATTTAAATTAGGATACAAAAGCGGTAAATAAATAGAAAATTTTACGTTAAAAATTATTAATACAAATCACCAAAGTAAATAAAATAAAATTGAAATCAAAATTGACATTAGATTACAGGTAATTACAAAAAAATATCCAAATATAATATTAACTTACGAGATAATTTAGTTATAAGAAACTTCACCACGGCAATTAGAGCAAGAAAGTCAAAATATGATACTAAAAAACATACAACTCCACGAGTTGTTCTGGTTTAGAGAACGGGATATGTCGGGGGATGTGGGTCCGTCCGCCGTAAATTTCGTGATTCAGATCAATCAAGTGTACCGGTGTCTAGCTTACGTGTCTAAGGGGTTCTTAAAAGGGTTCGCAATGCGTTCCAGAAATGCCGCTCAATACTCTAGCAGAAGAAGGATTCTTTTCTTCTTCCGCTTTACTCCCAAACCTCACACCAAGCCGTATCGGCAATTTCAAAATTTATTTGCGTTTTACGCTATTATCCGCTCTAGGCGATATTCCATATCACGTAAAATTCGCAAACTGGAGCCCCTCAGGATGGTACAATGCATTAAAACTACTCAACTAATTATATCCAACGCAGGTGAACGACTCTCACTCTCCATACAACTATTCAGTGAGAAGCCGGGCGGGGATGATACGATTAATCAAATTCACACACAGAGGGCGATAAACCGTGAAAATGAAAATTAAACCAACATGTGACGGAACAGCATACCGGGAGATAAAACATTAAATGTATAATTACGAAATTCAAAGTGTAACAACTAATATAAAAATACAATTTAAAGCTTAACAACTGATCAGGAAATAGGCAAAAAGTCGCTCAAGCGATTGGAGTGCTGGCACCTGGTATACGAATGGATCACAATCCAATCGGGACATAAGTGCAGGTATATGCGGAATATGTCCTAGAAAGAAGATATCGTTAACTCCTGGGAACATACTGCGGTTTTCCAGGCTGAATTGTTTGCAATCATAGCCTGCGCCGAGGAAATTCGGAACGCCGGCTGTACAAACAAAAAAATCAACATAAAGCCATTATGAATCTATCTACCAGATCTAAACTGGTGAAACGTTGCAAACAGGTCCTCCAAGGTAATACTGTGTCAATGATATAGGTCACTCCAACACATGAGGGGAGATTAAAGGCAATGAGATTCAAGGGAAAGTTTTAAGAGGATCTTCATAGGAACAGAACCGGTATGTGGAATCGCCAAGGATTCCGCTAAAAGGCAGGAAGATCTGGTTATGGCTAGAAGGAGAACAGAAAAATAAATGGATACTAACGGAAATTCAACTCGAGCCAACTTAATTCGTAGTAATAAAAAAGAAATTAAAATTATTACCGGCTTAATAACCTGACATTGTCCTTCAAGTAAACAGCTTATTCTTGTTTTTCTAAGGAACTTGATAACGATTATACCGTGTGTCCCAATTTCGATGTTCACCATTGGTATCTCGGTTATTAGAAGATATAGAACAACGGTTAAATGGGGAATGTTTTGCAGAATTCAATACTCGGGGCAAATCCCATTTCAAATTAGACCTAACTTTTTAATTTTTTTAAATATTTTGAAAAATCAAAAATTTGCCGATTTCGTTATTCCTCAATAACTCGATAGCGCTTAGTCTGACCTCTTTTAAAGTTTTACATTGTTCAGACACTTTTTTAAAACAAATTATTTGATACAAAAATAGAAACCCCCGATTGTCATTTGTTTTTAAGTTATTACCACTATCTTTTGTTTTTCATATGGCGGCCATATTTGATTTTGGGTTTGTTAGGTAGTCCTCAAAATGTGCTTTTCAACGATGTATAACATGCCTGAAAAATTTTTATTTATAAGGAAAATATTAATAAAAACGTAAATTAATCTTTAATATGAAATTAGTAGGCTGAAAAATTAAACACCAATGTCAAATGAAAGTGAAAAGATATTCTAAGTAATACTGTAAACAAACGAAACGATAAAAAAATTATAGAAATTAAAAGTAAAGATACAGAACTTAAAGTTCACATTCACTTAAAGAAATTGTTTAATATGACGACCATTCTGTTCCACACAATTTTGACATCTTGTTCGAGTAGAGTTACAAACTCTACGTAGCGTGTTTCCGTTTACTGATCGTAGCACATCTAGTACTCTTTGTTCTAAAATTTCCCGAGTTTCTGGCGGTTCAAAATCAAATACTTCGTTTTTAGTGGTACCCCATAAATAATAGTCAAGCGGGGTAAGGTCGGGTGATCTCGCAGGCCATTGCACGGGTCCATTATTTGAAATCACTCTCTCAATAAAGTTTTCTCTCAAAAAATGTTGCACGTTACGAGTGTTATGGGCCGGGCAACCATCTTGCTGGAACCAGATGTTTTGCATGTTCTCGGGATTAATAATTTGCCTCAAAGCAGGCATAATCTCGTTTGTTAGTAGCTCCAAATATCTGTTACCAGTTAAATTGTAATCAAAGACGAAAGGACCTATTAACTGATTATCTAAAACGAAAAAAAGAGTTTAAAAAACAAAAAAAAAAGTAAACAAAATGTCATACCAATTAAACCGCACCAGACATTAAAACCAAATCCAACTTGAAATCTTCTTTGATTTACCAAATGTGGATTTTCAGTAGACCAATGATGATAGTTATTCCTATTGAACACTCCACAATTGGTAAATCGTGTTTTATCTGTCCATAGTATTTTCCTAGGAAAATTAGCGTCATATTCACATTTTTGAAGGTACCACCTGCTAAACTGTAATCGTCTGTGATTGTCATTATCACTTAAACCTTGTACAATTGTTCGTTTGTAAGGGTGATACTTGTTTTTCGTCAAGGTTCTGTGAACAGTAGATTTTGAAATCCCTGTTTCTCGTGTCACACGACGAACTGATGTGCTGGGATTGTTCCTAACGTTCTGCAAAATATTATTTCGACGTGTATCAGCATCATTAACTTCATCATTAACTGTGTGGCTGTTGTCTTTCTGGAAAACGCTCTGCATAACTCGTGCACGCATTTTCAGTGTTACTATTTGCTTTGAAATACACTTCCAACATATCAACTTTTTCTTCGTTTGAATATGTATGTGCCATTATCAATACTTATAAATCTTAATACTTGACAATAATTACTTATCACTAACTACAAGTAGTTTTAATTAACTTATCTCTGCAGCACTAATTGTACTTTGACAGGTTATCGTTTTGTTTAATTGTCAGAATACATTTGTCATTGACGTTTGACGGAACATAATGTCTTTGCTAGTGATACACGCTCAGAGGTTAGAATTATCTGACATTTGATGTAAAACCAAATACAAATTTCCCCACTACTTTTTATCCTGCGCGAACTTACCCCTCCTCGCGCCAACTTAATTGGCGTTTGCTATACTTAGAATATCTTTTCACTTTCATTTGACATTGGTGTTTAATTTTTCAGCCTACTAATTTCATATTAAAGATTAATTTACGTTTTTATTAATATTTTCCTTATAAATAAAAATTTTTCAAGCATGTTATACATCGTTGAAAAGCACATTTTGAGGACTACCTAACAAACCCAAAATCAAATATGGCCGCCATATGAAAAACAAAAGATAGTGGTAATAACTTAAAAACAAATGACAATCGGGGGTTTCTGTTTGTATCAAATAATTTGTTTTAAAAAAGTGTCTGAACAATGTAAAACTTTAAAAGAGGTCAGACTAAGCGTTATCGAGTTATTGAGGAATAACGAAATCGGCAAATTTTTGATTTTTCAAAATATTTTAAAAAATTAAAAAGTTAGGTCTAATTTGAAATGGGATTTGCCCCGAGTATTGAATTCTGCAAAACATTCCCCATTCAACCGTTGTTCTATATCTTCTAATAACCGAGATACCAATGGTGAGCATCGAAATTGGGACACACGTTATATTAGATTTTGTTTATTTTGATATAAAATCAATGCACTTCATAAACTGACAGAAAATATAATTAACAAAGTTGCGAATGTTTTGTAAATTGGTACACAAGCTACCAAAGCAATATGTGATTTTAAAAAGGCATAATGAACATTAAATGATGTATCAAAATTTAAAACTGCCTAGTTCGGGAGGATTAAATGCTAAACAAGGTGACGATGTTATTATTTTATCAGAAACATTAAGTAAATTATATTGTGTGCAAAAATGATGTTGTAGGAAAGATATTAATGAATATAAAGTCCACGAAAAGAAGCCAAATGAAAATTAAACCAAAAAATAGAAGAATATGGATGAATTTTCTGTAAAAATAATTCAATAACATAGGGTTCAAGCAATCTTTTGTGATAATATTTATTGGAATCATTGTAATAAGCTCTTCAATTATTTTCTTTCCAGTTTTTATTTTACGTTTATTATAACTTTTACTTGATTCGTTGTAACACAAGGTAACATTTTTACTGATCCTCGTATATTATTGAGTACTAATTGTTCGCCAAGAGAAAGCGAAGCTTAACATCTAATTATTTAGAGACCATTCGAAAATCGTTTAGATTTTCAACAATGGGAAAACCGCAAATCGTTCCTTAGAAACGTTTCTCGATAATAAACGCCAAGGATACAAATCATAATAACTAATAACACATCAAAATTCTAAAAAAATCTCTAAAAACCACATCCTTTTTTCGTGGTATCCGCATCGTCAGAAGCCAAAGTCACCGGGTGTGTTACGCACAAAGGGCACAGTCTGTCATCACGACAACAAACTCGGCCCGATGCTCGGGAGAAAGAGCCGGCAGTCAGCGACCAGGCAGCCCCATTACGAACAAATGGCTTCGCCCTAATTACCCCCTAACAATGCAAATTAATAAATGTGTCGCTGTTCACAATGCACCCAACGATGCGTGCAACGTTTGCACCTGCCCTCCCCATCAATTTACTGTTATTAATTAGTGGATTATCGAGAGCGGAGAAGTGAGATGGCGAGAGAACATTTACACACACCGGATGATATCGTTAAATATTATTTTAGGTTTAATAAATTAATAGATATTTTTAATGGTAGGTTTGATTGTAATTCGATATTTTAATGACCGTAATGTAATTGAAACAAATTATATTTGTTAATATAGAACGTAAAATTTGAACGAAAAATACATATTCTAAACATATAAAACTGTAGTATTAAATGTAAACATTGCTTGACCTTACCTTAACACTTATAATGAACTCGTACACTGACGAGAACTAGGATGAGTTCGAAACACGTGTCTGTACGAAGAGTTCCACAAATGCAAAATAACTACGGGTTGTGTATATCCATATGTACATTGTACATATACAAAAATGTTTTTTGACTTTTTGTTACTGTATTTTACATTCGCTGTTAGTTTAAAATCAATATGCTTCTCTTGTACGTGGTATATTGGAACTATCTAGGTTTAGTGCATTCAGAATTATAAGAAACTAACTTTTAGAAACTAAATTTTAATGTATTTACAACTGTAGTTGCACCCCCCTGTGGCGATAATTCTCTCATTGTTATTGACTGGATATGGTTCACCTACCAACAGTATATAATAACAATGACAGAATTATCGCCACAGGGGGTGCAACAACAGTTGTAAACACATTAAAATTTACTTTCTTATAATTCTGAACGCGCTATATTCGTAGTGGGTTACACATTTAAACGTATAGTTTTCTTCTAGTAGCTTAGCTAGACATGGAAACCATTACTGGAGTTACAATTTTGGCTGTCAGATGTCCTGAGATGGTTTCCCACGACATGTGACGTACAAGATTATGCTTATTCGAGGGTAGGTTGATTAAATTTAAATAAACTATATTTATCTACAGAATCTCCTCTTAATTCGATACATTTGGCCCATCTGTGTTCAAACTTCTTTATTCTGTCTCGAAAGTGATTTCCTTCTAATGCAGAAAAATAATGGTACACTGTCCAAATTTAGGAAATAGTTGAAAGTTATATGGTGCTAGATCTGTCGATCTGGCGATGCTACTAATTCGAACCTATTTTTTCAATTTTTTTTTTGTAACAACCGTAAGGGAATCCACGGGTGCATTATCATGGTGAAAGAGCACTTTCTTCTTAATCATTCCTGGATGCTTTCCAGCGATAGCTGTCTTGAAACGAAGATTTACGTAATATTTGCCGTTTACGATTTTGCCCTTTTGAAGATAGTCTATCAACAATATTCTTTTTGCATTCCAAAATACAGATGTAGTCCCTGGTTTTTCACATAAAAGTAAAACATAATTTTTTACCATATTCAAATTATAAAGCTTTCTTTAGATTCTAAGAATCATTTACATTTGCAAATTTTTTATTTATTACCTACTTTATACACTAAGCTGTTTGTTTATTGCCTAGGGTTATTAGTGAACGCATTCAAGAGACGATATTTAATCTGACCACCCATTTTTAACTAAATATGTAAAAAATTGGAAATATCCGGAGCTACATACTTAGATTTATAACACCTATTAATACTTAATCAATAATGATATTTATTTAATTATTTATTAGTAAGGTCTTTAAGACCCTATTGTAAACCTTGAATATTGTTACCCGTAGATGCAATTTCCACGAATTAATAACACAGCAAATTCCCCGTTATTACGTCAAATAATATAATGTTCAAGGAATACACGCATTTAATTATGCACTAGTTTGTAGGGGTAGTGGTGCATTTTTACCTACGTTTAAAAGAGTACAAAAGAGATAGCGTCAACTCAATAACAGTACAAAGCAGAATAGCGTCAGCTAATCATAAAAATACAAAGCCCCTTCATAGCATTTATATCAAACAGTATCCATTAGATTCTCACACGAGCAACAAGAAACTCAACAGTATCATATTAACAACAAGATACATACAGTCTCATATAACAATATAGAATTTAAGTTTTTAGTATACACTTAAATGTTAAATTTGTGAGATTACCTTAATAAATCAGGCTTAAGTGCCTTTTTGTTAAATAAAATATTCAGAAAACATACCAAGTTTCAATGTAACTACCCAGCCAAAATATATAACTAGCTTATATGGAAGTTACGCCCTCTGAGTGGTGGCTCAAGGCACAAATTTATACGAGCCGAATATGATCCCAATATTTGATTCTTCGAGAGCCGGATATAAATTATACATTTGGTTCTTCGAGAGCAGATATACAATCAACTTTACCGTCGATAAAACTGTTTTGACCTTCCTTGAAGTTAGTTCTTCACCTTTGATCCACATCTTCGACTCTTCGGGTGTATAATAATGAATCCATGTTCCGTCACAAGTAACAAATCGGCGCAAAAAATCTGTTGTGCTGCGTTTAAAAATTTCTAAATTATTCATCGATATTTGATAGCAAACATGTGTGATGTGACCTGGTCCCGGAGGGCACATCGCTGCGTTGGTACGCAGATTCGTCGATATAATAAACTCAACAATATCATATTAACAACAAGATAGATACAGTCTCATATAACAATATAGAATTTAAGGTTTTAGTATACAAATAAGTGTTAAATTTGTGAGATTACCTTAATAAATCATGCTTAAGTGCCTCTTTGTTAAATAAAATATTCAGAAAACACACCAAGTTTCAATGTAACTACCAGCAACCAAAATATATAACTAGCTTATACGGAAGTTACGCCCCCTGAGTGGTGGCTCAAGGCACAAATTTATACGAGCCGAATACGACCCCCAATATTTGATTCTTCGAGAGCCGGATATAAATTATACATTTGGTTCTTCGAGAGCAGATATACAATCAATTTTACCGTCGATAAAACTGTTTTGACCTTCCTTGAAGTTAGTTCTTCACCTTTGATCCACATCTTCGGCTCTTCGGGTGTTTAATAATGAATCCATGTTCCGTCACAAGTAACAAATCGGCGCAAAAAGTCTGTTGTGCTGCGTTTAAAAATTTCTAAATTATTCATCGATATTTGATAGCAAACATGTGTGATGTGACCTGGTCCCGTAGGGCACATCGCTGCGTTGGTACGCATATTCGTCGATATAATAAATAATAAACGGGCAGCGTTTGGATAACAACATATAATTAATTAACACATTATAAAGAATCAACAATAACAATATACATAGTAACAAATAGACACTAGTCTTAAGGAAGTTTCTATAATACACTCTCTCGGACTCTGTGTGTGTGTTTGTCCCTCTAGATCTAAAGGGATTTTATTATATACTTCAGTGTGTCCTCCTTCAGACTAGTGGCCTCAGTATAAGATCAACAAAGTGGTGAAAGAGTGTAACACATATCGAGGTCGTATGTGTATGTAATTTGGACGTACCGAGGTCGTGTTTTGTATACAATAGAAACAAGACCGGGGTCGTACCTTGAATAAGATAAGTAGTTCAATACATGACTCGATTTGGTTATCACACATGTCCTTGTTCCGTTGGCAGTAAACGCGGCATCCATCGTGCCGAAAGCTTTCTCATATCAAGTTCTTCATGCAAAATATAAAGCATCCGTTCCTTTCAAACGCTTTCAATCGTCGTCAACAAATCACGGACTTTATCAACCATTTCTGAACTTGTCCACTGCGAGGATCATTTTCTAAGCTGTTCCTGACACGCTTAAATAAATTCCCCTTTTTCTGACGGTTGTTAACGAAGGACAACCCACAACCAGTGTATCTCGTGTATAATCATGGATTTCGGTATAGGATATGTCTTTCTTTAAAGGATATGTAATCACTGCACGATGTTCAAAGTCATCCATTTACACTTGATTGGTTTTCAAAATGTGATGTGCATTTTTTTTATTTCACGGCCTACTCTAGATGATCGCGCAAATAAGTCAACCTGTCCTCGTATTAGCAGGAACGCAAGCATTAGGTGTGCTTCTTCTCCAAGTTCACTGACGAGAACTAGAATGAGTTCGAAACACGTGTCTATACGTAGAAGTCTCACTAATACGGAATAAGTATGCATTGTTTATACAGGGTGTCCAGAAACTCTCCTGACAAACGAAGACCGGAGTTTCCTCAGATAATTAAAGACAATTAAACCCAAATTCACCTAGTCCGAAATTGCTTCCTAAGGGAGCTAGAGTTCTTTGAAGATGGCGCCTCGTATTTATTTTTTTTTAAATTCCTCCAGAACGCTTCTATTTAGAAAAACAAAAACTGGTATGCTTATTTATCCTCCAGAGATGAATCGATTCCATCAATTGCGAATTTCTAGTACCTGTCATAGGCGTCCGTTTTGGGTAGGTCAACGGTTATTTTAAGGCATAATTTTTTTGTCTTTAACTTTTAAGCATTTGTGACACTAGATTATTAAATTTTCAGGTATTCCAGTACTAAAAGGTACTCTTACTTTAAGTCGGTAGGATACGCCGTTTTCTAGAAAAATCGATTTGAAATTTTTCGTTTTTTCTTCATTAAAGCTCAATTTTTTATTTTTTGCAATAGTTAGTTTTGAACTGCCAACAGAAGTAAAACCTACGTTTTTCATTGTCAAATTGTTGTCAGTTCGCGAAGTTTATCTTTTCATTTTTTACTTTGTGTTATTCAAACACAACGATTTCAATTTAAAAAAAAAAATGGTTTTTACTAACGAGGAATACGCCGATATGCATTTAGTTTATGGCGAAATGAGGTGTAACGCTCGAGCGGCGCAACGTAGATACGCTGAAAAATTTCCCAATCGTCAGCATCCCACTCACTCAACATTTACAGCTCTTCATAAACAATTAAGAGAAACAGGTTCAGTGGTCCCAAAAAATAATGAAACAGGGAGACATAATGATGTAACAGCAGAACATGAAGATGTTATTTTAATGGAAGTTTAGGAAAATCCAGAAATTAGCGTTCGAAGACTATCTGCCATGTACCCCACAATTTCAAAATCTTCCGTAGGAAATATCTTACACAAAGAAAATTTATATCCTTTTCATTTTACAAAGGGCAAGCACTGCTAGAAGGAGATTTTCCTGCTCGCGTAGAATTCGCTAGATGGTTACAAAATCAGAAAAATCAAGATGAAGATTTCTTCAGGAACATTTTGTTTGGTGACGAAGCTACATTCTCAAAAAATGGAATTTTTAATGTACATAATGTACATTATTATTCGTACGTTGGTGACAATTCCCACGTTGTTCAAGAATTTAAGCATCAGCATAGGTTTAGCATAAACGTCTGGATAGTAGTAGTTGACGATTATCTACTTGGACCTGTGGAATTACCTGCTCGTTTAAATGGTGCTGATTACTTACATTTCCTGCAAAATATTTTACCTGATTTGTTAGATGAGGTGCGTTTAAATATTCGGCAAAACTTATGGTTTCTACAGGACGGCTGTCCGGCCCACTTTAACAGGAATGTACGAGACTTTCTAGATAATAACTACGAAGACCATTGGATTGGAAGAGGCGGTCCAGTTGCTTGGCCAGCAAGGTCGCAGGATTTGAATCCTTGCGATTATTGTGTTTGGGGATACATAAAAGCATTTGTTTATTCCGTTCCGATACAAAATCGCGCACAACTCTGGCTAAGGATACAAGATGCTTGCAACGAATTTAGAAATAACTTTGGAATTTTTACAAGAATTCGGCGTTCTCTAAGCAAAAGGGTAAACTTATGCATAGAGACTAATTGTCATCACATCGAGCAACTTTTGTAACAATCTACCTTTGATACTTGTTCCTTTTTTGTTAGTTTCGTTCCATTGTAATAAATAATTTGTTTTTAATTTATTAAATTAATTTTCATCCATGCCTTGATAGTCCAAGCCAACTTCGTCGCTAAAAATAAGTAGGTACATAATAAATTGAACTTTAATGAAGAAAAAACGAAAAATTTACAAATCGATTTTTCTAGAAAACGGTGTATCCTACCGACTTAAAGTAGGAGAACATTTTAGTACTGGAATACCTGAAAATTTAATAATCTAGTGTCACAAATGCTTAAAAGTTAAAGACAAAAAAGTTATGCCTTAAAATAACCGTTGCCCTACCCAAAACGGACGCCTATGACCGGTACTAGAAATTCGCAATTGATGGAATCGATTCATCTCTGGAGGATAAATAAGCATACCAGTTTTTGTTTTTCTAAATAGAAGCGTTCTGGAGGAATTTAAAAAAAAATAAATACAAGGCGCCATCTTAAAAGAACTCTAGCTACCTTAGGAAGCATTTTCGGACTAGGTGAATTTGGGTTTAATTGTCTTAAAATTATCAGAGGAATCTCCGGTCTTCGTTTGTCAGGAGAGTTTCTGGACACCCTGTATATGTGTGTACACATATAGATATGTTTTCTAAATATTTGATACTCACTGCTTGTGTTGCGACAGTAGATATGAAATATATCTTCCTAATGCTAAAATATAGCACAATATTGAGTGATACTTGTGGAAAATAAATTTTTTAAGCTTTCTAGAATATCTAATTCTGTTTCTTGCTTCTACTTGATTTTAAGAAATCGAAAATAAACTAAAAATAAGTTTTAGATTAAGCAGGGCGGAATTCTAAAATATGAAATTCCAATTCGAAAATTTTTGGTTCATTATACCTATTGTGAACTCAATTCGGAGACATACTGTATATGTAAATACTTTTCAGAATCAGAAACAAAGCAGATCTAACTACCAAACAATCGCTGATAAATTAAAAGAATCTACCGATCATTTCAGCCTTAACAATATTCATTATAACCACTCACTCGTAATTGTTCTTCTATTTAGAAGGGGCACCTTACTTCTCATTTATTCACATACATACATGAATACGTTTTAAAGATTTCGTGGAAGCCAATAAAATATCAATCAGAGCGTCATTGTGAGACGTTTAAAGAGTTCGGTTTCGCCGACAAAGTATACCAGTCGATACTTAAAATAAGGGTTAATGAGCTCAAGAAAGCCAAACAGTAAATGACTGGAACTATGGCAGTATTATGGTATTATTATTTGGTCAAACAAGTTTAACCGTATCGGTAAGATCAATCGTTGAATTTCAGACGTGTTGCTGTTATAATGTTATACGTTAGCAATAACAGATCCCTGCAGCTATTTAATGATTAATATTTATGTGATATTAATGTCTTATAAATGTGAAGATGGACGAGTTTTTTTTTCCTACTTCTAATGTTCTTGTTAAAGTACTGATGTTAAACTTTCAATTTGAAACAAATTAAATGTCATTAAAATCGTTCTGTAGTATCAGGTAGATTGGTTAGGGAAAGTATCGAAAACAAATCCTTGTAATTCGAATTGAATTTCGTATTTTCTGTAATCGAGTTTGTTCCGTGTTTAGTGCCACCGTAAGATGCGGGGTGCTAGAAAAGTTTTGTCTAAAGTTAAAATAAATAATACCAAACCACAAATTCATTCTCATGATACTAATCCCTGAAAATTACGAAATAAAAAGGTTTTAAAGGTTCATCATTTTAAATTTACTACATGATTATCAATATAATAATCTTACTTCATTGCGTTTACGATATTACATTATACAGTAACGGCCACATGTCTAAAGCGGACACCTGAGGTAACGGTCAGATTCAAAGTTCCTCAAAATAACACGTTATTTACAAAACGACCTCGGTCAAATAAATCCAAATTTTTACGGCCCATCTTCATAGAAATTTACCTGCCGATATCGGTCGGACTATTTATGATGTATCTTTATCGGTGCAAATACCCGATATTATTTCGTATTTGTGCGAAATTACCCATAATTATGTATTTCTAGTTTGTAAACATATTTAAATTAAACTTGTAGAAATGAATGAGATCTCAGTCCCGAACACGCCCCGAAAGCAAATTGCCAGCGCAATACGTGCGTGCTTGTGTTTGATCAAACAGAGGTCGCCTTCATTTCTACAAGTTTACACATAATATGGTCTTTCAGTTACTTGGTTAGTTTAAAATTCTCTCCGTATGGGAAAGGTTCTTTCGGTTACTTGATTAGTTTGAATTTGTCTCCGTATTCGAAAGGTTCTTCATTAAGTATATCGCTAAAAATAAAACGTTTGTCACTAAAAGATAAAATATATATAATCGGGGAAAGTGAAAAGTATGCGTTAAGTTCGTGAAAGTTGTCCGAAAAATATGGGGTTGGAAAACCACAAATTAAACAATATTACAAAAACTAAAGGTGAATTAAGAGAGATGGTTGAGGGAGGTGTTAAATTGGAGCAAAAACGAAAATTTCTGAGGTCGGAAGGATTGGCAATGGATCAAGTCGCCTGCAATTGTTTTTGCAAAGCCATAAATAAATCAATTCCAATATTCGGGCTGCTACTTAAACAAAAAGCACTGGAGGCAGCAAGCAGTTCAAAGATGGAACATTTCGCAGCATCAAATGGATGGTTGGAAAGTTTCTGCCGCTGCCACTGTATAACTTTTACATCAATTTGTGATCAGTACGCAGAGGTTAATTTCGACAATATACGAGTAGAGGACTGAAAAACCAAATTGCCGTTGATTTTAAGGAATTATTGTTCTTGAGATCAGTGGCGGCTCTTTAATGAGAGCAAGTGAGCAATTGCACCCTCTGGAATTATGAAACAAAACAAACCAAGCGGCGACTAACCGTGAAAGTATTTATTTATTATGTATATTATGTATTCATAGTTATTGACTAGGAACGTGGCACGCTAACAAAGTACATATACCGATCGTCGTCACAGATATACTGAGCGAAGCCCAACTTTTGCTCTGTTAAGGCATTAACACTACATTGATGGTGGGGAGAACTGTATTTTGCCCTACTTCAATGTCGTATAATACATAGCGTTGGAGCAACTGAACCAGACTGCTCTCGGGCGTTGTTACAATTAATTCGGTATTTTTTACAGAACAACGCGTTTTCGCGGTTAACGTATAATGAGAAAATCGCAGTAAAAAATCTTAAACGGCCGATGCCTCAATTATGTTTAGAAAATAAACAATCTGTTAAAGGTAAAGACGTTATAAGAAAATTCAAAATGAATATTTATCAGAAAAATGACTGGATTTGTGGGTGTGAAATTAAAAATACTTTGTTTTGTTTTCTGTGTCCTTTGTTTGGTGGTGAACCGTCTTGGTCAAAGAACGGAATAAGAGACTTAATTCATCTTAGTGCTAAAATTATTAAACATGAAAATTCCAGGGCATTTGAAAGATATATTTAGTCTAAGAATGTTAGGAAAAAATAACATTCAGAATGTTTTAGATTCATCATATAGAAAAGCAATTCAACAACACAATGAAAAGGCAACAAAAAATAGGCATGTGTTAAATTTAATAATAAATTGCATTAGATTTTGTGGCGCATTTGAACTGGCACTTCGGGGTCATGACGAACAGCAAACGTCGAATAATAAGGGCATTTTTCGGGAATTGATAAATATTACGGCAGAATTGGATAAATCGCTCAGAGATCACATCGAAGCAGCACCGGTTTTTAAGGGATTATCAAAAACGATACAGAATGAACTGCTTGATGCAATGTTGAACGTGTATCATGAACAAGTTGCCAGTGAAATTAAAGCAACCGACTTCATATCTGTGATAGCTGATGAAACCACAGATGTGTCCAATAAGTTTCAGTTGGTTTTAAGATATATTGTGAACGCGAGACCGGTCGAAAGATTTTGGAAATTTCTTCTGCCTAGTCGACATGATGCTAATTCTTTATCTGCCTCCATCCTTAACGAAATTAGTTTGCTTGTTGATGACCCAGAAAAACTGATTGCACAGAGCTATGATGGGGCAGCAGTCATGAGTGGTGCTATTAACGGCGTGCAAAGACATGTCCTAGACCAGTATCAAAGGGCTAATTTTGTACATTGTTATGCACATCAGACAAATCTAATTATGTCACATGCTACATCGAGCAGTAGTAATTGCAGAATTCTTTTGCGAATCTGACGGGATTATGTACATGTTTCTCCACTTCACCACAACGAGCTGCAAGATTGGAAGAATTCCTTCAGAGAAAAAGCTTACCTCGTTCTTCAAAAATAATATGGAACTTCAATTCTTGGACAGTGAATACAATATATGAGCACCGAGAAGAAATAATTGAAGCTCTAGAACAAATCGAGGGAGAAGCTAGTTTACAAGCTACCATTCATCAAGCTAGTGCCAATTTGCGAATTTTAGAGGAGGAAAATTTTATCTATTGGTTAACTTTCTTTCATAAAATTATGCCACATGTGGACATATTGTTTAATCAATTACAAAATGCCAATACAGATGCATTAAAAATCAAGAATAATTTAGATAATTTTGAACGCGCTATTGGAAAAATTCGAACCGAAATCGCTGACACAGATAATCCGCCTCTTTTATTTCTTTAGAGATTTCTTCTTGACACACACTGAACATTGTTTGTAAAACTTCATTTTGGATAGTTTTAGAAGTATACTTGAAAACAGTAGCTTTTTCTAAATTGTCTTTTAAAGCAACGTCCAATTCAGCACTAAAATTTATTAAACCACGAAAAACACCCGGGTTAGAGGACGAAATTGATTCATCGTGTCCTCTCAGCGCAAGTTCAAAAGCTCCACAAAAACGTACACAATTAATTATAATGTTCAGTACATATCGATTGTATTTAACTTTCTCGTTGTGCAATTCTATATTTCTTCGATATGCACTATCCATCTGAGCAGCAATATCCACATTCCCAAAAAGCGATAATTGGACTACATTTTTCATATGCCTTTGTGATATACTGTGTTTTTTAATTCGATCGCTTGAATGACTTAAATCAGTTAAACCCATTTTCGTCCATAATTCTTCATCTTCAAATAGTAAGCAAGGAAAGCAGAATAATGCATTTTTTATACTACAACCGCAAATCCACGAATGTTTATTATAAATATCCTTATTAAATAGTCTATTAAAAGTTCGCGTCTTACTGGAAATCGTTTGTTTCAGATTTAAATTCGGAACAGGTCTGCCCAACCGCTTTATTTCAATTTTTTCGGCATACGTTCTTTTATAGAACGGATTCACTATTAAACTCTGCACTGAATTCATTATTATTTAAAAATAAAGAGCATAAACACTTTTAAACACACAAATACAACTTTTTTATTCGCTTTTATACCTTTGCACCGTAAGCAAGAAATACGTCTAACGTTTTGGTTGCACTGCGGCTGCAACACTATTGTCGTTTATGGAGATATACCCGAAAGACGTTCGACAAAGTTCGTCAGCCGTATAGGGATATATACGTTCGTGGATTGCAATGAGTCTGCAAACCAAGTGTGTTATTCTCTCATTTATTTAACGTATTCATATCCAATTAGATATACCTATTATAAGTAATTTATAATAGTTCATTTATTCTGTGAGGTAGTACAAATTTTTAATTTATAATTTGAAAAATGTATAATTACGCTTTTTTTCATTAAATTAAATCTATTAGTTTTGGTGGTTGCGCAAACTTGCAAACCATAGCAGAAACCGCCACTGCTGAGGTGGTACCAACTATAAATACGAGATGCTAGATAGAAATTCTCGGTATTTGACTGTGACGTGCAAAGGCATGGTAGTACAACTCTATATCACTAGATGGTATAAGTTACGTATATATTAAGTTCGTCTACCAAACGGCTCTTTGATAGGTGGTGACTAACAGTTAATGTGTTTTTTATACTTGTTGAGTTGTGTTTGGGTTATTTCTACACGCAACGGACAACAATAAAAACGGCGAAAACTGGCCGTTCTAAATTTTATCTAAATCCCACAGCCTCCCTTGGACTTACCTTTCATGGGCCGGTTGCTGTTAAAATACGAGTTAGTCGGCAAATACCACGAACATAGCTCAATGAAGACGACGTGGGTTTCTTAATGAAACGTTCTTAACTTTACTGATCGATATTTATAAAAGACCTCCGTTACGCGGAGGACGTACATACTGTCGTGGATTTTTCCATTCAGAGAGAGAAAAAGAGGAAGAATTTAATATTAACAATATTTGAATAATTTGGATGTAAAATGTATTATTGAATTTTATGTATATTTATATTTATTGTGTTTGGATTTATATTTTGACTGGCCCTGTATGTATATTATATTAGATTGATGGGTGCGGCCAGATTTTGTACTATTGAGTACGATGTAAGAGATTTTCATGATATTTTATTGGAGAGATACCAGAACTTGCAAACCAGGTGGTCACAGAGAATAAGAAATTCATTTTTATTCTTCTGTTTTTTAGTAAAGTCTGGTTTTTTTTTGAGTTTGGTGCTATTATTTTGTGCATTCCAAGTAATTACGATTCTTACGAGAGTTTGTGATCTCGTTATTGATATTTTATTTAAATTATGGTATCTCTCATGTAGTTTTTGTGTTAAAAGTGCTTAGATCGATGTAAGTAATAAAAACACTTATTTTATATAATTGCTACTATGATAATTTGCTTATGTTTGTAATTTTAGTGTATAATTTGCGTTAAATTTTGACATTTAAATTAGTATATGAATATTAAAGAAAATTGTCATGTTTTTTGTAATGGAGTTTTTTCTTCAAGATAAGATATTCTAGATCGTTTTAAATTCAGGTTGGTTTTTTGTTGCTGGGTTTGATTTTGTCATGTTTTATTGCGCATGACTGTAAGGCTGTCACGCGTACTCGATAACTTTGTGGTTGTTGACATTTGATTTATAGGGATTACAGTTAGAGGTCAAACTTGACAAATTTCTTAAGTATTTATTAATTATATGTTTGCTCGAGAGTCACAGGGGGTTTTTCTCGTTGTGCGTGTCATTATCATAAAGAGTCTTTCCTCCTAAGCTACTGTTAATTTGCTTTAGCTCCCTGTACATTCAGTAAAGGGATTTTTTTCTTTTTTTTATTTTTTTTATTAAATTTGTAAACAAACTAGATGCGACTTTTATTAATGCTTATTGTTTTACTTTAAATTTTAAACTTGGCCCACATCCGTGAGGATCGACCCTGGAGATATTGAGCTCAAGGAAAACTACGAGACTGACGTCAGCTGGAAGCATAAGTTGCAGTATATAGATTGCAGTGCGAACTCAATTAACATTCATAATTAAAAGCACATTCCACTGCAATACGTCACATACCCTTCACATACCCACGTAGAACCGGGTTGCATCCAAGGAAGCTAAATGTATTAAAAGAAAACGATTAACAACCCAAATAAGAAATAACAATATTTACTATAAGCGTTTACGTTGAAAATAAAAATATAAACAAGTGAAAAATGTATCATGTGTCAAAAAACTATAAACAATTGCACAAATATTAAGTTATAATTATAAGTTTGAAATAATGGACAAAAATTTTGATCGTGCCTGTATATTAACATACAGTATAATACAAAATAATACAAATCTGTATACAGTATACTATATATCAAGACAATAAAATTATACGTATTGATATGATTTTTCCCCGCAACATTGTGAAGAAAACATTATTTTTGATTAAACCATAATTTTTGATGAGTCTGTATGTTTTTGAAATTTATTTATGTATGAACATTGATTTTATATTGATTTAGTTTTGACTAGCGATGTAGTTAGCCGTGTGGCCATGATATATCCTTAGACACGTCTAGATATCCAAGTAAGAGAGTCGCATATTTGAAGGTAAAACTCCTTTATCTATATTTCATGTAATGTCGATTTTTGTTTTGAATTAATAGTGTTTGTGCTTGCTGAATTCATTACCGAAGTTATACGAGTTTGTAAACCTCGTAATTTTGATTTTATCTCTTATTTGGCGTGTTCTCCATTGTTATATAAAAAAATAGAAACTACGTAAGTTTTATTTTACATTAAATCAAATTATTTCTTTATTGTATGCATTTAGTATTGTATAATTGATTGTATGAATTTTCTCTATATTTTAATATTAGTTAATATAGATGACAGAGATAATTTTTCGTTAATGTTAATTTTTGCTCTGTTGTCACAAAGGATTTTTTTTATTATACGCTTCGTTCATTTACGTATAATATTTTTGCCTTAAAAATATTGTTTGATGTTGCAATATATATCTTAATACTTTATTAAGATGTTTTTTTTATATATAATAAAGTGTCTATTGAGAATTGTGATTTTTAATTATATTTAACACTTTCGTTTATACTCGATACTGGCGCCATATTAAATGTTGTAGGAGTATAATACCACTTTTTCCTACTGGAAACCCGGAGAGGAAAGCTGTCTCATTAAAGAAGTTAACCGATTGAGCATCAAAGTTGGACAGTGTTGTGGTGAATAGTGGTTCATTCTACTACGAACTCACTATTCATAGCAGTATGTGTAATGAGACCTCAAGAACGCTTACAAACAGTTTACAGACTTAGGCACGGTATGTCTTAATTTTCAAAACAAATATGACGCTAAATATATTTCCAAATGAAATGGTATACTAAATAATAATTATGATTAACTGTTTCAAATGAATTTAACAGGTATTAAAGGTGAAATTGACCGCTTAATATTATAACGTGCGTTCATTTGAAAAGTCAATCTAGGTGACTTTGAAATTTTGATAGAATAAGCCGCATTTATATTAGTATGTGTTTGTTGTTCCGTAAACGTAAATCCAAATGACATTTAATAATGTCGATCACATTTGTTATTTATTTGTATATATGAAACTGTCAAAATATACGACTTCGTAGGTTAAGTAGTAAATTTTAATTTACGACATACTTCAAAATGTTCTCAGTAAATCACATGCTACTAGATTGACTTTTCAATTGAACACCCGTTATAATATATTAATATATGTAAAATAAACAAAAATGCTTTTAAATAAATATTTCGTTACTTGAAAACAGTATACTTAAAATAGAAACCTTGCTTTCGAAGTGTAGATCGATATTGCAGATCGGTATTGATGATGGCGTCTCTACCCATTTCCCTCTTTCTTCGGTATCGGGTTGATTACTTTATTTATCGGCTACCTGAGTCAATAACGTTAACAGTAACGTGAATAGTAACGTGAAATAGCAACGAAAATACTACGATGAGATATTACGTATTGGTAAAAGCGCTTAAGTGGTAAAAGCAGTGTGTGATATGTGGCGATGGCAACAAAAAAGACGAGATATGGGTACCAGTGTTCGGTATGCCAAAGATGGGCCCACGCCTTGTGTACTGGAGAGGATAGTCCAGGAGGATATATTTGCGACTTGTACGATACATAGACTACATGTATTTTTCAATAATATATTTTATATATTTTTTTGTATATTCCTTGTCTGTGTTCAATAAATTTCATTTTTGAAGCTGTTTATTATTTCTCGTTGATGCGCACGGTTACCCGACGTATGCGCACCATTAACCGAACAGATCGGATAATTGTGCGCATTACATGTTTACGAAATTTCATCTGTCATTGCCGGCACTGCTCAACAAATGGTTGAATGCGGTCCTTACTAAGATACCTACACCCTTGAAGTATATTTTAAAAAGAATTGGAAACTGAATTCTTTCTAGTTTTCGCAATACTCTGAATTGAGCTTAGGTGCGCACCAATACCCGACTCTCACCTATACTTAAACATGCTAGTTTTCATATGCCATTTAGTCGCTTACTATCTCCATTTTATTTAATTTTTAACCAGCTTGCGATTGCTTGATAGCTTATCATGTGTCTAATGACTCTTGCGATGTTCTCCGGCGACTAACAGAAAATATTCGACGCAAGCGGCCTTTCAAGTACAGCGAAAATTCGTGGATCCTACACTACGACAATGCACCAACAGGTCACTTGTTGTACGTCATTTTCTAGCCTGTACAAAGACGGCAGTGCTATCCCACCCTCCCCACTCCTCAGATCTTGTCCTTTGTGACTTTTTCCTGTTTCCGAAATTGAAACTGAAGCGGAAAGCAGTTTTGAGAGGACTTGTTTTCGTGACCCGTATTACACTTAAACATGCTAGTTTTTATATGCCATTTAGTCGCTTACTATCTCCATTTTGTTTAATTTTTACCCAGCATGCGATTGCTTTGTAGCGGGTCTAATGACTCCAGTGTAAAATCATAGATCATTTTGGAATATATTAGGAGATAGGAACTAGGTCATAAAAAAACAATAATTCAACTTAAAATCATCATTTAATAGTTATTTTCTTTTTACACAAAAATACAAGAGTAAAGAAGGGGGAGCTCGGGGGCGGCACTGGGGGACGTTTGCTTAATAGCCGATTGTTCACATTTACAACGGATAATGAAATTATCCAAGAAAAAAAGAAAATATTTAACAAAAATATAAAACAAATTATTTAATAACTATTAACAACGGTAAACAATTAAGAATTGAAAGTTGCAGTTTGTCTGATTAACTAATTCGAATATTTCATATTTTTCCGATTATCTTTCTTCATTTTTCGTTTGTTATCTTCGTTTTTCACTTTATTTCGAATATTTATTTCGTGTTATTTTTTAAATTATTTTTCACAGAAAAATAAAACATGAAGTCATTCACGATATCCTAGTTAATAACACTTAGAAGCACAAGAGGTTGGGGGGGCATGGGAAATAAAAATGGCGAGGGGCGTGGAAAAAAGATAGGGTAATAGAGAGAAATAGAGAAAGAAAAGGGGGGAACGTACCATTTTGTTTTCTTTTTTTTTAATAAATTAGTTAAGTTCAGCTATATTACATATCTCGAATATCACAATTTAAAAGTTACAATCGTCAGCACTATTTTTTCAATTAATGTTTGCAATAAGTCTCTTTAAATCGCTTATTATTTATATTCTTCATATTATTAATTTTATTTATACATGGAATTCTTCGAAAAAAAAATTACACATGAATAGTGTCTTCATCCTCACTTGGAGAACCCCTGCCTCCCGTACCAGGTGACCCCGGATCTAAAGGTACATCTGGACTGGGTGATCTGGGTGCTGGGGGTTCCGTCGGTTGATTACTATAATATGTCGATAGGTTACTCAATGAACTACTCGCCGCTAAAGAACTGAGGTGTGCACTGGGTCCTGGTATACCTAGACCCATACCAGGTGGATATAGACGATATGGAAGAGGTTTCTGTAATGTGACAGCTGCGGCCGCCGCTGCTTGCCTGTAGTATATATCTGCTGCACTAGGTGCCGCACTAGGACCTGATTGTGGAGGGTACCAACAGCCGTAAGGTGGAGCACCGTACAATCTTTGGAAGGCGGCGTAGTTACCTGCTTCAGCTAGAAGTTCCAAACCAACAGCTGTTTGTCGTTTCCATTTCGTTCTGAAACAAAAGAAAAAAGTTGTAGTTTATGGTAATTTCAAATTTAACTTTGGCAGGGCTTTAAATTATTTTTTGTCTAATAAAATTCAGGATTTCTAGATTTCATTTCAAGAGTAAGGTAAGTATAATTCAAAGCATTATTGGCGCAAGATATTATGATATGGGAATACCTCTAAGATCAACGAAATTTGGCAGACCAGGATAAGGTGAAACTCAGGTGGTTGTCAGGAAATCACGGAATTGAAAGCAATACGAAAGCTAATAAACTTGTTAGATTTGTTAGTATAAAAGGCATAGGGAAGAAATAAAAGCTTGGCCCGAAGTCATATAATAGACCGAATTAGAGAAAAATATCAATTATATTGGATAAATATATCCAGACAAAAATACGGTGGGGAATTTATAAATGGTATATGGCATTTAAATAATCCTACATTACTAATAGAAAAATGTCGTACACCAATAGGCGGGCCTAAATTCGTTCCCGAGCAGGTACTATCTAATATTTGCTACATTCATTCGCCCCAATGCTAATTACGGTGTTTTAATCCCTTACCTAAATTTGTTCCTGGACAAGATTAAGAAATTTATACTTTCTTGTAAATATAAATACGACGTTGTCCTGTCTAATAAATACAAATTAAATTCAAATTTATCTAAATTTTAAATTTACCCAAATCTACCATATATACTATACCGCATGTGTCAAATATCATTAGGCATAGAGAATACGTATGAGTACATACGATGTATATGTATATGGAAAAGCCGATCCAATGCCGGCGAAGACCGCGACGGCCGGCAACGATTGTCTCCGATTGATTCGCAAATACAAGTTGGCACAGTGGCGGCTCTTGATGACGTACGATGTGCGCTGCTGCACGGATGAGACTGCTTCGTTTAAGCTTTCATATATACAGAGAAGCAAGTAACCGTACCGAAATCTTCCGAAATAGTTCGAAGTAGTCTCATCCGTGCAGCAGCGCACATCGTACGTCATCAAGAGCCGCCACTGAGTTGGCAGTAATTATTTGACAATCGACATAGGGACTTGTAATGCGTTCTAAAATAACATTTACGAATTGCAAGGGATTTGCTTTTCTTATTTCTTTCAGTATATGCAGGAAATCTTTAAGCTGCGGTGCGTCGCATAAACAAAAGCGTAATTCTAATAAAATTAAAGAATAATCCTAATAAAATAAATAAAAAAGGATTCTAAAAATTATAATAAATTATACAAGAGGTTCAAAAATTCCTCCTTGCACAGCAAGACATTGTCCTAGGCGGTTGTAGAAATTAGCTCTTACATTTGCTAATATGTCGGCAGTTAATGAATTCGCAGCCTCAGTTATTTTTTCTCTCAAGGCAACTAGATTTTCTGCTCTACCAGCTTCATAAGTATAAACAATATTTTTTAGATATCCCCACAAAAAGAAATCATTTGGAGATAGATCAGGAGATCGCGGGGGCCATTTAATGTTTTCTGTTCCAGTAATAAGACGGTCAGGAAAAGTATTTCCTAGAAATTCTTTTACCCTCACTGCATTATGTGCTGGACAGCCATCATGTTGAAACCAAACAATTTCCTGATTTATTCCAATGTTTTGAATGGCGGGAAGTATTTGATTTTTCAGTAATTCGAGATACTTGTCGGCATTTAATATACCATCAATAAAATAGGGGCCTATAGAATGGTCACCTAAAATACCTGCCCAAACGTTTAGTTTTTGAGGATACTGAGTGCGATTTGCAAAATGCTGGTGTTGATTTTCCGAAGCCCAATATCGAAGAACAGAGGGATTGTGCTTTCCGTGTAATGGAAAAGTTGATTCATCGATGAAGAGAATATTTTTAACGAAATTTTCATCTCGATGTATCTTTTCCATAAAGTCTTGACAAAGCTCCATTCTCCGGAAATTGTCCTCGGGAAATATTTCTTGAGTTTTCGAATATTTCAAACATTTTAAACCATTACGTTTCCAAATACGTGAAATAGTTGTGTTACTTGTAGATAATAGTAGATCTCGTGTTATCAATTTCCACAATACACACTACAAATTAATACATCCCGCCGTTCTCTTTCCTCAATTTTTTGTGGTGATACCTCTCTTGGTTTGCATTTCGTACAGTTATTGAGATAGAAACAAGTTTCAAATTTATTTATAATATTATAAATTGTTTGTCTGCAAGGTACAGAACGGTCTGCAAAAGTCAGCGCAAACAAATTCATGCACTCCATTGCAGACTTGCAAGCATAAAACCATTTTACTAACTGAAGCTTTTCAGTGGGTGTATAAAGAGCCATTATACATTAATTTTATTGTACGCTTTCAAACTTTAACGGCCGCAGCTAGACTGAATGCAAAATTTCCAGTCAATCGGTATCGGAGACAATCGTCAGTCGTCGCGGTCTTCGCTGGCATTGGACTGGCTTTCTCATGTACGTATACATTGTATGTACTCATACGTTGATTCTCTATGCCTAATGGTATTTAACACATACGGTATACTTATAATTCGTCAGTCTGAAATAACATTCCTGGCTAAGAAGTGCTTTTTATTTGTGAAAAAGCATCAGTTTGAGTGAACGTGAAAATCAAGTGTTAATTGTAGACTCTGTCAAATTTACCAAACACAAATCCTTAAAAAGTGGTGAAATATGTTGGCGATGTTCGAATCGCTCTTCTAAGGCAAAAGTTTATACTGGGGTGCAGAAAATTTAATTGTGCGCAATGAAATAGAACATAATCATGAAAAGAATCTGAAGAAACTAAACAGACAGATAGTAAGTGCTATTGTTAAACGTAAAGCAACCGTTCAAAACATTCATTACATCCGCAATAATCTATATAATAACAGAAGAAAATCTCTACCGCCCTTACCGAAAAATAGGGCAGAAGAAATATTTAACAGTTTAAAATTTCATGGCTACCTTACTTAATCTTAAAATGTATTCTTCGTGAATTAAAGCATAATATCAAAAACTTGTCTCAACGTGTTATACATGGTTAAAATCAGAAGAAGAATAGCTATTTCTAGCGGTGTCAAAATCCGACATAGTACCCATAAGAAATAAGAAAGTTGATGATGGACAGATGGAACCAAAACGTCATATGGAAATTTCGAGTTTACCATTAGATAGTAAATCAAAAGGGGCATTGAGAATGTGGTTTTATTTTTCCTTTGCAATCCCAAATAAACTTGCTAGAGGTAATAGAAGAAAATGAGTTTCTATCGTTTTTAAAAAAATCTCGAAAGTAATTTGACACAGGTCCATTTTCTCTTTGGGTTCATAATAAATGCAAAATTTAGCAACTTTGCCAAATTTAAACCTACCCTCTATTTCCAATAATAAGCGAAAATGAATCAGCCTGTAAGTATCTTATTTTCTAAGTGTTTTTTTTTGCAATTTTTTTCCTATGTCTATTATGAAAAATCTGGATGTGATAGAGAAAAACTGAATATATATTCGTAATCGACGCATCAAAATACTTCAGAATCAGTCATCGAATTCAAAAGAGAACGTCACGACTCCAAATTGGCAGGCCTGTGTTATTATTGAATCAGTCCCAATACTTTGTGATCACACTGGTAAAACAATTTTCATAAAATATAAATATAAAGTTATTTTATAACCAAAATATGTTCTGTTAGATTCTATCAATGTTGGGCGCCACTCTGATATAACGCTATATGCTATTAAATATACAAAATCTCACGACATAAAGATATAAAAAAAAACTTTCCATTTATAAATTATTATTCCATTAACTTCAACCCTTCCAGCAAAAATTTAACATACGCAGTTAGTTTTGGAATAGAAACTATAACAATAATAACATACTGGAATGTTATACCTGTAATAAAAATTCCGTTTTATTCAAATATCATCCTTATATATACTATATATATTTCTTTTTTTTTTGTATGGGGAATTATTTAGACAATATTATCATAAAAAAATGCAAATAAAAAAAATTCCGGAGCATGAAATATCATCGTTATCCCGGCGAAGTCATTCGATGGAATATGTATAAATTCCCAGTTAACTAGCGCTCAAGAAGGCGTGCTAATGGTCGACAGCAATTTACAAAAATTATGCTACGTTATGAACGTGTGGCTCGATATAGATGTATGTAATACGAGTTTATGGAGACAGTTATATATACATTAGTCAACGAGTAAAAAAAAACATTCCACTCAAGCGGTTTAGGGTAGCTAAGACTTCATACCAAATAAAATAATAAAATTGAAGGCACGACATGAATATAAAACATGTATCTACGAGGTGCGGTTGTAAAATAGCCAGACTGATGCTGTAAAACTTTTTATTTTAAATTTATACATATTTAATTATTATCCCCTTCAATATACATCCCTTCCCTATCACTTCACTGCTCCATTCAAATTTTTATTGTGCGAAACAGTGATGGAGGTCTTTTTCTGCGGGCTCGATCATCACGCGTACCCCATTTCCTTACACAGCTTCAACGGTCTGAAAGCTTGTTCCTTTTAATTAATATTTGACGAATATTTGATGATGGTATGATACTGGGATGTTATACTTAGCTAGAAATGTCTTGATACACAATGCAGTGCACACCGGTGCGTCGTCCTGATGAAGAACCCATGACTTTTCCCAACAATTCGGATCGTTTTTTGATGTGAAACATCTAACAGCACGCCACGGGGGTAAACTCGGCTCTTGAATGCCATCACGCGACGACTACTCAGTCAGTGCTGCCCTCTCTTCGCCATATCGCTGGCGGTCCCCTCTCTCTGCAGCACGTATACTGTGTGTGCCTGTATATCGGTGAACGCTATAACTTGTGTGTATGCTGGCGTCCCATCTCTCCGCTATCCTTGCAAGCTATACACTAGGCGTTCGCCGCTTTTACATGTTTGTGTGTTCATCGGTGTGCGCTGTAGTCGCTTTGCTTGGGTGCACTGCGCGACATATACGACATAAGACCCGTATAACTCTTATGGGCATAAAATCGGAGTTTTTTATTTACCTAAACGAGACAAATATATTCTGTCACTTATAGAGTTAATAGGTTATACATACATTGCTAATACGATAAGTAATAAGTAATTAAACTTCTAGTTTCAAAAATTCTTTTATTGTAAATACCACTACAATATTGTTTCGCCATACAATGGCTTCATCAGGTGGATGAAATACTGAATATGTACAATACAAGTTTGAATATTTATGTGAAAATTATTGGGGAAATGGTGGTGGAAATTTTTTTTTTTTTAAATTTTTTTTACAATTTTAAATTTAGTAGAAGGGAGTTGTTTAAATCTAGTTGGTCATTTAAAGCTAATCCTAAACTATTGTATCTATTAATTTCTAAGTTTTCTAACAGGTTAGGTTTTTTACTTTTTTCTTGAATGTGTAAAATTTTGAAGTCTATATTAAATCTATGATTGATATCTATACAATGACTTGCGAAAGTTGAATCTGTTTTCGTTTCTTCATGGCTTCTCTCGTGTTCTTTCATCCTAATTTTGAATGTCCTCCCCGTTTGTCCTACGTATACCTTATTACAATCTTCGCATGTTAACTTATATACACCAGAGTTTTATTCTTTGTCTATTTTATCTTTGTTGTTTTTAATAATGTTCTGTATAGTATTGTCTGTTTTAAATGATATATGTTCGTTATTAAGTTTTTTAATGAAAGTACCAATTTTTTCCGAAATTTTTCCTAATTAAGTGATTGAATTATAGGAATTAATTATCTTGTATTTTAATTTTGGATAAACTAAGGAAAGCGTTTTAGATTTTTGTTGGCTATTTAGGATGTTATTGACAATATTTATAGAGTAACCATTGTTTAATGCTATTGTGTATATTCTATTTAGTTCAAGGTCGAAATTACTTTTACTCATAGGTACATGAATTAATCTATATACCATTGATTGGTATGCTGATAATTTGTGTGTTATAGGATGAAAAGAATTAGCGGGTATTGTGGTATCTGTATGTGTTGGTTTATGGCATCACTAGACATATTGAATCACATCGTTGAAATCTTGAAATTACATGACGCGTTTGGGATCGCTTCTTCCTTATATAGCCTCAGACTATTTAAATTTGTCGAGACAGTCCCGATGTTAAACAGATTATTCTGAAAAATTCCCCGATGGCGGCATAAAATTTGTAGTTAGGATTTGGTCTACTAGCGGACGCTGAGCAACATCTGTCTGGATATATGGTTGCCTACTTAATAATTTATATTATTAATTTGGACAAGGTTACTACAAAAAATGTTCGTACATTTGCTAAAGTTTTCTAATTTGTATTAAAAAAAAATGAAGTCATTACAGCAAAATTTCCGTACATTTGCGTACGGATTTCATGTTTAGTCCGTATTCCGTACATTTGTCAAAATTTCCGTATAAGTACGGAAATTTCCGTACGTCTGGTAACACTGGGCCCAGCTATCACATACTCAAGCCGCGACCTTCAAAACATACATGCACGCCATCTACAGCATTTGTCTCCATCATATTTGAACTGTCCTCTAATAATCTTCAATATTAAAACAAGTTAAAGAATTTGTATCTGAAGGAAAAGTTTCCATCTGGTAAAGCCAAAGCAAACATTTTTCTAACTTATATTATACCAACCATATTATATTATTAAGCACTTACTCAAACAAAAACAAACAAGCGACAAATTCAAATTAGGTATTAAAGAAGAATACGTCAAAGATGGACTTTTTTCATTTTACTTTTGAACAAGATTCGTAAATCCATCTTTTACTCATCAAGCATTAGAACCATGTCTTCAATAACATTTTCATCGGAAATAAAACAATACCACTTTTTATATTTACTTGAATTACTGATTCTTTCGAAGTAGATGCTAAAGATTCATTAGCTTAGCATACGTTTAACTATTTTTGTTATAACATTCTTCTCCGAGTACAATACTATGTTTTCTACCTCCGACGATATCGAAATCTGTGAAAAATCTGTGTGTAAAGCTATATTGTAGTAAGGATTTTTTAAATTAACTTTTACAAAATGAATCAGTTCTCGATTAATTCAGATCGACTCCAGAAATTATTAAAGCTATTTCTGTTTATTTCTAGAAAACTTAGAAGTTTAAAGTGTTTCCTACGAGTATATCGATATCATCAGTGTTATTAAATAAACTTTAATACAGTCTTATTAATACAGTCCAAAATAGAAAATCATTTGCTTCTGAATGACATTCACGTTTGTTCCGACTTCGGTAACAACATTCAGAAAGAAAAGAAATGACTTAATATTCACGCTCAAGGCGATCACTGTCCTGAAACTCAACAGAAATGTTAAGCGTTATTTAATGACCAGATTTCTGATTCTTATTAACGCGTCATTTAACTCCAAATAAGTCGCGTGTCTCTGAGACTAAGTCGACCCAAAACTATGAAGTAAGATCTGCTTTGCAAGTCGATTATGCAGTATGTTTCGTTAAAATATTATTTATTAAATAGTGGTGTGTTTTATAATATAAGAAATATCACTGAAATTCATATCAATAAATTAATAAAAATTAAGTTACGGTCTTACTATTTTACTTAATAGGAATAATACATATTATATATATTTCCTGAAAATTTAATTAAAATCTACGGTCGTTTGTTGGGTATTAAATTATCTATGACAGGCAGTATATCGACGTATACTATGCCGGGTGTCCTTGAAATAATAAGATAACGTATGAAAAATGGAAGGATGTAATTACATAGAATATTAATTCAAAATATTTTCCCAAAATTCCCCTTATAAGCGAGAAAAAAATAATAAAGATGTGTAAAAAATTTTTGTCACGCCACTGTGTGACCTACTATATTATAAACAGAGTTTAGATTTTATGTAAAAAACATATTTTTTTCTCATTAGGAATATCACCCCAATATTGAGGATATATCCATTCTGCACTGAAATAATCGGTATAAAAAATTACATATCTTAATACATAAAACAAAGTCGGGATAGCTTAAGAACGGCTGTACCGATTTTAATGATCTCTGATTTGTTGGATTGGTCTCCGCCCCTAATAGCAGAATAACTATTAAAATATCGGAAAAATTCACGGAAAAAAAATTATACAGAAAATTAATTTTTAAATAAATTAGGTTAGGAACTCCGCCATTTTGAGCAATTGAGCTGTCAATTGCTAGTTCATATTTTTAATTTGTGTGCATAAACTGAATATTTTTTATGAAGCGACCGATGCTCGTGGTCGCTATATTACAAATTAGCAAAAATACTTTTTAATCAGTACAAAAGAATTAGAGAAAACAAATAGCGTAGAAATTATTCGCTTTGTTAATGAAAGTTTGATGACTTTTTGCTCCAGATATTCTGCCGACTGACAAAATTCTTCTTTTCATCACAGATGCGCCAGCATATATAACTAAAGCAGAGGCAAATTAAGAAAATTTCTACAAAAAATTAATACACGTGACTTGTCTAGCGCATGGAATAAATAGAGTTTACGATGAAATTAGAGGTCAGTTTCCTTTAGTTAATTCATTAATTAATACATACGAAAACGCACCAACTTTACATGGCGTCCACGTATACACTACTATTGCTATTGTGCGTGCAGTGTATACGTGGACGCCGTGTAAAGTTGGTGCGTTTTCATATGATTTTAGCTTTACTGTGCCCCATGTGCGACACTTTGATTAGTGGTTTTACCTACTGATGATGACAACTTAGTTGTCGAAATACGTATTTAGGACATGACTAGTAATTGTGGTAAGGGGTTATATACCTTTTTTGAATGGAAAAATAAATTTACAGTGGTACGCCCCTTAAAATTCGGTTGTTTACTTTAACGTTCGAATACCCTTAAAGCATTTCTTGTGCATAAAAATCCGAACTTTCAGAAATAATATCTTAAAGCTGACTCACAATAACAAAAAGACCAGTTTTTTTATTGTCGGCCTCGCTTTAAGTTTCGTCTAGTTTCGGAACGTTACATACCTTCGATATGATTTTATTTGCGTCTTCGATTAAAGATAGATTGTTAGCAAATAGGACATTAAATGTCCGCAGAGCGCACATGTTACATGCTATTTTAATACATCGTCTTTAAAAATTCACATGAAAGTATAAATTTTTAACAGCTGACTTTCATTCCAGGTTATCGAACCCATACCATACAAAACTTATACACGGTGTTATCTTCTAGCGTTTTTATAAACATAAACACTGCAGCCATAAATTCAATAGCGGTATTTTGAATCCATATTAACATTTTATATTTCTTACTTCTCGTAACAAAACAAAAAAAAATGACGTCAGTTCTAAACGTCCACAAATTATTTTTACTATGACTTTTAAAATGGGTTTTTAAATGACGAAGCCGTTGGCGAAACAATTATCGTTTTACGAATAAATATTAATAAAGTAAAGATTTTAGCTATTACATAGTTGCATTTCTATTTTAAATTATGGATTTTCATCAAGTAAAAACCAAATCAATTCAATTAAACATTAAATCAATTTAGTTAAATATCAAATATTAATTTGCAATGAAGAATTTTACTGACTTTACACTGAATATGCCGAAAAAATTACGTGAAAATTAAATAAAATAAGAAAGCAATTAATTTCAATACTTAATTGAAAATAATGATGCAGCAATATTGAAGGACTCGTAATGAAACGAAAATACTAGTCGTACCCCGCCCACGTAATTTCATTCGATTTTATTTTTCCCTTGCCGATTCGAAATATTATTAAAATAAAATTTCTTAAACCAATATGTATTAAGAAGGTGCAACCAATATGCTGTTACAATACAAAAAACAACAAACCCGAAAAAAATATGCTGTTTCATCCTCTTAAACTGGCAATTTGTACCCACTTTACCAATAACCCAAAATTAATAATTTTTAAAATTTCCTCTGACGACTACAGAGAAAAAGAAACGACGATCAGAAACAACAAAATCGACATAGTCATTTAGTAATTTGTGAGTTGTCGCCCTTTCTGTCTAGCCTTTGTCTCCCCGTCCCCCCTGCTTTGCCTCAATGATCCCTCACAAGGAGTCACCTCCCCCTTCGTTTTTGCGCGATAATTTCGGCCGGCAGAAATAACAAGAAGAAAATGCGACTGCAAGAGAACTAAGAGAACTATTATAAGTAGATTAGTGTTATGAGTGGTGTTGTGTTGCTGTTATGGAGTCAGGGAGAGCGGTGAGAATAAGTTGACAGTCATTCTGTAATGGGGAAGGCGTTACTGCGTTTGCATTTAATCAAGCAGGCCGCCGTACGGAGGGTTGTTTCCTTTTTCGCCCCGGGAGGACTTACGGATGGGATAATATTGGTGTAAGCGGAAGAGGTGTATGTCTGCACTTCGCGAACATATGTTCCCTTTGAATATGTTAATAAATTGTTCGTTATCCAGTTGTGGGTCTGTACTTGTCGTAATTAAATCGTGTTTGATTTTAATTTAGTTCTGATTCAAGTAATAAATAATTAAAATTGAAAATGAAACTGATATAATCTCAATTCTTCTTATTTCTGCACGTAACATATTAAGAGACAATGATTATTTCAGCAAGATATTTTGTAATAATTCATATAAACACTAATATTACACAGTACAACACATGTTTTTGGGACTCAATTCTGAGAATTGCACGTGAAGTAGCCCCAAAAAGAAGAACTTCTGCATCATTCGTTTTGTCAAGTTGGCTGCATTAATAATTTAATGGCCATTCGAATTTTTTTGCTCAAGGTGGATTTTGATCACTTTTTCTATATTTTAACACGGTTATATCTCGGTATACCGAACGGAATATCTCTTTTGTGTCTGAAGCAAAGTTGTAGATATTGAATTGGAGAAAAAAAAAGCGGAACAAACCTACTCGAAAAAAGTGCATCCATTTTTTGCTCAATAACTGGATTACAAATCCACAAATATGCTGTTTTTTTCTTTATAAACTTTATTTTGCATGAAAATAAAAATTTCGGTTCATATTACAGCTATTCTTACACAGAAAATATGAGATTTTTATTTGTTATCTATGCATGGAAACAAAATTTAGAACATTTTCAATTATTCTCAATATCCATCCTCGTTGAAGTTGATGCTTGTGGTTCTGATAATCTTGTTTTCTTCGTAGGTTGTTCATCTTCAAACTGCATAATTTTAGAACTACACCAACAAACCTCCGCAAGCAATGCATCTAATTTTTTGCCTTTGAATCGCTTTTCCACTATGCACCCACCACGAGTCACTGTTTGGCGCGGATTTTGGGCCGGCGGTGTAATGGGACCATTTTTTTTTTAAACGCTGCTGGTGCCGTTGTAACCGTCACTGGTAATCGTTATCGTGACATAATAGCCCATTATTTGTGGGCTGAGTTGGATGGTATGGATGTGGATAACTTCTTGTTTCAGCAAGATGGTGCCACCAACCACACAGCGAACCAAGCAATTGAGTTATTGCGCACAAGGTTTCCAGGCCGTGTAATTTCTCGTCATGGCGATCAAAATTGGCCACCAAGATCGTGCGATATCACGCCGATGGACTTTTTTCTTTGGGGATTTTTGAAAGGAAAGGTTTATGCTAACAATCCTCAAACACTTCAACAGCTGAAAGACGCGATTCGAAACGCGATTGCTGAGATGGTGCCGCAATTGTGTGCAAGAGTCATACAAAATTTCGTCAACAGAATGGACATCTGTCAACGTAGTCGCGGCGGCAACTTGTCAGATATTGTGTTCGACATGTAATGTCCATGTCTGTACTTTATCATGAATTAAAAACATTGACAATTTTCAACAATCTAATGTGTTTAATTGCAACTTCAAAAACAAACCTCCCGTTGAGACACCCGATAGTAATCTAACAATTTACAAGCTGTATATAAAAGGATATACATTATAACTACAAGCTTGTGTCTTCTGCATCTTACATAAACAAGACCGGTTGTATGAAATTCATTAATATTGATGTAATTAGTGTGCTGACGCGTACATCTGCACCTTGCAAATTTAATCTCAATAAAATAACGTGGACAAGTTTGTTATGTCAAATACCAATTTTACACGCAATTTTGTCGCTGAAACCATTCCCTCGCTATTATTATGTCGATAACTCATTCTTAAATTAACCTCTTCCTGCTGCTCATCGATAATCCCCGACATAAATTATCACCTTTATTCATGTTATAATATCCCGAATTATACTATATTACCATAAAATATAAAGTGAGTATTTTTTCTATCGATTATATCCCGTTTTTTTCCTTTTTTTGGGGGGAATATTCTTGTGTTCGATTAGAGTAAATTACTTTAATTGGATATATTCGTATATATCGATGTGTATATCCATATCTGGAAGGAATATCGACTTGTGTTGCTTATGTAATAACTTATGGTACGTATACTTTTTTTTATTTTTTCGTTCTTTTACTCTTCGTTAAATTAATCAACGTAAGATGGATATCTATTAACTGTTTTGTTGAACGCCATTAGATATACATGATTAAATAATTATTATAAGTGAAGGGGCCCTTCACATTAACTAACAAATCGATGCGGGTGGTCTGGTATTTCAGTAACAAATATTACATTTCATAAAAAAATATATTTTCAGCATTCCTTACTGAGAATGAGTAGTAGCTGTTGCAAAGTGTATGCATTTTTTGAAATTACAATTATGCAATTGGCTATTACATATACAGGGTGTAAATGAAAAATGTCGACGTTTGCTAATATATAATAGATGCGTAAGACAGCAAGTCAAATCTGCAAAAAATTTTATTCTATCGAAACTTTAATTTTTGCGGAAATTTTAGAACACAAACTTTTCAAATACGGTCCTGCATTCAGATTCAATCTAAATAAATAGAAATTATTTGTTTATATGTTATCGATTCAACCAACAAACATTTATTTACTTAAGTTCACCTAAAAATCCTCTTCGCATTGCAGTAATGTAATACGTGTTTGCGTGAAAAGTTTATAAACATGTATTCATTCATTTCGCGGATATAAATGTTTTTATGCATCAGGTGTTCTGTTGTTATTATAAGTAGGTCAGTGGCCTGACCTTTGTAATATCCCGAAAAAAATACAATATCAAGATTCCCTAAATGTCTTAATATTAAATTTACACCGAGGAAAAGTAAATTACATTTGTAATTTTTAATTGAATGTTCGTATGTTTTTTTTTTTTGGTGTTCTATTTTCCTCTTTTTTATGTTCTTATTTGTCTCTTCTTTTAATGACGATTTCTTTATCTTAAAAAAGGTAGATTTGTGTGAAGCAGGTAGAATGCTTAGAGGAGATGTTCAATATGTCTGCAATTTGCAAAAACGCAAGCTTCTAACCGATCGGTAAACTTTCGAAGTACAGAATTTATACGGCTTGGGTTTCACGGATATGGGCCGTAGCTTGAAAAATACGTTGCCGAAGATCGTCTTTGACGGCCACGGCTTTCATAATAACCTGAATGCAATGAACCGCAATCTCTCAGTCTGTGCGTAGTTTTTAAAATTAAATCATTTGATGGACATCTTCGGTTCGGAAACCGCGCACCATAAATAAGTCTGGTAGCTCTAATATTTCCACCTGTTTCACCGTATAACAAGACGATGTCAGTTCTTTCTACGACAACATCCCGAGTATCCTAAAACGAATACCAAACAACAGACCCGTATTCAAGTTTACCTACAACAAACACAAAATATAACGCTTTGAAAAATTCGGTAGATTTTAAGACTAGAGCTAATGTTTTACTCGCTGAAAGACACATGTTTGGCATCTGTAGATTGAAGTTTAAGCAGTGATCTAATGTTATTTGAAGATCCCCCACAGAAGCAACTCTAGAAAGCAGATGGCCGCTCGTAGAATAGGTGTTAATTTTCTAGTAAAAGACATAAGAAAGTACTTATTTATATTCGACGTCAAGTGATTGGCACTAGACCAATTAAATCTACTGTCGTCTTCAGGATAGCTCTGAGAAAGGCCAGTTTTAGTAATTGCCAAAAACCAGGGAGAATAATGTAGCACTAGAAAAGCAGGAGCTCAGCGTATGCACCGCGGTAATTCCGTATGTTAAGGGCCTATCAGAAAAATCAGAAGTATAAGCAACGACTATAGGATCAGAACACACATGAAGACAACAAACATCATCAGATCCACACTGACAAAAACAAAACCAGAAATGAAAATCAGAGAACCAAAGACTGCATATAGAAAGTACCATGCGAATGTGGTAGAAAATACATCGAAGAAACAGACAGACCTCTATAAGTCAGGATCAAACATCAGAAAGTGGTCCAACTGGGAGAAACCGACAAATCATGCTTAGCTACACATGCCTGGAAATACAAACATAGGACATGGGACAATGCAATAATCCTGAGAAAGGAGGACCATCAGATCAAAAGAAAGCTGAAAGAGACAGCATATATGACTATAACACCAAACGCCATGAGTACACCGAGTCTGGAGATAAAAGATATCTGGCTTTCAATTAGCTGAAAAATATATACAGAGAAGACCTACAATCACTGTACCAGAGACAGAATAGACGAGATTACCCAAGCCGTATACAACACGGTGCAGTAATACAAAATATAAAAACTACAGCTTAAATATGGAGGTTTTAAGAAATAATATTATCTCCCCCAAATAGCGTAATGTGTGTTTGATTTAGTTCAATGGTTTGATTTTTACACCTGGTTCGAACTTCACACCAGTATATTTTGCTATTTAAAAAAAATTGGGAAGACATACTTGTCAGACTTGAGCTTGGCAAGAACTGGCCCTCTTCAGGGCTACCCTGAAGACGACAGTAGATTGACTACTGAAACGTCGAATTATTAAAATCCCACAAACGATGGAAATAGCCCAAACAACTACTCCATATTGATTTGGATAAATTTGAATGCATTTTTTACTGTTTTAGTAAATATGAAATATGCACTGAGTTTTACACATATTTACACGCATTTTCTCCGACAGCCAAGCAATATTAAAGGCAATGAACTCGGTGCAAGTTAAATTTATATTTGTATGACATTGTTTCTTAATCCGTTAAAACACCTCCATGTATCTCATTTAAGGGTCTCTGAGAAAGGAATCCATATCGCGTAGTTGACGACCCCGGCTCTTCATTAGTTTTTTCGGTCTGTCGCTGGTGATACATTGGTATTAGTAATGGTCTTAAAAAGGTCTTGGTAGATTTTAATCTCCTTCTGAATGGTGGATGTCCATATAGCGGATGGTGGGCAATTTGTTCTGTTTTTCGCCTCTTGGCGGTTGTGGCAACCTCACGTCTAATGTCTGGAGTGGCTGTTCTTGCTAAGCTATAGACTTTATCAGTGGGGATTGTTATAATTCTATATATCTCATTAAGTGCAACATCGACATGCTTGGAATGGGTTGATCCATCCCAGACGGGACATGCATATTCTGCAGTAGATTAACAAAGAGCAAGTGCTGATGTTTTAAACACCGTCGGTCGGGCACCACTTCATCCGCTATTCGTGAGCCTCCTCACAATATTATTGCGAGCCGATACCTTTTGTTTGGTGTTTATACATTGCTTTTTGCACGTCAACGCACGGTGTAACGTAACCCTTAGATATGTTGGGTTAAAACAGTAGTCCAGTTCCATATCCTCCCACACTACCTTGCATTTTATATTGGTTTTCGTATTTCTTAAATGAAACATATAGTTCATAAAGTATTTTTTTGCAGTTACTACTGCTCGAATGTGAACAGCAAATTGTCCTTTATCTCTTTCTAACATACATAAATACGCGCTGTCATTTTAAGGGAATATTATGTCATGTTTTTCACCAGATTCGGTTTTAAGTGGTTGCTTTTACAGTATTTTATGAATAACAATTCATTTCTATGAAAGCATTATTATCATCCAAGTTTTAAAGAGTCTTGTAAATACTCTAAATTTAAATAAGTTATTTCTCATATTCTTTACATATCGAAGTTTATGTTTTAATGGAAGAAAATATTGAAAACAATACGAAAAAAATCCATGAAATTTTTTGCGAAAAAAAACTCTAATGGCATTATATCACCATCGATATACGGATAGCATGACAGTCGCCCGTTACACTTGTGTTTACTCTGCAGCCTGCCGCAAGAAATGCCGTGTCAAATGCGTTCGATAGTCCGTAAGCAGCCATGAGAATTCATTCTTTGTTTGGCGTTTCGGAGGCCCTCACGAAAAGAACAAGTAAAGGGGACTATCGGAAAGTCTCGAGTTTTAAAGCCGAGTCATCGTGCCTTCAAATTAATCTAAATCCACGTTATGCACACTGTTTACTTATACAATTAATCCATTCAGTGTTTTCTTCACGAGCGGGTCGTTTCGGTGTTTTTCTTTTGATGACCGGTCGATTCCGAAGATCCATCACGATGATGACCATTATGACGATGTTGATGATGATGATGATTCGGCGACACCTAACGCCTGAAAAAAGAAACTGACCAAAACGACGGACCGTTCTTAAGAGGCTTGTAGTAGTTGCGTATGGCTTTCGGAAAATATTCTTTGTCGTCCTGTGTGTGCCGACTGGTGGGAGATGAATTAGAAGTGCTTCTGTTTGGCGATATTAACACAAACCTTGCTCGCCTTACAAAAAAATTCTAATTACTTTTATTAAGCATAGGATTTTATTATGATTATTTGGTCATCTTTGAGATTAAAATTAGATGTAGCGTGTTGCTTTTAATCCGCCTAGTTCTTTCGGTTAATGTTATGAAATTCAATTAAATATAATGTATGCGAATATGTCAATCAAATGAGGAGAAACCCCCAATAAAAATATGTAGGTGCAAGAAAATCAGTCCACGATTATTTACAGCTCCAGGAGGTTTGGGAATATAGCTGTATATTAAGAAACGAGGTGTAGCAATTTAATCTCGGATTGATGCTGTTGTAGTGGAGTCAACTGAAATAGAACCAAAAATAAAACAGCATGTAATAGTTCAGAGTCTCACCAATAGATGCCTGTCAAGTGAAGAGAAAACAGCTATTAGTTTCTGAGTAGGATGCTAGCGTGCTGGAGCAACGAGTAAATGTAGGAACCGAGTAAATATTATACTTTGCTGTAAATTAGGTAAAATTGCAACAGAAATTTTCGATAAATTGAAATCTGTGTATGACGATAATACCTTAAGACGTACTGTGTTTGAGTGGTTTAAGTAATTTAAAGATGGATGTGAGAGTGTACAAAATGACGCTAGAACTGAACGTCCGTCAGTCTGTCGAAATGCAAAAGCCCACACATATTTTCGAATAGACTGGACTCTAAATTTCGCCCTTGATCGGAATGAAGTTGCAGGGGTACACCAAAACGGCTGACGAACTCCTTCACAATAACGTCTGCTACAATTCCAGCCTCTTGATTTGGTAGAGCATATGCTACAACCCATTTGGTAAAATAGTCCATGCACTATTATGTATTTATTTCCTTTGTCGCTTTCTGGAAAGGGGCCGGCGGCATCTATGGCGATTCTTTCAAATGGACTTCCCACATTGTATTGGCGCATGGGTGCACGTCGACGCCTCTGGGGACCATTGCCTCCGGCGCAATTAGCACACATTCGGCACCACTCTTTCACGTCTCGTGAAGAATTCACCCAGTAAAATCTCTAGCGCACCTTTTCCAGTGTCTTATTGACCCCAAAATGTCCCCCAGAAGCACCATTGTGAAGTTCTCGCAACACTTCTGATATTATTTTTTTGGGAACCACCATTTGCATCTTCCGCTCGCTTCCATCGTGATTTTCAACCTCACGTCTCAGGAGATCGTCCAAGGTTAAGAAATCCCAGTATGGCCAGTATGACTTCAATTCTCGTGAATTTGGAGCGATTTCTTGCCAGGTTGGCCTTTGCTCATTTCTCTTCCAAGCCCTGAAGATTGAAAGATCCGGATCAGCTTCTTGATCTGCGCGCAAATTGTCAGGTTGCCATTAGTCATCAACCACGGTGGTTTGAAGAGCGTTGGCCGATTTGTCTTCGATTCGGTTGCAATGTCGACAATGTCTTCTGGACAGGACCTTCTGGAAAGAGCATCTTCATTTCGATGTTTGAGGCCTGCTCTGTGTTCAATGTCGAAGTCATACTCCTTTAACATTCCCTCGGGATTCTTAAACTGCAAGAGCCACTTCAAAGCGGTATGATCAGTGCGAATCAAGAACTTCTGCCCGTACAGGTACTTGTAAAAATGTTCAATGGTTTTAACTACTGCCAATAGTTCTTGTCTGGTTACGCAGTAGTTCCTCTATGGTTTGGACAGGATCTTGCTAAAGTAGCCAATTACCTTTTCTTATCCATCTTGGATTTGAGAGAGCACATCACCAATCCCGACGTTACTAGCATTTGTATCCAAAACGAACCTCTAAGATGGCAGTGGATAGTTTAAAACAGGTGCCCTTATCAGAGTTTCTTTTAACAGCTCGAAAGACGCTTGGCATTCGTTATTCCAAATGAATGCTCGATTTTCTGTTAGGCGGGTAAGTGGTTTCGCAATGTTAGAGAATCCAGGAACGTAGCGTCGATAATACGTGCACAATCCCAAAAAGCTTCTTAGCTGATGTTTGCCTTTTGTATGGTCCATCGTAATTTCGGCCTGATGCGTCCGGTGTCTAGTGATTACACGGATTCGTTTGCATTATGTCGAAGTGGTATCCATCCTGCCCTCTCCAAAAAGTTATTGGATACTGTAAGGCATCGTAGGATCGGTGTGTTTCAGCGACACCTTGAATCGTATCATTCCGTCAATGAATAATAATGTCACGCATATTAAATTCATCTCCACTTTATCAGTACTTGGTGCTTTATAGCGTCTAGCATGCTCTCCGGCAAGTGTTTTATCAGTTAATGTTTTTCTTTTTTCTAATTGTTTTTAAGCCGTCTATGCCAACCTAGCAACTGTCGCCCGGGGACGTTTGCAGAAGTTATTTCAGATTTTTCACATTCATGCAGGTATGTTGAAAGATCTGAAATAACTTCTGCAAACGTCCCCGGGCGACAGTTGCTAGGTTGGCATAGACAGCTTAAAAACAATTAGAAAGTCACTGCGCTAAGTGTATAGAATATCATGGGAATTATGTTGAAAATTAAGATATATTTTTCACCTTAAAATAAGTATTTCATTAGAAAGTTAGATAACTGTCGTGTGTATTTATCCAATAATATCATACTTACACAAATGTGCAGACATTGGATTTTTAATATTTCAATTACAACGGCTCAATCACTTTGTACCTTTACCTTTAATAATAGGAACAAAATTATATATGTCTCATACATATGTAGATGTATCAACAGAAGAAATTATACGAACAACATGATAAATGACACTAGAGAACTCATAGAAGACCACTTATACACGCATGAACACATTTAACGCAATGTAATAAATAATACCGCAAGTACTTATATTAGGACCCTCACGTTTTCTGTTCCTTTTTTTATTTTCAAACATGAAAACCAGGGTATTACAATGGCACGCTAATATGACATAATAGACGTAATTTCATGCGACATTACGACATGTGCTCCCCCCTCCCTCTTACACGACCGCACGTTGTATTTATTTGTAGATTAGAGCGGTTACAAAGAGTGGAATGTTTTTTTATTCTTTGGTATTCATCGTGTCGTTAATGTTAGGTCGGTAAATATTCAGTGGCAGTCTAACATGAGAGATAGTTCTATTTGTAAGGTTCAGTGATTTCGACGAATGCTCTAGATCGTAATTTTTAGTAGCACTTCGGTTGTTTAATACGTGTTACGTTACGAGAACAGCGTGATGGTAATAGGGAAGACAAGGCGGGGAAATAAAATTAGGCTGTTAGAAGAAAGTAATCATCGACAATTTTCGTCGTTATTACTTCAAATTAGTGGCGATGTTTGACGTAAATGCGTTTAAATAATTCTAATGTTTGAGTATATGACGTGGCGGTTAGTGTTTTAGGAAAGGAATTTTAAATGTTTTTCTTCTTTTTTTTAACGATAATTCGAAGAGGTTCGAGTAACTTGCTTGTTGAAATACTATTTTAGACATTTTAGATATACAGTGTACTCTCTCCTTACGGACACATCTCTTAAGCGGACACCTCCCGTAAACGGACACTTTTTGCAGCACCAAAAGATTACTTAGGGATTTTTAAAATTTTTCTCCTTTGAGCGGACAACCCTCCCATAACCGGACGCGGACACTTTATTCCCACACCAAAGTGATTTTAGTTCCCCATAACCGGACAGCTTACAACACTGTAACACTGTTTTTCCGTTTACTCTTCTTCATATCCGTACATTCGTACAGATGTTGCTTATTGAATAATACGTGTATGTACAAAGGGGAATTCCCTAAATACGCACAGCTTGTTGTTTTGAATGTAGTACGTAAATACATAGTACATTTATAGATTCTTATTGTATACATACTTGAATCGCTATGCCTAAAGCAGTGTTGACTATTAAAGAAAAGTTAATGTCATTGAAATTCAAAAAAATGAGAAACTTAGTGTACGCGAGCTAGCAAAGAAATGTAAAATTAGTAAAACTCAAGCTGCTTGTATCATCAAAAACAGAGACCAAATTTTAAGATTGTGGGACACTGATGTTAATCCAGATAGAAAAAGGAGTATGCTGAACGTCAAAGGCGTTAACATTGATAAATTGTGCTACGATTGGTTTGTGAAGGCTCGAAATAAATATATTCCTCTCTCGGGCACACTTATCAGGAGCAAGGCTAAAGAAATTGCAGATAAATTGAATTACGCAGATTTTAGTGCATCATCTGGCTGGCTGGAAAGGTTCAAAAAACGGAATAACATAACCTTCCGTGCCATTTCTGGAGAAACCGCTAGTGTAAACCAAGATGATGTCAAAAGTTTTACTGAAAAAGTGCCATCTTTGATTCAAGGATGTGTGGTTCACGAGATATTTATAATGCGGATGAGACTGGATTGCTTTTCGGGCATTACCCGATAAAACATTTGCATTAAAAGGTGAAAAATGCACTTTTGGAAAAATGGCTAAGGATAGGCTAACGATTTTGCACTGCGTCAATATGGCTGGAGAAAAGGAACCTCTTTTTGTTATTGGGAAAGCTGCAAAACCTCGGGCGTTTCGCAATATTAATTTGAACAATTTACAAGTTACGTGGCGATCAAACAAAAAGGCTTGGATGACGTCTGATTTGCTGACTGATTTTCTAGCGCAGTTCGATAGAAAAATGCAACTTCAAGAACGGAACGTCCTGCTATTTTTAGACAATGCGGCCTCTCATCCTCGCGATCTTAAATAAAAATGTTAAAGTTATTTTTCTTCCAGCAAACACAACAGCATTTTGTCAGCCCCTGGATCAAGGCGTTATAAAAAAAGTTTTTGTACAAATCGTTATTTTTAAAAAATATTTTGCTGCAGATGGGATTCCGTAGGAATAATTTTTATTGACTACTTGCAGCACAGGATGACAATAATAGCGGCGTATTATGCGTCGTTATTAGACAGATTGAACGGCCTCATATGGCAAAGAAAAAAGTCTTGTTTCACCAAGACAATTCCACCAAGACAATCTCACAAGTCGGCAATTACAATGACGAAACTGTACGAATTACGATTCCAATATTGAACATCCAGATTCGGCTCCTTTGATATAATTTTCTGAAATCATCGTCTCTGCAATATTTACGTACACTGTATTTTTTCGTTTACGCACATTCATATATTCAGCCATAATTAAAAAGACTACAATAAATAAGAACTCAAGTGTATGCTCAGAAAACTAAAGTTGACTGAACAAGCAAATGATACAGGCGTCGACCTACCGCATATTTTAAGCATATGTAAGCAATTGCTTCAAATTTTGAAGGAAAAGCTTTGACTATAAGCAATTTCTGCACTTTCATGCAATTGCTGGCAGCGAAAGCAATTACTTCAGTTTTTATTTATTGGCTTTTAAGCATTTACTTTTATTTTATAAGAAAAATAATTGCTAAATTTTTATTAATCACTGCCATTGGCTAAATATGTTGTTGTCATTTCAAACACCTGACATTACTCAACAGACGCAAGCGTTGAAGAAAGATAGAAGTAAATGGATGAGAAACTTATTTATAATAAGTTTCATCAGGAAAGTTTTACTGCCTTAGAAGGAGCACTTTTGTATGTTGAATAGTAAACAGAACCCACAACAGTGGACGGCATATTACATTTAAAATATTGAAGAGATATTAGTGCCAGAAAAAGACGGACCAGTTTGGAGTAATCCAGGGTTGGCTGTTGTTTCAATTCTTTCTAATACATTTATTGGTAATATCTTTAATAACGAGCCATCGAAAAAATTCATAATTGGAGTAGACTGTGAAATTGGGTTGGTACTTTAGCCACTTCCACATAATGACATTTATTATTTGACATTGAAACTATAAGTTTGTGTCAAATTTTTTAAAACTCTTATTAAGAAAATTAAATTTATTTAAAAAATGGTATTCAACATAGAACAAAAAGCAAAAATTATCGAATGTTACTTCCGCACAGGTGTGAAAGTAAACGGCGAGTGGCAGTATTCAATTACGGAATGCATGGCTGATTTTAGTGAAAAACATCCTGAATTAGTGTTTGACTACAATGATTTTTACAATGTTTTGACAAATTGTGTAAAGTTATTCAGAGAGACTGGTAGCGTCGGTCGAAAAACTGGAAGTGGACGGCCATCTAAACGTACAGCTGATAATATTGAAGCCCTTCAGCATATTATAGATGAAAATCCAAAAACATCCATTTCAGTAGTGACCCAACAAACAAATTTATCTTACGATACGTGCCAATTCATTCTTAAAAACGTCTTACATTGTCATCCATACAAGCTGCAATGTTTTCATGAACTTTATCCAGTGGATTATTTAAGACGAGTGGAATTTTGGCAATGGTTTTAAAATAATCTACACAATCAGGATATCCTTAACAGAGTTTTTTTCACGGATGAGGCCTGGTTTTATCTTTCTGGATATGTTAATTCACAGAATATGAGGTGTTGGTCCTCCGAAAATCCTCATTTTTTTGTTGAAAAAGCATTGCTTCCCAAAAAGTTGGTGCTCGGGTTGGAATATGTCGAAGAAGATTGGTGGGTCCCATTTTTTTTGAAGGTACACTTACTGCTGCACGATATCGCAATGAGATACTCGGCTCATTCATAAATCAACTGGATGATGAGGAATTACAAAATGGGTATTTCCAACAAGATGGTGCAACAGCACATACGACCAGAGAAACACTTCAATATCTCAGAGAATTTTTTGATAACAGAATAATAAGCAGAAACTCTGAAATCCTATATCCAACTAGATCTTGCGATTTAAACATATGTGATTTTTTCGTATGACCATACATCAAAAATTCGATTTATTCAACGCCAATTCATAATCTGGATCAACTGAGAATTCGCATAACAGAAAAGTGTGAAGAGATCAACAACTCACCGCAAATGCTGCATAAAGTTGTTGCTGGATGGCGGAGAGGAGTTGCTTTGTGTTTAGATATAAATGGACAACATTTTCAACAACTTCTGTAGCTATATGTAAATTTTGATTATGATTTCTATATTAAATAAATTAATTTTTTTCTTTTTTGTTGTAGTATCATTTCAATGTCATAATTTTTTTTTACAATGAAACCAAATGCAACTGTCAAGCATCAAGTAATGTGTCATTATGTGGAAGTGGCTAAAGTACCAAACCCAATTTCATAGTCTACTCCAATTATGAATTTTTTCGATGGCTCGATACAACTAACTAATAGAACTAGATATAACGGCTGTTCAGAAAAATTCGGCGTCAAAATAATCCATAGAAATTTGATGTTCCAAAATTTGTTTCAACCCCCAAAAATCCTCCAAAAGAAATTGAAATTTTAATAAAAAATTAAGTAATATCTATTGAATTCTAAAACGTTTACTGACAATTTTCCATATACGACTGCTTTAAGTAATAGATATTTTTAGTTTTGTCATATTTAATTCTGATAAATAAAAAATTATTTAACCAAACATCAAGCATTTGCGTAAAAATATTAACCAACTCTTTTGATTAATGTTACAAAGAATAAAATATATTTCTAGCAGCATACTTTCACTAAATCCTTGTTTACTAAATTTAAACAAAGTAAACAGTTTTAATCACCAACTGAAAATTGTTTTTTTTTCCTTACTTTTAAAGTTTCATTATAGTTTTTCGGTTATCTCGTTCAGAACGATTATTGCGTATATTACCAATAAATTTTAGGACGCTCTCCACAAAAGACAAAAAACAAAATGAAAGACAAAGATGATAATTCATAATTTAAAAACATGAAATGTCCAGAACAGCGTTAACAGTTCACTGGGCAGTAATGAGCACATCAAAAAATTATATAAACGAAAAAAGATATCTCTTTAAACAGTGTATGAAGTCACTACAGATGAAATACGGTATTAGATACCCCTTTTTTTCTTTAATTAAACTGGACGTATTGCTGTGTACTTTTGTAGTTTTCGTGGCGTAATTTCTAATTAATAAGCATGGAAGGTATAATTGATTTTGGCTTAGCCCGAGCGCGATCATTTTCAGCGAGATCCTGTTTAAATAATGCGCCCCCCGTCTTGGCAGACGCTCAATTGAAATGATAGTAAAAAAATTAATTTATAATAAGAAAAACTTGATCTGATCACATTAGAGTTTTCGAAAATTCTAACAATCATTAGGAAGTTTTTATTTATATTTCATTTACTTTCATCCAAATTAATAATATACATAGTGTTTATATCTTTATCTACATCTGTGTTATATGATCGTTACAATAACACTCATTTGAGAATGAGTAATGAACATCATTACACCAATAGTGGTGTAATAAGAAATTTACAATATTTAATTAATAAAATTTTATTAAAATGAAAGATGCACAATAATAGATACTTAATTTAACTAAATAACAATTATTTGCACAAAGACGATCGATTTGTTAAAGTAAAGCCACTGATTTTGTCGCTGAATACTGTGTTTTTGGATCATGCGCTTGTTGAAGAAAATCACTCTGATGATGAAGCCATGCAAGATTGCAAGCAGTTCGTTAAAGGGAAGCCCATAAGATGGGGCTGTAAGTTGGGTCAGTGCAACTCGTCTAGGGTATACAGTCTATTTTGAATCATACCAAGGCTCTTCTACGAATTTACCAGAAAAATACAAGGATCTGGGCCTTGCTTGCGTCGTTTTGCTACATGCAGACATTTTGCCATCAACCGGATTCGAAAATTTTCATTTCTATTGCGACAATTTCTTTACAGCTTTTTCACTGATAAAAAACTATGTCGACACAAATTAAAATTAGAAAAAGCCTCTTAGTTTTTGACATTGCGTACAGTACTGGCGCACCACCAATCTCCTTTCTATTATGTAAAATTTGGCCTGTCCTGATTGTTCGTGCTATGGTCCTGAGGAACACTTTGTGATCGGGATTGCTCCGGTTAGGAAGCGTTGATACTTTGACAGGCATTTCATTCTGACAGCTTGTTAATATAAGCTTAGCAACCAACTTTATTTACATTAACATACACATCTACACGTTTTCAAATTTATACTTGTAAAATGAGTAGTTCAATTATCCTGAATTTTTTACCTTTCCTGCGATTACTGTGGATGAGTTTAGTCAATAAGTTTACTGCTGGTGATGACCTTCTACCAAGCTATTTAGTACGTGTCTGCAAATTTGTATTTGCCTTCTTTTTAGTTGTGATCATGCATTTTTCCATAAAAATAGAAACCTTTCCTGATCTATGGAAGCGAGCAGTTGTTTGCCTCGTTCATAAAAAAAGCAGATAAGTCATTGTTGTCAAACTATCAACCTATTTCCATTCTATCCAATTTTGCGAAGATCTTTGAAAAGGTTTTATATACGAATATTAATCAGTTTTTATCCCACAACCAGCATGGCTTTGTTTCTGGGCGTTCCACATTGACTAATTTGTGTGGTGTCTCGAGTGAGGTTCTGGATAGACGGGGTCAGGTAGATGTTATTTATACTGACTTTTCGCATGCATTAGACACTATAAGTCATAAAACCTTATTTTCTAAACTTTGCTCCTTTGGGTTTGCGCCATCTACTTTAAATTTCATGAATTCGTATTTAAAAAATCGAATTTATTATGTATCTTACAACGGCTTTCGCTCATTTGAGTTAATTACGAAATCTGGTGTGCCTTAGCGTTCCAATTTGGGACCAATTCTTTTCATTTTGTTTATAAACGACTGGCTACTCTCACCTGTCCAGTTTTAGAATATGCGGATGATTTAAAGATATATTCTGAAATAACTAGTATCGTCGATACTTCTCCTCTGCAAGATAATTTGGATATAATCTCAAATTGGTGTAATAGCTTCAAATTGGAATTAAATACTAAGAAGTGTTGTTGAGTGAGTTACACTCGCTCGAAATCTCCTATACTGTTGCAGTGTATAATTAATAATATTTACTTGGAATGGAAAACTGTCATTAAAGACCTGGAGGTACTATTTGATTGTGAATTGTCTTTTAAACAATAATTGCAAGCAGTGTGTACACCCTCCTGTAAAATTGACTTGTTTAAGGTGTTGTATTTCGCTTTTGTTGTCAGAAAAATGGGCCATGCAGCTATTGTTTGGTCTCCCTTCTACCCCTCCCATAGATTAATTTTGGATAGAATACATCGACGATTTTTAAAATTTCTCTCCTTTAAAATTTTTCTTTTTCTTTATTTTGTTATATTATTTTGATTAATTTGTTTTTAGTTTTATTTTTTACAATTTGTCTAATCTTTTTAGTTCCTTATTTTATTTTTATATTATAATGTTCATTTGCTTTCATTTTAATATTGTAATTATTACATTTATGTCCAGTAAATGGGGATCACCAGTTGGGCATTAAAGGCTATTATTATTAACACCTGGAGTGCCATTTATGGAATTGGTGGATTTTAAACATCTCGCAACTCTGTTATGCAAGCAATTAATGTTACTTCGTTTGCATTTTTGTGATCTACATTGTCGACGTTTGTCAGTTTTCCCTGGGACGCGCGTATTGGAACAACCTGTATATCGACATAATTATATCACTATTATTTAAATAATCTAAATAAATTTATACAAATTTAGTTTGTAAATTGTATAAGTCGATTGATAAGCAAGGAAAGTGTTTTGACAAATAAGAAAACCATTTTATAAATTTTGACAAATAGTGATCATTGAGAATTACAAATGACAAATGAAGAAGCAACTGATACATGTTACATATAGAAAAGCAACAGAAAAACATTGTATTTTTAAGAGATTTTGAAAATGATTCCAACTTTTGGAATTGTATATTCTCGCTTTTTTTTTAGAAATTGTTCTTACTTTATTGCTGTATTTTAAAATAAGGTTAGTTCCTATCTTTCTCTGCAGAAATTATGGCAATGAAACGTCTATTTTATATATATTTAACGTGTTGCATTATCACAAGTTAGTACGTTTTACAGCCGTTGTCTCAAAAAATAATAATAATAAAATTGTAAACAAAAGGAAATAATTAAGCTTCACTTCAAGAATTCATGAAAGCCTTGCGGGGATAAAAAGCGATGAATTGTTATTACAATAATTACTACTAAACCGCTTCATCTTTTACATACAAAGAGAATTTTACACCGCATTAGCGGTTAAAATTGCCGACTTTAAACGTATAGAAGCAACTGTCGGCTATTGTTTGAAAGCATTTAGTCACCTAATTGTCGGAAGGCTCCCAGAAAAAAAACTTGCTGACTTATCCTCCAGGCGCCAGCTGACTATTATATGGGCCTTTCGATGGCGTCCAATATTTCTGATCTATTCGTCGAGGTTCTGGTATACCGCGCATATATGTTTTTGTAATATGCAAGTTGGATAGTAGAGGAGTTACCTTCGTCAAAAAGTACGAGGCGCTCTGGCACCCCATAATAACAGAGAAACGATACAACACCGATAATAACTTAATAATATTGTTTAGGTTTTTTTTGTAATGAAATTAAAATTAATATAATTAGAGGTGGGTGAATTATGTAAGTTTAAGGATCGGAGATTGATAATTATTTTATCTACTTTTTCTTTGCTTTAACTTCTATACTTAGTAACACGATTTACAAAGTATGAAATTACAAATACATTATATAGACTGACGAAATTAATTTTTCAATACTTATGCAGATGTAATCTAAATAATATGCATTAAAGTAACATAATTTTATAATGAAACAATAAACTGTAGTCTTAGAATATGCAGTTAGTCAAAATAAAAGTCGCACCTTATTTACGAGGGTAGGCTGAAAAGTAACGCACACATGTTTGTACAGTGCGAACAAGAACAAATAATAAGATCGGGCAAAAATTACATTAAAGTATAAAACTTAAGCTTCAAAATCATGACATTTGTTACAACAACAATGTTGTTGTAACCCGTGAGAAGAAGAAAGGAAATAATGCTGAAAAATTATGTTGCACCACAGGTTGAATAAAAAAAAAATCTAATTCAAATTTATTTATTTATTGTTACAAAACTCGGCTAAGAGACTCTAAAACTTTTGTAAAAATATTTCTAGAACGTGTGATTGGTCCTTAGGAAGCTAGAGGAATTCAAATACAGATCTATAATTTTAATTTATTTTCATACAGTAAATAATAAAAATAAATTAAAACACTTGGCTTGTTTCACTATGAGATTTATTTAAATTCTCTAACATTTGTTTCGGCTGTTATGTCATTCTCAAAGAGATCTATAAATCTAACTTAAAGACTATCGCACTTGTTCTTATATGTTGTCTGTTCTTGTGTGTAGTGGGGGTGGTACTATATGGCACTACACACAAGAACAGACAACATATAAGAACAAGTGCGATAGTCTTTAAGTTAGATTTATAGATTTCTTTGAGAATGGCATAACAGCCGAAACAAATGTTAGAGAATTTAAATAAATCTCATAGTGAAACAAGCCAAGTGTTTTAATTTATTTTTATTATTTACTGCATGAAGTTAAAATGTTTCACCAAGAAGTATCTGCAACAACAGCCGAGAATATTTAATTTATTGCAATTTTATTATTATTGATTTATCGGGAAAAATATCATATATCTAAACAGTGGAAACGCGGAAGAAAATCAGGAATCCGGAATTCCGCGTTTCCACTGTTTGGTCTTCGTAAAGACAGGTGCTGGTTTCTGGACGTCCCACACGATAGACATCAGCAATACCAAATTATTGGCGAACATAGAACATATGAAAACCAGAATAATCAGGGAAGCTATCGAAATTGTCCGGACGTTTCTCAATTTCGATAGCTTCCCTGATTATTCTGGTTTTCATATGTTCTATGTTCGCCAATAATTTGGTATTGCTGATGTCTATCGTGTGGGACGTCCAGAAACCAGCACCTGCCTTTACGAAGAGAAAACAGTGGAAACGCGGAAGAAAACACGAATCCAGTTAAAACACATACTACTCTATCCGCGGAAACATAAAAGCAAACATATATATATATATATATATATATAACATTTGATAAATTATTGGAGGTTTTCGGCTTTTATATGAAATATTTACAAATATCAAGTTAGTATGTATGTAATTGCAAAGTAAGGGGGGATGTAAACATTGCTGTCTACAAATTACAAAGCAAATCATACGAAATTTTTAATTGAAAAAATGTCTATGTTGGGACTAGAACCCAAGTCTACAGCTTGCCGGGCTGTCGTCATTACCACTAGACCACAATAGACCCAGGTTCAAGTTATTCAGAAATACATTATAAAGTAACAGTGTTGATGAATCAGATGTCAGTTATTGAATGTAGATGTCAAGTTGAAGGCAGAAGTCAGTTTTGAAAGCTCATGTCAGTCTTGATAGCAGATGTCAGTTAGTGAAAGCAAATGTCAGTTACTGAAAGCAGATGTCTGTTTTGAAATCAGGTGTCAGTTATGAAAGCAAACGTCAGATTAGAAAGCAGATGCCTATTTTGAAATTAGATGTGAGTTATTGAAAGTAGATGTCAGTGTTTTGAGAGCAGATGTCAGATTTGAATGTTTGAAAATGCTAATTATTAACTTGAACCTGGGTCTATTGTGGTCTAGTAGTAATGACGACAGCCCGGCAAGCTGTAGACTTGGGTTCGAGCACCAACATAGACATTTTTTCAATTAAAAATTTCGTATGATTTGCTTAGTAATTTGTAGACAGCAATGTTTACATACCCACTTACTTTGCAATTACATACATACTAACTTGATATTTGTAAATATTTCATATAAAAGCCGAAAACCTCCAATAATTTATCAAATGTTATATTTAATGAACGGCTAAGAAATTATCTAATCACTTATATATATATATATACATATATATATATATATATATATAAATTGATGCATTGCAAGAAGGAGTCGCTCTCTGAAAGAAACAAAGAAAATATGTAACCATACTGTTTATACCAGAATATTTATATCTACTTTGTACATTAATATTAAGAAAGGGGAAAGATCGATTTAAAGAATAAATACGTTATGTTGACGACCAATTCACCTTGAAATACTTAACTTATTTTTCTAATTCTTTTTATTATCATGTTTATATTCATTTTCTTTCAAATTCTTATTTAACGCGTGTTTATTCAAACAAATGTAACGTATTTATTTTCAAATGCATTTAAACGATAAAGCCCCGCCCACAATGTCAACGGTGCAACAACCCGAAAAAAAACCAATATTGACGGAGTATTTGTAAACACAGAAAACATATGTTATGCAACTAAAATTATCTTATAAATCGAATTGTAATTTATTTTACTATTTTACACAGTAAAATTGTCTAATTTTATAATATTAACTAATTTAATGCAAGTAAAGAATGGGGCGATTTAGCGGAAAGTTATGCAATTAAAAACAAGTGAACAAAACAAGCGTCGGTTATTAGTTGTCGCAGTGAAAGGTCACGTTTTTTTGTGCTCCGTAACAATTAACATAATTAAGAAAAATTATCAAGTGCAAGAGTTTTTAAATATCACCAAACGTTACACCTGCATACCAACCACCTGTGGACAAAATTTCGCAGCCGCCGACCAAACAGTTCGAGACTTATGAATTTTTAAAGATTTTTACCGCCATACAAAACTCACCGTAGCTTGAACACCGCCGTTGATGATCGAAATCGGTCATACTCTCTAGACGCCGTCGGACTTGAAACTTTCAACAAATCTCAAGTTATCCCGAGGGACCATAGCAGAAACATTTTCCCGTTTCCCGTTGTGAAGACGTTTCCAGAACACAGGCACAAGAAGCAACGGAGACCATATACGAAGATTCAGGTTTTTGCTAATTTTAACAAACGCTCCCGCGCCATTTTTACTTGCGCATGTACATTTCTAGAACTTTACATTGTTATTCCATAACTAACTATTTATATTACTTTCACTTATATTTTATTACTGCAATCTTTAGTCAAATCATTTAAATACTGGCATCTACTATTTGTATTTGTAAAACTTGATGCCATGTCACTGTTATAAACTATTTTATTAAGACAAAACATTATTGCACCTGTCTTACGCCATATTATTAAACTGTACGAATACCAACCGTCGAGTGTGTCTGGATTAATATTACTTGTGTGTCACGAAAATATCAATATAAATTTCTCAAACTTGGAAAATACGTTTATCCCTAATAAAGTTAATTGTCAATATTTTACTTTGTCTTTTTTTTTTGTAATATACTTGAGCTATTGTTCCGTTCCTACTTAATAAATTACGTAAAGAAAGTAACAGTGGAAAGAAGTGAACCTACCTTAGCCCTGAAGAGAGAGAGAGAGAAGCTAGCCGAAGACACCAAAACAGATAAGTATAGACGAGCCCGATTTGAATTTTACACGTTTTTATGACATTTATTCATTTTACTTCACCGTACGTAACATACAATTTTATTTATCAACATTTTATTCAATATAACATACTAGGAAACGTAATATATGTCAGCCCAACTTTTGGGGCAATAAAATTCGTACGTCAATATTCAGATTATTTTATGTTAATCAATAATTAACAATTTTTTTATTACATCAACGCAGCCCGGAAGCGCATTATATGTCAGCCCAACGTTTGGGGCAACTAGTAACGTATTAATATATATATATATATATATATATATAGTAAATTCAATCAGTTGGCGATTTAAGGTCTGGCTTTACTTTAAAGTATATATATTTAAAACAACCCTACATGTTTCGGCAATGATGCCTTTATCAAGGATATAAAATATAAATGACAGTATACAAATGTCATATAATTGAGTTGCTATGGATAAAATTATTCAAAGATACATTCCAATTGAATAATAATAAATCATGCCTTATTACTATTCCAAAAACAGATAGACAACAAAAACATGGAAAAGCAAGACATGAGTTATTATTATGTGTGCGCCGGTGGAGCGTCTTCAGATGCAAAGTTGCCGGCATTCGCCTTAAACGAGAATGAAAACCACGAAAACCTACTCGGACAACCAGACAGGAATCAAAACACCGAACAGTCAGCATGATAAGCTAATGTATATGATATTTAAATGTAATTGATATTTAAATAACTTAAGATATATAATTATATAACAAAAAAAATATATTATGATGGGAAATTGCAGATCGTTACACAATTAAGTTATAGTATATACTGCTTAAATTTTTTATATCATTTCTGTTGTTAATTGAATTTTTTTCCTGTTTAAATTTCCCTTTGTTCACTTTCTTTTCCATCACAAGAACTAAATAGAATTTTGTTATTAGAGCAACTAATAAACTGTTAAATTGTATATCTGAATTTATTATAAAAATTATTCTAGATAATAATAGAAGTAAAAAAAAAAAAAATTAGTTTATTGCATTATTTAACTTGAAATAATTATATTTAATTCACCTAGAGAGCGCCCAACTAAATATATATATTAATAATACAAATTGCAACCGTGGCAAATTTAGGAATTTTAAGTTGACATAAATCAAAATGTTATATTATCTCTGGACAGGAAACACTTTAGCATGGAAAAGCATGAATAATCCCTGCATTAAATAATACATTCCATTAGAAAAGGAAAACATTTTTCAATTATACAAGATTTATCTATTTCAAACATGAATATTGAGGTATTGTTCAAAGCAACCAGTGTAAATGCAACGGTCTAATTGAATCTTTTATGCGTCAGTTTTTTTAATAATAAAATACGAAAGCTTACTTTCTTTCTATCAAGAACGACGCGTTAAATATTGATTTTAAAAATAATTAGTGCTTCATTAGGTATTCAGCCTTGCAATAGTATAGTTAAGTTAAAGCTAAGATAAATTTAATATATTTATTAACACGAGGAATATTTTTTTTTTAATAAGGTCCGTTTTTGAATAGAAGATAAATACAGTAAATATTATTAAAATATATTTATTTCCACATTCCACATAACAAGTGTTCATTTGAAAAGTCAATCTAGATTACTTTGAAATTTTGATAGAATAAGACGCAAATATATTAATATGTGTTTGTTGTTCCGTAAACGTAAATCCAAATGACATTTGATAATGTCATCACAAATATCAGTTAGTGCATAAAATAATCGTGCGTCGATTCTGGTTTAAATAAATTGCTTCTCAGTTTTAAAATGGCTTTCACTTTAGAACATAAAAATTTTTTAGTCCAGGCTTATTTTCGAAGTGGTAATAAAACTGATGGTTTATGTATGGGTTTATTCAGTTCAAGATTATATACAATTTAAGAATACTTTGAATAGAACTTTAAACTTTTTTCTGAAACTGGTAGTCTCTTAAGAAAATCAGGCAGCGGAGCAGTTAAGAAACGTACACCTCAAGTTGTCAATCGTGTTGAAGAAATAATGGAAAATGAACCACAAACATCTGTTCGACATTTGAGTCAACAAATAAACCTTTCTGTTGGTACAACTCACAAGTTATTAAAAAAAGATAAAAAACTTTATCCATACCGTGTCACAGCAGTACAAAAATTTTTTGAAATTGGTTACCCACGTAGGCTACAGTTTTGTAATTGGTTTGTAAATATGAACAATAATGGAGAACTTTCGCAAAGAGTCATCTTTACTGATGAAGCGTGGTTTTATAAAACGGGATACCTAAATTCACAAAATACAAGAATTTGGAGTAGTGAAAATCCACATGTAATTAATGAAGAATCGCTACATCCAGAGAAAATTGATGTTTTGGCAGCGATAAGCCAAAGGCGAATTATTGGCCCAATATTTTTTCAGGGAACGTTAACTGCTCAAAGGTACCGTACGGAAATTTTACTACCATTTGTCAATCAGTTGCATGATGATGAACTTCAAAATGCATATTTCCAACAAGACAAAGCACCTTGTCACTGTACTGCAGAATCTTTGGATTATTTAAGAGAATTTTTTGATGAGCGTATAATTAGTCGAAATACTGAAATTGTCTGGCCTGCACGTTCATGCGATTTAACACCTTGCGACTTCTTTTTGTGGCCTTATCTAAAAAATAATATATTTCGAACACCTATATTGAATTTGAATGATATGCTACAGAGAATCGAACAGAAATGCATGGAAATTAATAACAATCCAGTAATGTTGCAGAATATCATCAGAAATTTTGAACGGAGTATTTTAAATTGCATTGATCTTGAAGGACAAAATTTTCAACATTTGTTATAATTTTCAATAAATACCTATTACTTGTTATTTATTTGTATGTATGAAACTGTCAAAATATACGACTTCGTAGGTTAAGTAGTAAATTTTAATTTGTGACATACTTCAAAATGTTCTCAGTAAATCACATGCTACTAGATTGACTTTTCAAATGAACACTTGTTACTTTCATCTAATTTTCTACATAATTTCCATTTTTTGTTCAAACATTTGTCATAACATCCAATATGTGTTTGAATTCCGATGCCAAAGAAATCTGCCGCTTGTGAAGAAGCCAAATCTGTGACTGCAGTTTTCACTTCTTCGTCATCGTCGAACCGTTGACCAGCAAGGAACTCTTTTAAGTACCGAAAAAATAGAAAATCTCTTGGTTCAAGGTCAGGTGTGTAAGGTTGTTCCCATACAAAAGACTTGATTAGACTTTTTGCTTGTGCAGAAACATGTGGCCTTGCATTGCATGGAGCAAGATTTGGTACTTGTTTGGTACGGCACATCGGAGTTTTCTCAACATCTCACAATACGCATGAGAATCCATTGTTCCATCCTTTTCTGTCCCAAAACGTAGTTGCCATAATCTTTTGTTCTGAAAAAACGAAAGATTATGACAACTGCGTTCGTTGCTTGGACTAAGGCATCATGTAAGTCTCATCTCGTGATCGTATCGAGTCGAAAATGATCAAGCACAGTCCAATCTTGTTGTTGCTTTATTATTTAAAGAAGCATTACTGTCGATAGCGGTAGCAAGTGTTACAATAAATTGTTCTATAGTGTATGAGTCGTTGAATTTTGACTTGTGGTCGAAGTTGCCTCCATATCCACTCCGTTGTTTCGTATATCCCAGTGTTGTGATGTGTTTGAATTTGATTAATAATCAATCGTGTGTTGTGTTTTTTTGTGCGGTCCTGTGTGTATTGTGTTTGTGTAAAGTCCGTGTGTCAGTCGCTTTTTTTTTGCGTTTAAGTCAAATATGTTCGTTTGCTGGTCATCATCTAATTTTTTTTTGCGTTTAAGTTGTGTGTGTGTTTAATGTTTTTTATTGTAGAGTGTTACTATTGTCTGTGTTTGTTTTACAAAGTACTGTATCTGTTCGTTTGTTGCGTTAGTCGAGTGTAGTATTATTAGCAAGTGCTAATTCGTCAACTGTGTTCGGTGTTGTTTTGTTTTGTCTTTGTGTCCATGGATTTGTTGTTGGGGGTGGTGCTGGTATGTATTTAGGTTGAGGTGCGGTTTTGTTTGTAGGATTGTTTGGGTTGTTGGACAGTTGATGGATGTGGATAAGTGTGGACCACCGCAGTTTGCACACTATGGTGGGGTTGTTTTTGTCTTTGTACATAAGTGTGTCGAGTGTTCGTCGCCGCATTTCATGCATTTGTAATTGATGTAACAGTTTTTTTGATGATGTCCGAATGTCTGGCATTTGTGGCATTGTATAATGTCAGTCCGTTTGTTTAGGGGTTCTATTTTTATTGCAAGTCCGCAGCAGTGGCGTAAATTGTAAATTGACTTGTACTGTCTCGTCAGTTCGATTAATGCCAGTGGTGCAGGTACGCCGTGTTTGCCGTTCATCCGTTTAATTTTTATAGTCGGGTATCCTTGGTCTGTCAAGTCGTCTGTAATGTAAGTGTCTGTTATAAAGGTGGGAATGCCACGCATCACCACCTTTAGTGTCTTTTCACTTCTTAATTGGAAAGTGTAATATTGTATTTGTTCGTTGTCTAGTGTGTGTTTGAGTTTTCGGTAGTCTTCGTCTGTTGTCGGTTCGATGAGTATTCCTGGTTTCACCATTTTGTTTTCTACTGTGTTAATGCTGTTTGATTTAAGTAATTGTCGTATGTATGTCCATTTGTCTTTTTCGATTATGATAATTGGTGCGATTTTGTGTGTTTTTTTTGTTTCAGTTTTTGTGTTAAGTGTAGTGTGTGTCTTATCACTTACCCTGGGTGTGCTGTTCGATGTTGACGGTTGTGGAGTGTGTTCGGAGGTTTCTTCTTCCATCTTTTCCTCGGTTTTGTTTTCGAGGACGTCGTACGAATTTTTTATTTCGATTGTTGACGTTGTTTCGTCTGTTTTCGGTTTCTTCGTGAATTTCGGGTAGATGAAGTTTTCGATTTTCTTTTCCGGATGATTCATTTTCTGTTTTCTGGAGTGTTTTTCTTTTTTGGTCGGTTCGGGATCTGGTATTTCTACTTGTATCGTCGGTTGTTCTGGGTTTATAATAAATAAACTCGGTGAAGTCGGTAGTAGCTCTTGCACGCCGCTTTCGCTGTGCGTTTCGTCGATTATCGCCTGCGTTTGTTGTAGTAGTTCAGGTGGCCAGAGTTCCACAAAGTTGGGATTTAGTTTAAGGTTTGTTATATTAATAATTCGCCCGGCCATTTCTTCCGGCTTCGCTCTTGACGATATTTCGTCGTATGTTGTCTCAACTGCGATGTTGCGAGAACAGATATCGCAGTGAGAATGTTGTGTGATTGTTCTATAACCAGGTCACAATACCTCACCAATGTCATGTTCTCGTGAATTAGGATAATCACATCTGTGCTCCCATCAACACAAATGTTCCTCCAAACGCCGAGACTGAAAAGAGTTGTTGGGTCACGAAATGTTTATTATGTCTACAATTAAATCCAACCATCGGAATTATAAAGGCGAAATCTGGAGTCACCTGCGAAAAAAAACAGGATCTCCAACTGTGCAGATTTCAATTGCTATGTTCAATAGCCCAACTAGTCCTTTGTCTTGGTCGCTTTCTACTTAACCATAGATAACTAGCAGCTCTTTTTCCCTCAGATTTCGACTATTCCTTACTGTTTGACCGCACATTATTTTACATGTACCTTTCGTGAATAAGCTATTATTAATTCCAGATGCTCCGAAGTTTGGGTTTCTAGTAAGACCTATCAGACGATCTTGGACAACGGTTGTAGCCAGGAATATATGCAGCCCTATCTCTGGTTCTGTATCAATTCACACTCTACTAACCTGAATTTGAGAAACGCGTAACTGATTAGTATCTTCTTGTCCAATTAAACCTTCATTTAGCCAGTTTTAATACTTCAAGCTGAAGAGCTTCTAGATGCATCTATAGCATGTTGAAGCAATGAAATTTAAGTCATAAATAATAATAGACAATAGAATATGTGTTAAAATATCCCACTATAGAGTTTCAAAGAAGTCGGACAAGGTAAGTTATACTTCCATATCTACTCTTTCTTTTGATGATATGAAATACCTGCTTTTTCTAACCAATAAAATTTTACCAGCCGACCTCAGCAACGACGCATAACATGTACCTTGGGACAACAAATTGCATGTACTTTGGAACTGTCCCAAGGTACATGCAATTTTTGTTATTGTAAAAAATCGAAACCAAAGGTGTTCTCTGTGTTATTTTTTACCAACTTTTTGTTTTTTACAGATTTAGCAAGATGCCACGAAGTAAAAGTGGAAAAAAGAGAAATCCTGTTGATATTTCTAATCTCAAGTTAGCTGTTAACGACGTGCGTCAGCATAGCGCAAGTTTGAGAGATACAGCAGCCACTTACAATCTAAGTAAGACAACTTTAGCACGCCACCTTAAATTTAACCGTGAATCCGGTGAACCGGATTTTAAATATTCAGGTACCAATGCTGTAAAAAAAATGTTCACTGAAGAAGAAGAGAACCAGCTTGAGAACTATTTGTTGTTTTCATGTTGACTCAATTATGGCTTAACCAAACAAGAAATCCGTCTATTGGCTTATCAGTATGCCGAAAGGAATAATAAGAGCATGCCAGAAATATGGAAGAAAGAGAAAAGAGCCGGTAGATAGTGGCTTCGTTGGTACCTGAAGCGTCACAAAAAACGGTCTTTGCGAAAAGCAGAGGCTACCAGTTTGTCACGTTCAACGAGTTTCAACAAAAAAAGTTTTTTGACAAACTAAAGAAATGCCAAGAAAATACAAGTTCTCGGCGAGTAATATATATAATGTCGACGAAACTGGCAACAGTACGGTTCACATTCCACCTCGTATTGTTGCAGCTAAGGGAGTGAAACAAGTAGGCTCTATGACGTCAGGCGAACGTGGAATCAATATTACCATGATCGCTGGTATCTATAGGGAACCACGTGCCCCCAATGCTTATTTTTCTGAGAGTGTATTTCAAGGAGCACATGTTGAACGGAGCACCTCCAGGTAGCATCGGAGCTGCAAATCCTTCAGGGTGGTCTAACGACGAAAAATTCTTTCTTTTTATGAAGCATTTCATCGCCCATATAAAACCATCACGTCATAGTCCCATTCTTCTGTTGTATGATAACCATGAGAGTCACATTTCGCTTGCTATGGTTGAGTTGGCCAAGGCCAATGGCGTTGTTTTGCTCACATTTCCACCGCACACTTCCCACAAATTACAGCCCTTGGATAGGACTGTGTTTGGTGCTTATAAAACCTTTTACAATCAAGCAGCTAATGAATGGATGCTCCAAAATCCAGGAAAACCAATTAGTCTTTACCAAGTTGCCGAAATAATTGGAAAAGCAAGTCCAAAAGCATTTACTCAGCAAAACATCAACCCCTTAAGGGAGGGGTTTGTGGTTACGGGAATTTGTCCCATAAATTCAGAAATTTTTGGCGATGACGAATTTTTAAGCGGTTTTGTCACAGACCGAGCAGATCCAGCTGCGATTACAACAGAAGCAGCTGAGGTTATAACAGAACCAATTGATAATCTTGACAGACCTGGACCATCGCAGCAAAACATAGTTACCCTAGAAATGATAAGACCATATCCAAAGGCTGCACCTAGGAAGACAAAAGGAGGCAGAAAAAAAGGCAAAACCAGGATATTAAAGGAAACTCCCGAAAAAAATGAGATCGAGGCGGAATTTTTGGAGAGGCAAGCAAAAAAGTCTAAGCCTAAAGTTCGAAAAGTGACAAAACAAGTGTTTGATGAAAGCTCAGACGATGATGTAGAAATACCTGTGCAGAACTCTAGTGACGACGACGATTATTTGGAAACAGTAGTTGAAGATGAAAATGCCGAGAGAGATGAAGAAATAACTATGAAAAATGAAATGATATTGGAAGGAGATTTCGTTTTAGTAGAACTGAAGGGAAAAAAGTCTGTGCAACACTGCATAGCGGAAATCAAAAAGATTTTAGAAGACGGTTTTGATGTTATTTACCTAAAAAAGAATCGTGAACAGTAATAAATTTGTGAAGGCTGAGCAGTTTTACGAAATAACTGAATCAAATATTTTGAGAAAATTGCCAAAACCACCAGTCGTGGGTGGATCCGAACGCCTAAATGAACAGTTGTCTTTCCAAATAGACTTTATGTCTTTCAATAATAAAGATTTTGTATATATTGGGTAGGTATCTTTTTTCTCGTCTTTCGCCTCATGACCCACATTTGTTGGTCTTGTCCCGAGGAACATGCAGGGATGTCCTAAGGTACATGCATCGGTTGTACCTTGGGACACATTGCAATATATTTTGTTATTGAAATATCATAATTATTTTACTGCATATGATTCCCAATAGCTTTTCTCTGAATAGCAGACATACCACTTAATATGTGGGACATGTTTAAATTAATTTATATTTGAAAACGTGTATACAGAAAATTAAAAATGTAGAATCGTCCCAAGGGACAACACTATCCCCTATTTACTTTTTGGGTCTATCGAGCTATACACATGTTTGGAGGACAGTTTTTTCATTGTTTAAATTAATTTAACATACAGTTCTAATATTCAAATGTAGTAAAACTTTGAACTATTAATTTAAATAATAAAAACTCCGTTTTGTTTGCAATATCCACTTCAATTTATGAGCATTGTAGATAAATTCTGGACTTAAAATTCTGTGTAACTAACATAAATAGAAATATACAAATGGAAAGGACCTTCTGAACAACACTACTACCCTTCAACTAATAAATTATAATATCTGTCAACCAGATACGTGTTTACTGAAGCATTTTACAACACATTATTTATCAGTTAAATGATCTCATGATGTGGGGACAAGACTTTTATGTATACCACTCAATATCTCATTTCATTTCTGTTATACCGTAGATGTTGGTTTTTATTATTTAAATTAATAGTTCAAAGTTTTACTACATTTGAATATTAGAACTGTATGTTAAATTAATTTAAACAATGAAAAAACTGTCCTCCAAACATGTGTATAGCTCGATAGACCCAAAAAGTAAATAGGGGAGAGTGTTGTCCCTTGGGACGATTCTACATTTTTAATTTTCTGTATACACGTTTTCAAATATAAATTAATTTAAACATGTCCCACATATTAAGTGGTATGTCTGCTATTCAGAGAAAAGCTATTGGGAATCATATGCAGTAAAATAATTATGATATTTCATAGGAAAACCGCAATTTACATTTTCAATAATTTCATTCGCATACACCGCATGAGAGCGAGAAAGACAGCAGAGTTAACCATGCCATAAAATCATTAGAGATGAGATATTTCGAGAGATTTGATTTATGAATTTGAACGAGTAAATGGAAGCCCATCGAACTAAAGTTAGGCCCGGGAGGGTGACTGAGGGGGAAGAGGAGACAGAGGGCGAAGGATCGTTGGAAGTCGTAATTTATTTGAAGTAGCCGTCCCAGAAGGGGTTACACAATGGGGTGCTTCAGCGGTTACCGCTAATAACTGTACCGCTGCGGTCGTTTTATTAATAATAGCCCTTCTGTTATTGCTACCGTATCCCGAGTACTCAGAAACTGATTATATCACGTGATATTAACTTGTGGTCTTTTTTAAAGGTTCCGTCGAAAGGGATGACTGTAATATTCAATTAACTTGTCTTGAAGATATACAGACAAAGATAGTATATTTCGTTATTTTTAATATATATTAAAGTATATTACTGAACGACATGGAACAATCAGTTATCTACGAGGTAGTATTCAAAAGTTCCAGAAATGTAAATGATAAATAAAATTGCATAATGTTTAACATTCATTCACTTCCATGGCCTTCAATGTAACCCCTTAGAGGTGTAAACACCCACTCCTAGCCCGTCTGCTACGAAAAGAATACATTCTGGAAGTCTTCTTTAGTTATTGTATTCAACACCATCTGGGATTCCGATTCAAGCTGAAACAACATGCAATATACACGTCTGTAACTGTACACATGAACATACACCTCGTATTTTCCAGCATTTACTTCTGCCTAAGACACGTGTTTCTGCCATCTACTATCAGGCGTCATCAGTTCGGTTAGCGAAGTAAGTAAAGCTTAAACAAACCGCCTCATAAGGTATAGCAAATTTTGTCTTATCATGTGGCACCATATAATCTAGTGACACCTGACGGACAAAAGAGACTATGCCGAAAGTGGCAACCCTCCCTTGACCGGCTATGCCGGTACAGAAGAGGAAAAATACCTATATAGGTGTAAGTCCATTAACACGATGCCAGATGGCAGCAAATATATCTGGCATCGTGTTAATGGACTTACACCTACATACGTATTTTTTCTCTTCTGTACCGGCGTAGCCGGTCAAGGGAAGGTTGCCACTTTCGGCATAGTCTCTTTTGTCAATTAGATGTCACTAGATTATATGGTGCCACCTGATAGGACACAATTTGATATAACTTATGAGGCGATTTGTTTAAGCATTACTTACTTCACTAGCCTAACTGATGAAGTCCTCTATTGTGTTCAGTGTTCGCCCCTTCAATTAGATTTTCATCTTTAAAAATAGGAAAAAGTCTCAAAGAGCAAAATCAGGTAGACACAGCTGAATTAAAAGCAATAACCATGTCGTTTTGCGCCAAAATTTGCTGTATCCTGAAAACGTCGCTTAACTTTAGTGGCAGAAACTTGCTGTTATCCTTCTCATGTTAAATTCTTTCTATAAAATCCCCTGACACGTGTCATAAGATAATTACGCAATGTTACAGATGTCTTGGATGGTGTGCCTACGATCACTGACAACTGCATTCTGAATAGAAACGATATATTATTGCGCAATGAAGGTTGATGATTGTTCGGAACATTCACCGTAATTAACAGACGGTCGGACATTTTTGGAACATTTAAACCAATCGTAAGATTGTATTTTACTTAAAATATCGTCCCCGAATTCTGAAACTCCTGTCATTATTAACAGAAAAGGGGGCCAATAATGTGGTGAGAAATTTAACGATTAGTTTTTATAAGGTGTTTGGAACGCAAACATATAAGAAGCACTGGTGTTTTCACAATTCCATGCTTGTGCGATAGTGAATACATCAGTGAGGCAAAACTCATGACACGAGCACTGTACCAGGGTGTTGAGCCCAACTGGAACTAAACTTGCTGGATGCCAAATTAAATTTCAATCTGTCCCATATTCTATCCCATAACCCCTATTACTTTAACCATAAAAAATTTGAATCCATAGAACTCCTAAAGCATTCTAATTATATTAACCGTGAAGACGGATATCCTCTACACAATACCTGGCAAACCCTAACGCTCCAGTGGCTCGGAATAACTTACTATATAACCCCCGTCCAAAACTAACAAACTTTTAGTTTCGGTGTAGCAACAGTAGTGGCAGTCCCGAGGATGTCCCCTGAAACAGTGCACGAAACGTCAGCAAAAAGCAAGCATTGTCAAAGACACAGTTCCTGTTCAGAATCCCAGCAGCAATCATGAACAACAGCCGCTGAAGCCTTCAAACCACATGTCAATCAACTTTATTATTCGAGCAACTATAAAAGAAATTCTTGTGACAGACTCTGGAAATTATAACAGTACAGGAGGCTCGCATAATCAGTACAACGATTAAGATAAACTTCCATAGTTTTGAGAGATAAATGTGTGAATTTTCCACATCTTTATGATTTACAGCTTCAATTGTACCTCCTCCTGATTAAGATAGACTTCCATAACTTTAAAAGATGGAAGAAGAATATATAAATTTTTCACATCTTTATGATTTACACCTTCAATTATAACTTCCACCTGTGGTAGATATGGGGTGAATCGTGAAACCTGTAGTCAATCCCAAGCTGCGATAAAGGAAAGTCTGTCGGTGGTAAAAATAAGAAGCAGTTTAAAGTATCAGCATACAGCCCGGTTTGGGATGGATTATTGGATAGTCCCACTATGAAAAACAACAAATCGACTAGATAAAGAAAGAGGAGTATTTGGAGAAGAGTCATATTAAGATCTGTCTGCTGGAAGGTATTATTATGGAATTCAAGAGAACGAAAAAAATATTAACGGAAGAACATAGTAGAAGAAAAACGAAAAAGAACTCTTACTATATTAATACTGAAATAAGGAATACAAGTCGTTAGAAGAATAGAAAGGAGAAGCTCTGCAAGAGACCAAATTACGTCATTTGGTATCTCGTCGTAAGGCATTACATGACGAAATTAGGAGTTACGGTTTGACAGCTTCGTACGGAAAAGTAACAATAAATTGGCTAGATAAAGAAAAGCCGTATCTGGAAGGGAGTAATATTAAGATGTGTATGCTGGATCGTACCATAGAACTTAAGAGATCAAAAATATTAGAAACGAGAGGATATAGTGGAGGGAAACAGATAACAACAAGTAGCGAAGTCTCCAAAAGGGAAGGAATATTAATATTGAAATAAAGAATAGAAAGCCAATAGAAGGATAGGAAAGGGAACCTCAACAAGAGCTCACTTCATTTGATGTTTCCTTGGGACGCAGTTAAGAGTAACTGTTTTACAGCTCAGAATGGGAAAGTAACTACAAATTAATCATATAAAGAAAAAGACATATGTCATACTAAGATGTACAAAAAGGTTTTAAATATATCTATACGTTAAATGCACGTATAAGGCTTTTGTTTCATTATCAAACAGACAAGTATACAGTTACAGATATGTAAATTATTTACATGTCTGTTTCATAATGATACTAAGATGTGTCTGCTGGAACGTAATATCATGAATCTCAAGAGAACAAAAATATTAGAAACGAAATAAAACAGAGAAATAGAAACAACAGAAGTGGAGTCTCCAACAGAGAGAGAATACCAATAATGAAATAAAGAATAGACAGCCAATAGAAGGAGGGAAAAGATACTGAAATACAGAATAGACTGACAATAGAAGGATAGAAAAGAGAAGCCTAGCAAGAGACCAAATCACTTCATTCTGTTGAAAGGCATTACAGAACGGAATTAAGTTTAAGTGTTTCTGCTGTACAATTTAGGTTTGCGGTACTTAAATAATAAAAATACTAGTAAAGTAATACCCATAAGTTAGCTTATAGCTTGACGACATAGCAACTGATACAGGAGCACTGAAATGCAAAGCTATGTAAATCAACAACAGAAATTATTAAAATGATTATATTATGTGAGAAAAGTGCTACAGTAACTCTACGAGATAACTAATCGCTGGCGTCAATATCCTCCTACAAAAATAAAAACAAAAACTTTGTAGTTTAATCTTAAAACACTTAAAAATTAGTCATCTTTGGTTTAAATAATTTAAATTCTTCCGTAGTTGTTGATGGAATCAAAAAACAGCTGAAAGTATCAACGTTTTGTACTCTGTCGCTTTTCCCAATCAACTGAAGTTGTGCCAGATTATTTCAGCTAAATCAATTAGTTTTAGTTCCCCTAACATCTGTGTGCAATCTGTTGTTAAGGAATTTCTTATTTAAGGTTTTTCTTTGAAACAAGGTCCCAATTTGTTCACTGGTCGAGGCTAGTTGGACGGCGTTCACCTACTAGATACTCTTCTCTTGATAAAACTCTGTTATCTAGCCGTTTAATATCATTATTAAGTTCAAATACTTAAATATCTGATTAGTTGTTAAATATTTCTGTTTCAATTATTTTATCATAAGTAAAAACACAAGAGCTTTTTTATTCGGATAAATTTCTCTTTGTAACGAAATTATTTTGCCAATCAGTAATTTGACGAGAAAAACTTACATGAAAAAATCGCGAGACAGAAAGGTCGAGCGCTTTTTTCTAATGTAAGTTTTTCGAGCGAAATTACTGATTGGAAAAATATTGAGTTAAAAAGAAATTTATCCGATTGAAATAAAAACTCGAGTGTTTTTTGGCAAGATAAATTAACGACATGAATAAAACTTTTTAAATTGTCTCCATATTGACGATTTTGTATTTCTTGTGTATTGCGGTATTGATCTTTTGATATTTGTTGAAATTTCCCCAAACCGACTCGTACATTTTACGTTCAACGATACTTAATAGTTATTACCTGTCAGCTGCCAAAATAAATTAAGTGATGCAGGGCTACTAGATATGTAACAGGAAGAAGCATTTTTATCGGTGATAAAAAGCTATGTAGGTTTTTATCGCTGTCAAAGTGACAAAAATGTCACCCGCAAATGGACATTTTTATATAGGAGTTAATTTATCAGCATAAAATTTGGGAGGTTTTATTACGCAAATGAAAAGGCCAACTAGGCTAGCTCTCCTAAATGCAATATGATCCTTAATTTTATTGTAAATGAACTACAAATTTCCTAGCATTACCAGTAACGTTACAAAACTAAAATTTCCAACTAATTATACCTCTCCCCCTAGTATTTATGCAAACTCTTCCAGCATGCATTTGCAAGTCATGGACTGCTCATTAAAAAGTTTTTAGCTCATTTCCTTTACAGTATTGGACCGTAAATTACTGAATAAAGCGACCAGCCGTATATCACTGAAATATAGGTGTATATCTAATAGACTCGACTGGGCTCCCGACCAACGGGGTAGTTAAACGTATACTCCTACTTTGTCTGGAAGTAATTTGCCAGCACTTACGGTTAGTTTAACGTATTAAGGTACGTTATCTCAATCTGGAGATAAGGCCAGTGATTCTAAACACTTCCGAGTGACGGTGGTACCGCGTTGTGCTTTCAATTGTTCCGCCGATCCGTGGAGAAGGTCTAGATGGTCGTCAAGCACGCGATGTACAGGCAGCTAGATCGTCACAGAAAATTAAGGAGAACGTTCTGTATGTTAATATGGTAAATGTCTTATTTTTATGAATTTCCTTTATGACTTTGGTAAAAATAAGTTGTAAAGTCGTTAAAAATATCCGTCATATCGATCACCTTTAAATTATTAGAGATTTTCATTACTTCTAGACTTTAGAGAAAAGAAAATATTCGTTATTATTAATATTCGTTACAGCCGCGTGTTTACATGTCCAAGTTGCCCGAAATTTAAGTTTTACGTTCAATTAAATTCTTACAAAAAGAAAACTTGAATAAGTACATCAATCAAGTAATTTTTTAGATTAATTTACGATTAATGAAACTCAAGAGCAGAAATATCGTAGCACCTTCCGATTAAAAAAGTTGAGTACAAAGTGAGTTCACTTTCTAGACACTACTAGATGACCGTCTAATAAAAGCATGCAAAATAGCAGATCTTACTAGATCAGTGGTTTCAATTTTGCACAATGAATTGAGCATTAGAAAATTATAGGATCACAAATGGGAACCAGAACGCATTTCAATCCTTAATTTAGCGAAGTTCACTTCGGTATATACGAGGGTGGTTCGGAAACCAGGTGACCTAATAAAGAAACGCGAATTTTTTTTGACAAAAAACATTTTATTTTCCTTGTCCATGAACCATGGCAGGATAATATGAAAGTTGACCAACCTAACCTATTGCTGGTGAAAGGAGGTCGTAGTCGTCGTCGCCATACATAATAAAATATATGTCGTCGCATATCGTTGTTGACATGAGAGTTTTTCCTCAACATATATAAGGAGATGTTAATTCCGTACAAAATTAGTTGACTTTAGTGTTTCACAGGTAAGTGCACATGAATATCGAATACATTATTAATAAAGATGCTGAAAAAGAACAAAATGCAGCTGTAAAATTTTGTGAAAAATTTGAAGAAGTTTTAAAAATTAAAAAATTAACCGATGATATTTTAACGGAATTTAACGGAATTTGCAGGTGATAACTGTCCTGCAAACGTAAAATATGAAAATCAAGTTGTTATCGACAAAACACCTGTTTCTTGGGAATGAGGAGAGGTAGCACAGGAAATTTCGCGTATATTGTTTTGTGACGAATGTCCCCGGGACCCTTCGATAATGGGTTCGAATACATCCGTCGAACATCCGGCATCTGCATGATCTGTTTGACCAAAGACATGAGTGGATGACATGGTAATGGGTCCTATTTTCAATTTCTTCGATGTGTTTTGATATAAGCAGGAACCGTCTGTTTCGCTGTTGTTGTTGGTTGCGCATAAACCAATTAAATATTTCGATACCTCCATGAAGTCTTGATGAATCATGTACGGTATGGATGAGAGATTTATCTCGAAATATTTCCGTATACTGTTCCAATCGACAATTGGGTCGTTGTTCTGGTCTTGCAAAATGAAGTAAGTCTGCCGAATAGTTCGACATATATTTTATTATGTATGGCGACGACGACTACGACCTCCTTTCACCAGCAGTAGGTTAGGTTGGTCAACTTTCATATTATCCTGCCATGGTCCATGGTTACCGGTATTACCATAGTTACCGGACCGGCAGGATGAATATGAAAGTTGACCAACCTAACCTACTGCTGGTGAAAGGAGGTCGTAGTTGTCGTCGCCATACATAATAAAATATATGTCGAACTATTCGGCAGACTTACTTCATTTTGCAAGACCAGAACAACGACCCAATTGTCGATTGGAACAGTTTACGGAAATATTTCGAGATAAATCTCTCATCCATACCGTACATGATTCATCAAGACTTCATGGAGGTATCGAAATATTTGATTGGTTTATGCGCAACCAACAACAACAGCGAAACAGACGGTTCCTGCTTACATCAAAACACATCGAAGAAATTGAAAATAGGACCCATTACCATGTCATCCACTCATGTCCTTGGTCAAACAGATCATGCAGATGCCGGATGTTCGACGGATGTATTCGAACCCATTATCGAAGGGTCCCGGGGACATACGTCACAAAAAAATATACGCGTAATTTCCTGTGCTACCTCTGTTCATTCCCAAGAAACAGGTGTTTTGTCGATAATCACTTGATTTTCATATTTTACGTTTGCAGGAGAGTTATCACCTGCAAATTCCGTTAAATTCCGTTAAAATATCATCGGTTAATTTTTTAATTTTTAAAACTTCTTCAAATTTTTCACAAAATTTTACAGCTGCATTTTGTTCTTTTTCAGCATCTTTATTAATAATGTATTCGATATCCATGTGCACTTACCTGTGAAACACTAAAGTCAACTAATTTTGTACGGAATTAACATCTCCTTATATATGTTGAGGAAAAACTCTCACGTCAACAACGATATGCGACGACATATATTTTATTATGTATGGCGACGACGACTACGACCTCCTTTCACCAGCAATAGGTTAGGTTGGTCAACTTTCGTATTATCCTGCCGGTCCGGTAACCATGGTAATACCGGTAACCATGGACCATGGCAGGATAATATGAAAGTTGACCAACCACCTAACATTTTATATTCCAAATTCGTAATGCCTTCATTGGAAGTCGATGAATCCAAGTCCCCGAAATAGCTGTATTCAGCAGCGATTACCTCGGAATTAGACGAAAATCTCTTACCGCGGTGCCATTCCTTCAGGTTTGGAAAGAGATAACAATCGCTGGGAGCCAAATCTGGGACATAGGGCGAATGAAGCACTAATTCAAATTCCAATTCATGAATTTTTGCCATTGCAATCACAGACTTGTAGGCAGGTAAGTTATCCTGATAGAAAAGCACTTTCTTCTTTGCCAATTGAGGTCGTTTCTCTTTGATTTTGTCAAGCTCTGCTTTGATTTCGGTTGGTGCTAAACCTTTCAAGTGAAAGCACTTTATCACTGCTCTCAATTCAGTTTTTTTTTTGTATTATTACAAAATCACACTAGATGTTCGCTTTGGCGTACTGTCAAAAACAGACTAATTGACAGATCGCTCTGTACTGTGATATTTAAACTATTAAAGGATGATTCTACAGAATGGGAAAGAAGATTCGCGCCATCTCTGTGTTAGGCTAGATAGTTTCCGAATAATCCTCGTACTTGAAATGAAGCAACACTCCAAACATTAGGTTCAAGTGCTTCGAAGAAGGTAAAGACTATACACGCGACTGGAAAGGTTATGGCTGCAGCAGACTGCAGCATAATTATTTTTATTGATTGTTTTTAAAAACGCACGGTAACAGGCGAATACTGTGCATTTTTGGATCAACTGGGACGATGTAATATGAAACAAAAGGATTCATTTAAAGAAGGGACAAAAATTTATTGAGGATAATGCACGTGTTTACATTTCGACTGTTTGAATGACAAAAATTCTTGAACAGCATTTCAAAATGTTTCCTCATTCAACTTGTTCATAAGATTTGACCCCTTAGGATATTTCTTTTATCCCCAGCCTGATAACTTGACTAGGTGATAAAAGATTTGAATCGAATGAAGAGTTAATCACTGAAACTAAGATCTCAGTACGTTGAATGAAAAAGCGGCACACATCATATACGAGCTCACAGAAGAAGACTTCCAGCACTGTTTTGCATATTGTACAATTCGAATGAAGTCGTGTAGCGATAGAAAAGGGGTGTATATTGAAGAGTATAATAATTAAATATGTATAAATTTAAAATAAAAAGATTTGCAGCATCGATCTCGTTTTTATAGCCACACCCCGTATATTTAATTTTACTAAAATTTTCTTATAATTTTATTTTGTGTTAAATTAATTTTTTTTTTTGCGATAATTGCTAGTTTCGATTTTAATTAATTTCGATGTATGCAAATTATTCGAATAGCTACAGAATTAATCAATTATTTCGAATTTCATTAGAGAAGCAGAGAGTGGTTAATTCCATATTAATTACCAATAATTACAAGAAATAAATTACACTCGCAAATGATAGGAATATATTGATTTCCTGGGTAGATAATTTACTTATTGCCACATTAGATATAACAGTAATTTAACTGATGTAGAAAGGACGAAATTAAGATACATTTTAATGTATCTTAATTTTATGTAATATAGAGGACCATTTTGTTTTTCCCAATTGTAACTGGCAAACGTCGCTCCTTTGCAATTTTTAGTCGTCTGGTCGATTAACTATGAACTAATCTGTATATGGTAGGATTTTCGCATATAAATTGTAATTTCGTTATTTGAGAATTTGTAGAATGTATTTCTTTTGCGGATATTATTGTATCGATGTATTGATATGTTAGTTTTCGTTGTAGTAATTTTGTTTAATTAAAATTGCGATATATTTGACGTGGATGGTATTACTACCTTGTGTACATCAAAGTTTGGCTTTAGAGTTGTTCACATGTTTTGCTGTAGATGGCGTTAAAATTTTCGATAATGATGGTAGAGTTAGTATGGTAAAAATTTTAATTTGAGTACATTGTAACAGTTTTAGTGCGAATTTTTATTTTAAAGTTCATTAGAATAGCTTATGGCTTTGTCTTTAGTGAATTTAGTTAGAATTGTCATATGGAATTTTTTTTAATATCTCGTTTGTTGTATTAATGTGTCAGAGACATCTTGTGTCTATTTTCGGGACAAGTGAATTTAGTTAGAATTGTCATGGATTTTTTTTTAATATCTCGTTTGTTGTATTAAAGTGTCAGAGACATCTTGTGTCTATTTTCGGGACAATAGTCGTTTATTAAAAATTCCTTATATAGAAGTAATTAATTGAATTTCCTTTCTAGTTGGTTCTTGTATTTTATTGCCTTAATTTTGATGTAGAAAAATATTATTTTCTAAGTAGTGAAGAGAAGTGCCACCGGTGGGCATTAATGAGTTAAATGCAGGAGTTTTTCTGTCTTCCTTCCAACTGTGCAGAAAAACTAAGACTTAACACAAAAGTTAAAAATAGTTGTTAATTGCTTAACAAAAGATAAAGTTAAAAAGGATATACTTTTTTAAATATAAATTACAGACTGTATTCATTAAAAAAATTAATTTGCGACTTACCTTTGCAATTAGTATTCGCAAACGGCGCGTTAAAAACAACACCCAAAATGAAAATGTAATATAAGCAAACACATTAAAAAACGCGAGACCCATACACCTTAATAACAATAATAATGATAAATGATCTCGGCCTTCTAGACGCAGTAATAGCGAATTATTACAGCGAGCAATAATAATTACTTATTGCTAGAAATGTACGTCGAATATGAACACGTTAAACAACCGAGTAACGTAACAATAATAGAAATGCGGAGGTAATGAGAACAACGACTAGCTATTAAGGTTCGCGAAAGAAAGCAAACGGATAAACGAATAATAAATAAGAAATTTATTTTGCACTGTTGTCAGTGATTAATTGTTTTGTGAAATGGGTGCTGTTGAAGTGAATTTTCGAAGATATACTAATGAGCATTTTATAATTAATTGTAAGTAGTACAATTATTGTGAATTGTAAAAGGAATAATGGGTTAAATCAGAATTTAACAAGCAATAAATTTTTAAATTTGAATCTAATAAATCAAAATTATAATTTTTCTTGAGAAATTTGAAAGTAAAATATGAATAATTGAATTGAATCGGCTTTTACTCGATCCATCATTTAGAATAGAAATCAAACTTATAGCTAAAATCTGAACTTCACTAATATTTGTTCCTAAAACGACAATTGTTTCTCCAGCACAGTGACTTCATCAAGTACTTTTTCAAACTTTTCATATCCTATATGACGATAAAATAGTCTTAGCAAGCACTTCAATGGTAAATTAAAAAAAAGAAGGTATTAATCGCTTGGCTCAAAGACTGTCATATAAAATATAATAGACAATAAGCATTTTTTTAAATAAATATATTTCGAGTTTACAATTATTTTACTTAAAAAAATCGCCAGAGCTTTCTGATAGACTTGGTAATATATTCATATTCTAGAAGAAAGTACATTATTACTTAATAAGTATCACACTTTAGTAGTACTAAATAAGGTATACTATGTATATCAATACGTCGCCGGCCTTAGCATTTACATCAAAATCATTAACACCATTATTACGTGCATTAACTTGCGCAATATTATAAAGGGTGCTATCAGGGTTACCTATAATAGATTTCGACAACTATTACATACGGTATGTGTTAAATATCATTAGGCATAGAGAATCAACGTATGAGTACAAATAATGTATACCTACATGGGAAAGCCAGTCCAATGCAAGCGAAGACCGCGACGACTGACGATTGTCTCCGATACAGATTGACTGGAAATTTTGCATTCAGTCTAGCTGCGGTGGCGGATGGTTCAAAATTCATGAATTTCGTTCAAAGATAATCTACATAAATTTTTAATGAAGCCTTAGGTAAAGATATGTAATGATATTGAGTCTGAGTTTAAGTAAATGAGAATACAATCGGATAAAAGAAAGTTCAAAAAAAATACTAAAGTTCTCGAACAAATAGTGCAACTAGAAGCAGTAAAAGTATTTAAAATTGATGTACCTGGACTAGGCGTTAGCTGCATATGCCAGTGATGCAATGATAGCGGCTCGACTTTCAAATTCTCAAACCAGAGATTTTTTAGGAAAGGGGCGGGATGCAACTAAATTACAAAATTTCACAGGGCCCGAATGCAAAATGAACTAAAACTTTTATAGCTTCTACGTGGTTACGTAAAATCTTGTTAATACGAGTACAGCTTTTAAGTCGAATTACACAAGAGAGCAGCGTGATGCTCTTGACTGGTGGCGGCTCTATAATAATAATAGTGGACGGCTTGGTTCCCTAGTTTCGCACAACGGATTTTTCCCGAATAATATTACCTAGAAGAATACCCACCAATAAGTAAACAATTAGCATAACTGAAAGATGACGGAACAAATATAAAAACGCAAAATTAAGAGGAAAAATTTTATTTAACGATAACGAAATTATGCGAAAAGAAAATGCTTTTAGAGTGTTTCAGTATCCACAAATATTACGTAAGTTTTACTAGATATGCTAATAAAAAGGGTTTGTCAAAAAATTATTGATTATATATCGTGTATTATTAAAAATTAAAACATTAATTTAATTGCTAATACGAATTGTATTTTGCCGAGGTCAACACAACACTTCAAAGAACAATCTATATTTCTTGAAAAACTAAAACAATTGCAGAAAATACATTTTTCTACCTAATGCGACACTTCTATTAACTTAATTATTATTTTAGAGCCCGTAATTACGATACGAATTTTTAATATACCCGCAGAAGTAAGGAAAAAGCAACAAAAAATACCATGCCGACCAGGACTATTATATTAAAACATAGCTGTAATTACATCTGACCTTATCACTGAATAAGAGGAACTGAGGAAATTATACACATTGTAATTTTATTTAAATGAAAATGAAATTAATCAAACTTAGTGACCCGACGCAAATATTAATAAGTAAGGGTGTAAAAAAATACCTGCATCAACTTTAATTTATAGGCAGGATTTATCAAAAAATTACATAAATTTCTAAACTTTGTGTGCGTAAGGGCGGCTATAAATTTTCATCACGCGAAGAAATTCACGTAAATACAGCTTTTAGTCCGGTAATTACGAAGGAGTTGGAAATCTCATTTTATTAAAAAAAAAGTAGTAGTGCAAGCCTTATATAGTTTGGAATTAATAGCATTTTACTTAAACTGGGAAACCATATCTAAGCCTTGGTACTATTTTTGTCACTAATTGGTCGTTTAACGATTATATTGAATTAATTGGTAATCGGATTTCCAAGGTATTGGGATTCATAATCACAACATCGACATATTTTCATAGCATATCTGTACTGAAGTCTTTATTCTACGCTTTTGTCGTGAGAAAGCTGGAGTATGGGACTGTTATCTGGTATCGTTTATATTGGACGTATAAGTTACGCTTGCAGCGTGTTTAACACCTTTTCGTGCGAAGATCTTTTATGTTATAACATAGAATGATTTCATTGACTAGGAGGAGAGGAATTTTGAATGCAAAATTTCTGTACAAAATTATTTTTTCTTGTTAACAAAAATAAATTTCAGTGCCTGCCGAACACTCTGAAAAAGGCATTCAGTGAATGCCGTATATATTGTCGAGAGGTTGTTTATATCTGTTGTGTTATTAATGTAATTTTTGTTTTTTTGTATATGGATGCTTTCTAATATATGTCTTGTCTTGTTTTTCTTTTCTGATTTAATTATTGAAGTTTTATCGAAATTGAAAGTGTGTTTTGTTTGTGTTATATGTTTTTTAGGGCTGTACTATTGCTAGAAAATTTGTGTCCATTTAAGTGTTCTTGTAGATATTGCGTTGTTTGGCCGATGTATACGCCTTTGCAGTCGTTGCATGGAATTTCATAAATAATGTGTGTTTGCTTTAATGATGGTATTTTGTCTTTTAATTTAGAGTGTAAGTTTTTGAGATTATTGAAGTTCTTATGGGCAACTTTTATGTTATATGGTGTTAAGATTTCCTTTATATTTTCTGACAGGTTGTTTTTATAAGGTATTGGGACATATTTATAAATAGTTTGGGGGCTCTTTTCATTGGTTTTGGTGATATTTGTTTTATTTATGTTGTAGTATTTATATAATTTTCGTCTTATGATTTTGTTAATGAATGTGAGGGGATAATTATTTTTTTCTTAAATGGACACAAATTTTTAAGCAATGGTACAGCCCTAAAACAACATATAACCACAAACAAAACACACTTTCAATTTCCATAAATCACATCAGAAAATTACACCAGAAAAAAATAACAAGGCAAGAAATATATTAGAAACCATCAATATACAAAAAAGCAAAAATTCTATTAATGACGGAACAGATATAAACAACCACTCGACAATATATTTGCCCATTATATAAACTCACAAAAATGAATATATAAAAATACAGATATCCGAGAACAGATTAAACTAACACCCCGCATGTCTGCCCATTATATAAACACCATACACAAAAGTATATATATATATATATATATATATATATATATATATATATACTTGTAAATGTTGTCGACCGTACTATATTAGTAAATAATTAATTGAACGGGTAAGCGGTCTGTCAAATAAAAAACTAATTTATTTCAGTCTTTATATTTCATAACCATTCGTTACTTCTTCAGGAGATCAATTACAGAATTAAAATTCAGCAAAGACACCACTAAACATGTTAAAATTGATTGTCCACTTTAAAACATTAAATTAACCAGATATTGGTTTCACGTAAACTTTTAAAAACCTAGGTTATAGATATATACATACATACATGAATGTATACAGAGTTGCAATTATGTATCGAAACGGTCAAGTATCTCGAGGGCGGTTCAAGATATCTTAATGAAATTTCGAACATAAGGAAATGTTTGAATCTATCTGGCTATATATATTTTTTTCTTATCGCATATTTGAAATTCAAGGCTAACTTGATTTTTTTTAATGGCAACTGTGCTTGAATAAGGCATCGTTGAAAAGATCATTTTTCTCCGAATTCAGCGATGTATATATCAGTATATCTATTTTCCAAAATAGTTTAAAAGAAAACGGCTAAAATGTGTTTCCGTCTTTTTTTTGGGTAACAACAATAAAAAGACATTTATTAAATAAGAAACTATTTAGAAAAGGCGTTCAAAGTGTCTACCATTAACTTCTTGGCAGTAATGGATACGTTGAATTCTAATTGCGTTTTCCCACCAAATCAAAGATATGTGTATTAGGGAAATTTCTAGCCCAATTCGTAATTTGAGATCGAGATTTTCTGGCCTATTAACGTAAACCCAACTTTTTAAATACCATAAATTGGGAAAGTAGCTTTAAGAAAATTTCTAACGGTAATGGCATAGTATGGTGGGGCGCCATCTTGCTAGAACCATTGATGAAGTTGAAGGATGATATTTTCTTCCAATAGTTCTAAATACTTATCTGCTGTCGAGTTGCTATCAATGAAAAAAGGTACTATAATATTGTTCCCACTAAATCACATCCAAACAGTTAACTTTTTGAGATACTGTGTATGAACTTAATCCACCAAGTGCGAATTTGTATCAGCACAGTATCTACAGTTGTTTCTGTTAATATGATCCTTTACACAAATTGTTGCTTAATCAGTGAAAATTATATTTTAAACAAAATTTGAATTAGTATTTAATTTTTTCCATTATAACTTCGCAAAAATTCAGTCCTACTATCAAAATCATCGTCACTTAATTCTTGTAGTAAATTTTGTAACGATAAAAATATTGTTTTATTATTTTTTGAGGTGAGCATCTACACATGTTATGGTTTAAAGCTAATTGTTGAACAGAAACCTTAGCATTGTCTATTACACCAATAAAGACATTCAATGTCATTAGTTTTTGTTTTTTGTTTTCCTAATTTTGGCCGATTGTTAACCCTGCCTGTATTCATGTCTCTTTTCACCGTTTTTGTAACTGTTGATTTATTGATGTTTCTATTTGGATTTACTTCAGTAAATAATCGACAAACTTCAGTATAAGTGCGTTTTCTGTTGCCGTATCCAACCACTGTTATTATTAGAAATCTTTCTCTTTCAGTTAAATACATCTTAATTCCGTATGATAATTTAAACAAATCTAAAACTCACAGATGGGTGTTAACCTTCGTGAAATGTAATTAAATACTTAATCTGTCATCCGTAGTTTCATAGCCAGCTAAACGAAAAATGCATTTACCCCAAAAGAAACCAAAACACTTTTTATCCATTTTTTGAAGACTATTTTAGAAAAAAAACATACCATATTTACATGACTAAATTCAGAAAAAAATTGTCTTTCCAACAATGTCAAATTCATGCACTATTGCTGTTTAAAAAAAAACTCAAGTAAGCCTTGGATTTCAAAAATGCGAAAACAAAAAAAATGAAAATATAGCCAAAAAGATTTAAATTTTTCCTTATGACCGCATACAAAATTTCATTTAGATGCCTCAAACCTTTCTGGAGATATTTGACCGTTAGCGTTCCTGTATATCTTTTTGACTCTAGTATTCGACAATCTCACACGTTTCCTAGAATATCACAAATTAATACAATTACTGTCCCCATAGTGGTGTTTCAAAACTTCACTTATTCATAGCAATGTGAGAAGTTAAATATATTTTAGCTTGGCCTATTCTATAATGAACAAAAAAGAACTTCCAAAACGACATTAAATGATCTATCGGTTAGCTTCTATTCAAAATTATCGTTTAAATCGATGTAGGTAATTTTAAGACGTCCTGTATTTTGTTAATTATTCCTATTTCAATAAACTAACTTCCATTTCGCCTAGATAACATCCATGTATTTCATGTTCACTGTCTACGCTATTCACACATAAATATAAAACCATATTAAAGAAAAAGAAAGGAATAAGGAACATTATGGTAGAATTAAATGCGCGATTTATTCTAACCTAGATCATTCGACCCACAGGCCATATTCACCTTTTTCACCGCCCGCCGATAAGGTAGATTTTTCCGCTACCGTCGGCGATCCAATATACGCCACGCGATGTAAGGCAATTAGGAATAATTTCCACTAGTACTTTGTAAAACTGCACATTTTCCTGTCATGTTAAATTTGCATAGAATAAGATTGTGTAATAATGTGTATACCGAAGAGTGTTAGGGGTGCAATTTGCGGGAATAGAGAACGCGAGGAAATGTTGTATTTGCTTTGTCGAACGGGAGAACGAGATATGATAATAACGCGAATCGTGCCGGATCATGTTAGGTTATGATAAACCAACAGAAATATGCCATAAATATGATTTTATTAGTTCTACATATAGTTTGTTTATAATATAAAGTCGCCCCTTTGAAAGTGTGTCCTTTTAGTTTTCCTACTGAAGATGACAACTTAGTTGTCAAAATATGTACATAAGACACGAATATTAATGTGGTAAGAGCTTAATATCGTTTTCTAAGTTTTTATTTAGCTACATATTCCAATGAAAGACATATTCCCCTTGTTTTCTTCTACCCTAACCCATCGCTAACGGAGCGTAATTTCCGTATTAGCCTTTTTTAAGTTGTTTGGTGGTAGTTGTATTAAAGCTTAGGTATGTTTTGAGAGTATCTTATTTATATAAGAAAAACATTTAAACCTATTTTATTAAAGCAAGCCTCACAAATTTTAACATTAAAATTTTTAAAATCTTTTACTGTTGATGTCTTTATATATGAGCTGATGCGCGAATACTCTAATGAATGAAGATATGTGTTCTGATGGTAGAGTAATCATGCGTATCTTAATGCTGAAATGAGGCTAATATCTCTTGATATGATATTAATATTGCTGTAATGAAATGGGTGTATCTTGATGCAAAGATGAGACTGTCTCTTTTGGTGTTCAAAATATTGCAAGCAAACAAAATTTACGACTACCCCAAGAAACTATTGAATATGTAATAAAAATTACTCGCATCAGATGTACGACTAGATGACGATATAACTCGATAAATTTATAAAGTTACTTATTCCTAGTAAATTGTGCCAAGTGGGTTAGATGTGCAAAACTCTGTCACAAAAGCGAAATAAAGGTGACGAAAAGCGATCAGATTAGCCAGTATCAGTGACGCATGACAAGAATCAAAGACACGAATTTCGCAAAACTACGGTCTTCAGGATTCAGACAAAGTCAACCCTATTATGTTACGTATAGCTGGTCTTTGCATTTTAAAAGTTATTGCTAGATGAAAAACCCCAGAAGACTAATCCGAAACGTATTCTAGATTCGAAAGCGGAGTAATAAACAGTAAGTCGATAATATTTCACTTTGCACCAAATAACGTAATCTGAATAGAGCTTAACATACACTCGTCAGTTTCTAACACAATTCGTCCGTATGTCGGTACCACGTTAAGCCACTATCCACGTACATACTATAAAATATTTATCTCTCTGGGTTCTTTTAGATAAAACTAACGGTAATTTAAAACACTATATTAATAATAAAACACATCAAATACACTTAATAAGTAGTAACTAAGTAATAACAGTATTTATTTCAATATTTATTTCACATTTATATCACAGTATTAATCCGACGGCGATTATTCGTTGAATGCCCCCCGTCTCCTCCCATTTCGAATTCTTATATAGTGCATAGCTCGTTGAAGGGCCTTCAGAAGTTCTTTTCTAGAAGATCCGGGAGAATTGATGACGTATTCCGGACATGATACCGCTCGCCTGACGTATCGTTGGATGACTCACATCACAATACCAAGAAACTTAGTACATTGCACTGGTATAAATTTATTTTCAACTCTTAACAGCAAACATGTATCACTAGTTGAGGGCTTTGCAGAAAAGGTTATGCACACCGTTTTGTCATTATTAAGAACCAAATAGTTTTGATGGAACCAGTTTCTAAAGATATTCAACATGTACATTAGTAGCACAAGAAAGTTGCTTCATTGACTGATTTCATTATTTTGTCTTATTTTATTATCATTATTTTATAAAGTTACATACCTTATACATATATCAATTGGTTCTCGTATATATGGATAAAGTTTAACAATTTAAATATTGTACTAGAATTCTCTTTATATACTTCAACTTGTAAGTAAACATTGAACATGTTAAATCTTATTTTTAAAATCTATATCCAACATTATTACATTTAATGTATGTACAAATGTATAACTTTCGCTTTAAGACAAAACAACCCTAATGACGGTTAAATATCAATCCTATATTCTAAGGTGACTTTACCTTTCTTCTTCCAAGTACTAAAAGCTAATAAAGTAATATTAAGAGAATCGCTTTTATGCAATACAAAAAATTACTGACAGAAAAGTAATCATACATCCTTAATACGAATAGACTCAAAATTCGTAAATATTTTTTATTTCTACTACAACATGTGTATAATAAAATTTCTATTTAAATAATTTAAAATAATTCGTTGTAAGTTATTTAATTGTGGTGCCCCATATGTGAAAAATTACCTTCTATTTTGATACCAGGTCTTCACTTGTGTATCCGTTAAACTAAGTTTCGCCGCCAGTTCCATCCTATCCTGAACGCTAAGGTATTTTTGTCTCTCGAAACTTTTCTCTAGTGTTTGAAGCTGAAGATCTGTGAAAGCTGTCCGTGCTTTTCTCTGTTTCTTGCTGATTGTACCGCCGGAACTTTTCGAGGAGTTAAGTGATGAGTCGTCCCCTGTTTGACCTGAAAAATAACAGGTGAAAGTCAATTTCGTTCTTTCTAAGACAGAAACTATTGGTACTACTTGTAACTACTTGTAACAAGTGTTCATTTGAAAAGTCAATCTAGGTTAATTTGAAATTTTGATAGGATAAGACGCCAATATATTAGTATGTGTTTGTTGTTCCGTAAACGTAAATCTAAATGACATTTGATAATGTCAATCACAAATATCAGTTAGTGCATAAAATAATCGTGCGTCGATTCTGGTGTAATAAATTACTTCTCAGTGTTAAAATGGCTTTCACTGTAGAACACAAAATTATTTTAGTCCAGGCTTATTTTCGAAGTGGTAATAAAATTGATGGTTTATGGGTTTATTCAGTTCAAGATTGCATGGTAGAATTTCAAGTTGAGTTTCCACATTTTGTAATAGATTATATACAATTTAAGAATACTTTGGATAGAACTTGAAAACTTTTTTCTGAAACTGGTAGTCTCTTAAGAAAATCAGGCAGCGGAGCAGTTAAGAAACGTACACCTCAAGTTGTCAATCGTGTTGAAGAAATAATGGAAAATGAACCACAAACATCTGTTCGACATTTGAGTCAACAAATAAACCTTTCTGTTGGTACAACTCACAAGTTATTAAAAAAAGATATGCAACTTTATCCATACCGTGTCACAGCAGTACAAGAATTGTTAGAAATTGATTACCCACGTAGACTACAGTTTTGTAATTGGTTAGTAAATATGAACAATAATGGAGAACTTTCGCAAAGAGTCATCTTTACTGATGAAGCATGGTTTTATAAAACGGGATACCTAAATTCACAAAATACAAGAATTTGGAGTAGTGAAAATCCACATGTAATTAATGAAGAATAGCTACATCCAGAGAAAATTGATGTTTGGGCAGCAATAAGCCAAAGGCGAATCATTGGATCAATATTTTTTCAGGGAACGTTAACTGCTCAAAGGTACCGTACGGAAATTTTACAACCATTTGTCAATCAGTTGCATGATGATGAACATCAAAATGCATATTTCCAACAAGACCTTGTCACTGTACTGCAGAATCTTTGGATTATTTAAGAGAATGTTTTGATGCGCGTATAATTAGTCGAAATACTGAAATTGTCTGGCCTGCACGTTCATGCGATTTAACACCTTACAACTTCTTTTTGTGGCCTTATCAAAAAAATAACATATTTCGAACACCTATATTGAATTTGAATGATATGCTACAGAGAATCGAACAGAAATGCATGGAAATTAATAACAATCCAGTAATGTTGCAGAATATCATCAGAAATTTTGAACGGAGGATTTTAAAGTGCATTGATCTTGAAGGACACCATTTTCAACATTTGTTATAGTTTTCAATAAATACCTATTATTTGTTATTTATTTGTATGTATGAAACTGTCAAAATATACGACTTCGTAGGTTAAGTAGTAAATTTTAATTTACGACATACTTCAAAATGTTCTCAGTAAATCACATGCTACTAGATTGACTTTTCAAATGAACACTTGTTATTGTATATAGTTAAGACACTAAATATACTGCAAATGAGAATCCAATAATTATTAAAATCTCAATTTACATGTAAATGTCGCTTAGTATCCGCCAGATACAAACAAATGCTAGAATTGCAGAGCAAGTAAAAATTTAGTGGATAAACATTTTGCTGGAATATTAACTGCTCTCAAAGTGAAACAGAATTTAATAATATGCTTATGGGTTTGTAATTATGAATATCATACTCATCGTCTTTTTTAAAAGCTTGTGTAATTCTAGTGATCTGCCAACAGTTTGCGGAATACGTAGTTTTAATAATTATTAGAGACCGGGCACATCAGGCCGAAATTACGATGGACCATATAAATAGTCTATAACATCGCTAAGTACAACAAGCAGTTAGCAAGCAAATAGCCACTATTCATTCGGTTAACCGCACATCTGTTTTTGTCAAGTGAATTGTGACACAATTACTACAATATTAGACTGAGAACTGAGAATATTAGTAAATTAATTATTATTAAATTATAGAAAATAAAATAAATACAATGAATTATTTTAATTTATTTTATTTAACTGCTAATTCCATAATTCGTAATTTACTTTAATTTAATTTAATAAACGTCGAGAATGGCATCATGAAACAATGGCGAGTTGGATTAAGTGTCATATTGATTGTATGTCCATTGCCAGTGATTCCCAAATTTATTGCAGTCTGTAAAATATCGTTAAAAAATTCCAAGGAATCGGACGTAAAACGTCACTTAGCATCGCAAACACATACAAAGAAATTAGACCCGTTGGAATCAGACAATTTTAACGAAGAACTCTATGAAATTTTAATGGCGGCTAATATTCCATTAAATAGACTTAACAATTCCACCTTCAAAACATTTCTCCAAAAATATACTGCTCGAAATGTTCCTGATGAAAGCAACTTGCGAAAATATTATGTTTCTAAGTGCTACACGAAAACAGTAGAACGCATTAGAAGCCATCTTTCTAATTAGTACCTATGGATAAATGCCGACGAAACTGTCGATATATTAGGACGCTGCCTGGTAAATGTTGTAGCTGGTGTACTAAATCCAACTATTCCATATAACGCATAGGTAATAGCAACAAAAGTTATAAATACAGTTAATGCGGGAACAGCAGCTAAAACCTTTTACGAGAATATGCACCAAATGCTTCAGTCGGACGACACTTTTATTTGTCAGACAGTGCTGCATATATGTTAAAACAGGCAGACTATTAAAGGAAGCATATCCTAATATGCTGCATATTACTTGTGTTGCTCATACTCTCCACAGAATCTGTGGATATATCAGAGACACCTTTCCGGCAGTTGATAGACTTGTATCCGCTTTTAAAAAAAACTTCGGAAAAGCACCATTGAGAGTAGCTCTTTATAAGGAAAAGCTTCCATCTTTGTCACTGCCTCCCTCTCCAGTAATAACTAGCTGGGGAACATGGTTGAATGCCACTAGTTTTTATGCAGAGAATTTCGGTAGTTTACAAAATTTCGTTACATGTTTAAATGACGATGCTCGAAGTATTTCTGAGTGCAAGTAACTAACACATACAAAGAAATTAGACCCGTTGGAATCAGACAATTTTAACGAAGAACTCTATGAAATTTTAATGGCGGCTAATATTCCATTAAATAGACTTAACAATTCCACCTTCAAAATATTTCTCCAAAAATATACTGCTCGAAATGTTCCTGATGAAAGCAACTTGCGAAAATATTATGTTTCTAAGTGCTACACGAAAACAGTAGAACGCATTAGAAGCCATCTTTCTAATTAGTACCTATGGATAAATGCCGACGAAACTGTCGATATATTAGGACGCTGCCTGGTAAATGTTGTAGCTGGTGTACTAAATCCAACTATTCCATATAACGCATAGGTAATAGCAACAAAAGTTATAAATACAGTTAATGCGGGAACAGCAGCTAAAACCTTTTACGAGAATATGCACCAAATGCTTCAGTCGGACGACACTTTTATTTGTCAGACAGTGCTGCATATATGTTAAAAACAGGCAGACTATTAAAGGAAGCATATCCTAATATGCTGCATATTACTTGTGTTGCTCATACTCTCCACAGAATCTGTGGATATATCAGAGACACCTTTCCGGCAGTTGATAGACTTGTATCCGCTTTTAAAAAAAATTTCGGAAAAGCACCATTGAGAGTAGCTCTTTATAAGGAAAAGCTTCCAACTTTGTCACTGCCTCCCTCTCCAGTAATAACTAGCTGGGGAACATGGTTGAATGCCACTAGTTTTTATGCAGAGAATTTCGGTAGTTTACAAAATTTCGTTACATGTTTAAATGACGATGCTCGAAGTATTTCTGAGTGCAAGTAACTAATATAAATTTCAAATTTAAAAAATTAGTTGTTCTTTCTTCAGGAACACTTTGGAAATTTGCCAAAACTAATAACTTATTTTGAAAATCAAAATCTCAAATTAAATGATGGATAAACCACATTAGATGTAGCATTTAATAATTTAAAAAATATTCCAAGTAACTTTGCATGTGGCCTTCGGTAAAAGTTAGACACAGTTTTTAATAAAAATCCAGATTTAATAACATTGCGGCAATTGTGTATGGAGACAATGCCTCAAAATCTAACTGCTAAATACGCTGGAATAAAAGAATATTTCCAGTATGCACCTATAACCAATTGTGATGTAGAAAGGTCGTTTTCTATCTACAAAGATGTATTTCATTCAAAGAGAACATATTTTACAGAAGGGAACCTTCAGAAAGTATTGCTAGTTAATATAATATTACTCTTTTACTCAACATGAATCACAAAATGAACAAATAAAAATTTATTTCGTATTTTATAGATCACCACCCTTTTGTTTTCCAATTATATAAAATTAAAAACTCTTTAAAAATACAAATTTTCAATAGTACGCCCGTGGGCGATGAGTCATCATCCTCTCGTGTCCGGTCCCTAATAATGATATTGAAAATGTAAGTCAAACACGTATAAATCCATGTCAAAAATCAATTTTCGAATCAAATTAAATTTTGGTTTAAATCACTGGAAGAAAAGATTTGTCTCAGATCTATTTTCAATAAAAACTCTACGACCCCATGAATAAATTGGTTATTTTAATAAATTTATTCCAAAAAGATCGTCTTCTTTGCCCTAATTTGTATTTGTTGTTAACCAATTAAATAAATTACTGTATCTGAAGCAGTTGTAATTTATATTTAACTGTAAAAGCATATCACAAGAACATATTTACATCTGAACTGTAAGAATATCTACTAACATATTTCCCATTTCCCCACGTAATCAGGAAACACAAGCTTGAAATGATAAAAACATTTTCGGTCATTCATCGTCCGCACAATAAAAATATAGACCGTTCGTATTGCTGGGTGAGATTCGCCAAGGTGCACGAACGACCGCGCGTCGCATTGTGTATCGACGCCTACGCGGAACACACATCACAAGAACCCGGTGGTCCGAGTCGCCTTTCGGCCGTAGATGTCGCCGTTATCGGGCCCAACCTAACCGTCGACCATGTAGCACTTTGAAATCGATTTAAAATTAAACCTGTGTCGAGAGATAAGTCGACGTCCTGGTTGTTGTGTAATGCCCTATTGCACCTATCTTAATGTTCCCTTATCAAAATGTTTATTCAAATTAAGTATTTTGCGCCATGTCTACACGAATATATAGCTTTATATATAGATATATTGCCGTATATATTTAAAACTTGTATATACGTATACGATTATAGGTTTAGACTTACGGACATGGCCCACGCTATTCCAATTTTATAACATATACAGGGTATTGTGGATATGTTCTAAGTTATTTTATGAATAAAACTTTTGAACTGGTGCATTAGTTCATTTTCATTGATGTCAAAATTTATTTTTTAACAAACGAAATACAAGAACCAATCAGCAATACATTCTCTTCCATTATTGGCTCTTTCTAACGACCTGGCAATTCCTAGATTTCACTCTTGAAGAAATTCTACGGTTTTGTCGTCGACCAACCAATTTGGAAGCGCAAAATTGTTATTAAAAGATATTTCTAGAAAATTGTTTGAAATAGAATGAAAGAGATGGAAATCTGAGATAACGAGATCAGGAGAATAAGACGGATGTCTAAAATCTCACAATCGAGTTCTTAAATAGCTGCTTTTGCAGTGTTAGTACTTAGTATGATGGAAAAAAACTTCTCTTTGCTTGAACTGGAGCCTCAAGTCGACCGACTGTCTATCTATTTATCTATCTATCTACTTCTTTGGTTTGGGCCGCAGTAAATCCAGGGACTTCAGCACAGTGCCCTTTCTACCACCCCAGTAGATGTCTCAATACCACTCTGTTAGTATTGTGTCCTTGGTAAAGGCCACTATTGTCCTCAGGGGAAACTTGAGTAACCTTGTAGGATTAAATTGATCTCTTCCGAAATGTTTCTGCCAGAGTTCCTTCAGTTCCTCACAAGTGCATATTACATGAAGGCTAGTTTCCTCCTGTTTTTCAAATCTCCTATACCACGCCTCGCAAACCAAGCCTATGCTGTACAGATGCTTCCTTAAAGTACAATGTCGGTAATAGTGTTAATTTCATTTTGATTACTACGAATTAGGTTGGCTCAAAGCTTCAGCTCCTCTAGTAGTAGCTTAGTATGGAGTTGAGTTTCCATTAGCCTCCATTTCTTTTTCTCATCCCTTTCTAGCCATAACTAGATCTCCCTCCTAGCGGAATCCCTCGCGATTCCACAAACAGCTTCTGGTCCTATAAAATTTCTCTTCTAACCTTCCTTGGCCAATTTGTCTCAATCTCATTGCCTTTAATCTCATCGTATCCTGGCACCCATATCAGTGACGCAGTATTGTCTTATGCTAGTCTATCGAGGACATGTTTACGATGTTTCACAAGTTTGGACCTGGTAGATTTATTCATAAAAGCTTTAATATCCGCCTATCAAGGTAAGAGTAAATCTTAGCAGTGGTGATTACATTCCCCGGAAGTAATTCATAATAGACGACGCCTTCCTTATCCCACCATATGAAGACCATCAGCTTACGCGAATGAGTATCAGCTTGTTCTTGATGTTAACGTGAAGACATCATTTTTCATCACCAATAACAATGGGAAGCAAAAAAGGTCGATATTGTTGACGAGCTAATCGACGATGAGCTAGCAAAGAGGCATAAATGTTGACACCCTGATTCCAATTTTTTTGTTCAGAGGATGCGGCAATCAAACACCCAGTTTTTGAACTTGCCAATGGAACACAAATGTTGTATTCGATTGTTTACAATCCATTGTAATGGCCAATTTCCGAGTTTATTGGCGTGGAAAGTATAAGTTATTTAAAGAAAATAATAGAGACAACTTTACTAGCGTAAGAATGAATACCAGATGTTAATGACAAAACAAGAGGTGAAATAAAGACAGCCGAAATGAAATTTCCTTAAATAAGTTGTTAACAAGGCACTTTAAATAGGAAACTTAATAATAAAAATTAGAAGCGGTGAGTGGTGAACATTTGAGTATCTATAGGATTGTATGTACTTGGGAACACTAGTAACGAATGAAGCTATGGATAACAAAGAGTAATAACTGTGCAGAAGCTTTACATGGAACCTTGATGTCTTATGACATATCCAAGAATATGAACTAAGCATATAAGTCGTTATTAAGACCACACACTGGAATCGGAAGGTTAAAAGGGATGAAACCTTGAAGAAATGAAAGAAGAATTGAGAATATAGTATTGAAAGCATAGAGAAGAGGCGAACAACGGGAACACTGGCGCAAAGTGAAGGGAAGTGATAGTAGTATAGATTACCACCACTAAAAGGGTGTGAGTTATCCGAAACCAGAGCCAATCCAACCTAAGTCAACAATAGATACAAAATATGAACAGATTAGGTATCTAACAGATGTAAAACCTGAACAGTTACCTCTTAAACATCTAACAGATATGAAACAGATAATGAATTTTATACCCAATATGTTCATGTTTTAAATTTGTTAGATACCTAATAGGTACCTGTTCACGTGTTACGTTTATTCGATGTCTAACAGGAACTTGTTCATATTTTATATCTATTGATACTTTATATCTGTTGTAGGGTTGTGTTGGTTCTGGTCAGTTTGAGTTAGGTAGGGTAGAGTTCGGTTTACTCGTTATCGATAGTAGTGGTAGATACCAATATCCACTAGTCTATGCCACTAACGGTGGAAGAATATTTGAAAAAGATACAAATTGAAGACTCGAGAAAAGTTGTCAAGGATAGAAATAAATGGCATGAAACTATACAGCCTGAATAATCCGCTTAAGCTATATATACACTCATATTTACAAAAATTGAGGAGATAAAATAATAACAAAATCGAAAAAATAGATCCTCTTAATATGATCAATGATGATAACATGATAAAATTGCTACAGCCTACAAGATCAAATATACAACAAGACGAGGAAGAAGAAGATTATAATAGTTAGGGAAGTCTATGAAACCAAATATATATTTAGAATAGGAAGATGGAATCGAGTGAAAACCAAGAAGTTCAGAGGAGAAGAGGAAATTCATAATTACCCCAAATAATAGAGGTATTAATTGGGAAGATTTAGTATCTGGTAATTAATCAAAACACAACTTATTGCCAAATTGCAACTCATAAATCTTTAAGCTTAACAGAAGATAAGTTCAACGTTTAAATAAGGAAGTAAGCTACCCCAAAATATCTAAGAAAATTTGGATAATAACTAGCATTGTTAAGTCATATTCCGCTAACTACAAAACTAAGAAAAAATTTGCTCATGCAAAATTAATATCATTTCGATATAAAAAAAATAAGGTCGGTGAAATTTATGATTCATTATTCTAAAATTGAACTAAAAAAGAATCTTTTAACTGCTGCTTAAAAGATAACCATACTGTGTATGTGCTAAATATATAGGTGTACATGTAATTATGTGCAAATATGTGCTCACAGCACCCACGTTGAGTTTGGATAAATGAAATGTCCTTTGAAAGTTTGGTTTTATTTTATACTGGTCTCTTAACTAGCTATTATTATGGGTGGTGTGGTTGTTGCGGTTGTCATTGTTGTTATTATTATGCGTCCCTTTTCGGTTTATGCTTGTATCGCAATAGATTTTATTTAACGCATTCGGTCTCGGTGTGCGATAGTCATTTGTTATGAGGGCGAGCGGTGACAAGCGACGACGCGCAGACATTGATTCATTTGTTTCTGTAATAATGGCGAATATGTGTGTTTGCGTATGTATGTGTTATTGTCGCTTTGTATTTCAGGAGGCGTTCGTAAAATAAAACTTTATAAATTATTATAAAAGAATCATTGAAAGTTATCGAATTAAGTTATGCTGATTGATGGTTATTGAAGATATTAATCCTTTTGCTTAGTAATAATAAATTTTAGTTAGAATTACACTACTTCTAGCATTTCGTTTAAGTAATTATGCAAATACTTAATACTGTAAAGAAATTTCTAGTTTCAATGTGTACTCGATAGATGCCATTTGCAAAATTTAGTCTTATTAAAATGAATGTACAGAAAATATAATCATAAATGGCATCAGTAGAAATCAAGAATACTATAGTATTTTTACGATAAGAGACCAGTTGCGTCATAAGTAGAGAACGGACATTCTTACCACATGACTATATTCTCCGAATACAATAGCTGGGTTGTTCATTGTTATCGGGTGGCCGGGTAAGTCAAACAAATACTTCATTGAATTACGCCGGGATGTACTGAGCAACGTTATAATACACAATTCCAATTGCCGATTGCGTTTTATGGAATATATTCTCCGAATACAATAGCTGGGTTGTCCATTGTTATCGCTGCGACCAGGTGGCCAAGTAAGTCAAACAAATACTTCATTGAATTACGCCGGGATGTACTGAGCAACGTTATACACAATTCCAATTGCCGATTGCGTTTTATGGAAATTGCATCCGTTCTCTAGTCATAACAAGTAATATCAGTTGTGAAAACCTAAATGCTTCAATTTACTAATGTAGTATACACTGTGTCCATAAAGTTTGGACACAAGCCCGTAATAACGTTATTGTGCATTATTTGACAAAATGCAAAGATATGTCGATTAATGTCTTTTATTAGCTATATTTAGATGCTACCATTTTGTTTTTTCGGTCGACCTTGAATAAGTTATGACGTCATTGATAATTTTTTTAAATGTCAACCCCATTTTTTTTGTGGATTTTGAAAGCCTTTACAATTCTTTATTCCATGATGTAAAAATTTTGGTATGTTACATTAGAAAATTTTTGAGTAATCATTTGCGTCCATAAAGTATGGACACTAGCCCGTAATAACGTTATTGTGCATTATTTGACATAATGCAAAGATATGTCGATTAATGTTTTTTATTAGCTATATTTAGATGCTACCATTTTGTTTTTTCCGTCGACCTTGAATAAGTTATGACGTCATTGATAATTTTTTAAAATGTCAACCCCATTTTATTTTTGTGGATTTTGAAAGCCTTTACAATTCTTTATTCGATGATGTAAATATTTTGGTGTTAGTGTAACATTAGAAAAGTCTATGCGACACAACCGGAAAATTTGGACGTTTTACGACAACGCATCATCTACGAAACCAGACCAATCACTCCCGAAATATTACAGAATGTGCGAAATGGAATTTATCATCGCTTAGGATTTTGTCAACAAAATGAAGGAAAACATTTTGAGCATTTGTTATAAATTTGATACTGAAAATGTCAAAAATAAAACTTAGAATTACAACACAGTTTACTCAAAAATTTTCTAATGTAACATACCAAAATTTTTACAACATCGATTAAGAATTGTAAAAGCTTTCAAAATCCACAAAAAAAAGTGGGGTTGACATTTTAAAAAAATATCAATGACGTCATAACTTATTCAAGATCGACGGAAAAAACAAAATGGTAGCATCTAAATACAGCTAATAAAAAACATTAATCGACATATCTTTGCATTTTGTCAAATAATGCACAATAACGTTACTACGGGCTTGTGTCCATACTTTATGGACACAAATGATTACTCAAAAATTTTCTAATGTAACATACCAAAATTTTTACATCATCGAATAAAGAATTGTAAAGGCTTTCAAAATCCACAAAAAAAAATTGGGGTTGACATTTAAAAAAATTATCAATGACGTCATAACTTATTCAAGGTCGACGGAAAAAACAAAATGGTAGCATCTAAATATAGCTAACAAAAAACATTAATCGATATATCTTTGCATTTTGTCAAATAATGCACGATAACGTTATTACGGGCTTGTGTCCATACTTTATGGACACCCGATATGCAACTTCTCCAACATTTTACGAAATTCGTCTTATCTCTGTTACCTATTCCGTTCAATGTTGTCACTAGAGAATACAATCCGGAGCATGTTTTTCAATCCCGGGATTACGGGATTTTTGAAGCGTAATCCCGGGATTAGACTATGTGGTTTCTAATTGTTGATTAGTCTAGTCTTAGGCTGAATTCTTTGCCTGAGATTTTCTAAATTATTTGGTCAATTTTTGTACACTTTACTTTTTAAGTAAGCTTATAACTAAGTGTAATGGCGTTAGATGGCGGTGACCTAGTCAGCCATTCAAACCTCTTCTTCCTATCCTCTTCTTCCTATCCATCTTCCTGGAAAAACTTGATCCAAGTACTGTCGCATATTAATTACGTAATGTGCCACAGCTTCATTATGTTGTAACCAGATGCTATTATTTGGCAGGTTAGGGTTGTTTGCATTGGGGAATAATGCAACGAACGTAGGCATACACTGCAACTGTAAAAATTGCATCTAGTTTTCTCCATTCAAATTATTTGCAAAATAATGAGCCTAAAATATTGTCACTAATAATTCCTGCCCATACATTAACATTTTGAGGATACTGTGTACGACTTTCATGCATCGAATGGGGATTTTCTCTTGCCCAACATCTACAATTCTGCTTATTGACCGCTCTATTTAAAGAAAATGTTCTTTTATTGGAAAATCAAATACGTTGAGAAAATATTGGATTTCCATCATTTGGTCTTGCCTTCGATCAAAGTCATCTTCCATCAACTCATGTGCCAATTGCAGTTTATATAGATGAACTTCTTGAACTTTAAAAAGTTTGAGAACTGAAGTGTGGCTTATATTGTAATTAGAGAATACAATCCCAACATGTTTTGCAATCCCGGGATTACGGGATTTTTGGAGCGTAATCCCGGGATCCCGGGATTAGACTATGTGGTTTCTAATTGGACTCAAATGAAAAAAAAACTTAATTAATTTCTTAAAAATTATTTATTAATATTGTTGCACAACACAATACACAATATACTAAAATAAGGAACAAAAAAGACGATAAAAAAACTATTTAGAATTTCAAAAATACAAACCCAGAAATATCAAAGTATTCAATGTTTGACTTCCAAGCCTGCTTCCTAGTTCATTGCCAACATAGGCTGCAGTTGAAAACGCTCGCTCAGGTTCTACACTGGTTGGAGGAATAGACAATACATATTTATATGCTAATTCTAAGTGATATCCACGAACTCCTCCATTTTCGAACAGGCTCATTTCGCGTGTAATACTATTCACCAAAGTACTTCAGGATCTGAGGATTCCATGCTCTTATTAATTTCCAGCTGTAACTTATCCTTTAATGTCAATTGGGGTTGGGAGGTTTGTTGCCTTGGCTCATCATCTCTGTGTGATCCTGAACTTTCTTCCTCTTCCGTGTCATGTCGACTATTTAGTCTTTTAACAATACTCTTTATTTGCGCCCTCACTAAAGCCTGTGTAGGAACTGGAAATAAGTCAAGCCATTTCAAATTCGATAATAACTGATTTTCATCATCTTTTCGTGGATTTTGTAAATAATTCAACACACCAGTTAAATCTTCATTTCGTCGTTGCTTTATACGTTCCACTAAGGATGTTTTCATTTTATTGGCGAGTGCTGAGATTTTGTTAGACAATTGTTTTATAAGAAATTTCAAAGCGGCATCAGCTGTGCATAAATTAGCATCTCGTCGACAGATTGCTTCTACTGTTAATTTAATTGGGGTCAGCACATCAACAATTTTATTTACCAAGTCAAAATCAGCATCTTCTAAACGGATTGGATGATTGAGATCTATAAGAGCTTTTTGAATGCAGGCTTTTAAAAGAGAAAATCGTTCCAGCATGGTTAAAAGACTGTTCCACTGGTTTTACAGTCCAAAAGAAGTAACAGTTCTTTTTCATGTTCAATCTTCACATCATTTTGAAGTACTGTTTCATTTTTCAATGGTGATCTTTTGAAATACACTACAACTTTGCGGATTTTCTTTAATAGCTCATTAATGTTTTCATCTTTCGTTAACTCTGGTATGTGTTCTCGTTTATTTTGTGACATTAAGATTAAACCTGATTCTGGACAGTCTAAGTCTTCTAAATTGTCATCATCATCGCTATCGTTCATATAATCAGCAGTCACAGCTGGTTCACTTATAGTATCATCAGGCTGTCTTGCCTGTCTTGAAAATAATTCTTTATTTTATAAAGCACATCACGGACGGCCAAATTGATACCATGTGCGAGACACAGTTGTTGTTCAGTGCAAACAAGCTGTCCCACCTTTATCATAACGTTCGGTCCATCGTTACAGTAGCCACGATATCAGTTTCAATGGAAATATCAAATTTATTTAGACGCTATTTCAACATACGAAGACAACTTTCAGCCGTCATACTTCCATGAATAGCAACGAGTCCTAAGCTCGAATTTTTTTTATATGAATGAACGTTGACAGCCATGATCGTTTATTGGACGTTGATGTTCACTCGTCGAAAGACTGAATCTTTCACCTGCACTTTTCAAATGTTTTAATTCTGCAATTACTTGCTTTCTGATTTTTTCACTGTAATTCATAACATGCTTTCGAATTATGACGGCTGATTTTGGTAAATTCGTTTATATCGCTAAGAGCAATTTTCTCAAATCGTCTGAAGTTATGAGTACACTGAATGGAAATCCATCTAATGCAATTATTCTTGCCAAAACATCATCCAGGCAATCGTCGGCACCTTTAGTAATATAATCTTCTAACTTTCGTTTAGCTGGCGGCGGTTGTGTTAAGATTTTCAGAATCTTGACTTGTTGAAGCTGTTAAACGATTAACGTCAGCTAAAATCTTAATGTTATGTTTTGATGGCAAATGTGTATGTAATCTCTTAGTCGATCCACCCAAAGTCTTGAGAATGGCAGGGCATCGCTTACATTTAGCACTATTCCCGTCTTTCGCAACTAAAAAATAACTCCACGCTGACGACGTATCACTGTTTTTTTTTAATGTTGAACAAAGTCTCCCGCCATTTAAATTAACTTTTTCAGATAATTGACTTTTAAATTTAAATGACGTAACCTGCGTAACTTTGTCGCCGGTAGAATAATAAATAAAGAAAGTAAATCCTAATAAGCGCATTTATACTTTCGTATAGGGAATCCCCGACGGGGATCCCTCGCAACATATATATCATATGAGGTGATCGGGTCATTCCTCTGTTGGCCCGTTGGGGAATTACTTTAACAGTATTGTATTGAAGTATGCCGGGCGGGGAAGTCCCTTGTAAGTTACATATTATTTTGGCTGTACCTCTGTAGTTCTTTTATCGTACGGCGTACCTAAGGTTGATTTTTTGTCTTTATGTAATAAGTGCCCTTAATATAACCTAGGTAAGGTCATTGTCAAGGCGCAACGGATTACGGAATGCAAACTGGCATTCCCGAAAATCCCGAGATTAGCCAAGTACAGTCCCGGGATTTACGGGATCAAAACCCGGCCAGGATCCCGAGATCCCGGGTTTCAGGATCCCGGGATTGTATTCTCTAGTAGTCACGTATGATCATCGTATGATAAAATTATGGATTTCGGTTTCTTAGTCAAGTTGCTAATATTTTAAAGGGAGAATTTACTGAACCCATTGATTTGGATCCTGTAGCAATTTTAAAAATGCCCTTATTACATCGGTTGATGTGGAAAGGAGTTTTTCCATGTATATATTTCTATATTCAGACAGGAAACATTTTTTTTAAATTGAGAACTTCGAGAAATATTTAGTGGTTTACTGTTTTTACTACTATCTACAACCTGCTTCGTGTAATAAATGCATATTTAGGTTTAGTTCAGTATGTAGAAAAATTAAAATGTCTGCTTATTTTTAAGTGAGTTTAAGTGAATTTATGTATTATAAATATTTTTTTATTTGCATATTTTCCACATGTTTGTGCATATTTTGACTAAATGATTTGCATATTTATGGGCATATTTTTGGATTTTCCACTTGCATATTTGGATTTCCATAATTATTATTTTGATTATTGCTATTATTATTATTACTATTATTATTATTATTATTATTATTATTGTTATTATTATTATTATCATTGTTGTCACCAATATTATTATCATTATTATTGTTATTACTATCTGCCATTCCTAGTTCAGTTTCTTCATTACGGTGCAACTTGGACTTAATACATATTCTTTATCTACACTACGCGAACTTTAAACACATTTTCTCAAAATTCGAAATTTGTCCTAATTCACCAACAAAAGTTTTGGAAATACTATACTCTAAGTAAAAAGAGTTTTTATTGGAATTGATACACCAGGTGCCTTTTAAAATGAAAGCTCTCATTAAAAATAAAGCACACAAAAACAACGAAAGTTTTGAAACTTTCGTTAATTTTATATGCTGGTTTTGAAAGTCACTTCGAAACATAATAGCTATTGTATCTAAATATGTACGGAAATAAACACATCTAAGTGTTGCATTATGTTATAAAAATCGAATATAACAATCACAAACGCAGGTAACAAAATCCCAAGGAACATTAAGACATTTTATACCATTTCGGATTAGATTATATCGCCCGTAAAGATGTGATACTAAATGTTATAAAATAGAGGGGGCGTCCTCGCTTTCTAAAAGACGAGGACGTAATGAATATAAAAGTGACACCTATCCATCGTATGATAGAAAACGATTCTTATCCAGGACAATTTCAGCATGTAACTAACAATGCTGAAATGGACTCATCATCTTTTTAATGACATAATATCTCCCTCTTTCCTATTTACTTGGCATGTAAACTATTTGTGTTCTTCTCGGTATGAAATTTAATTACTTTTCGAAAATGTCTATTTGAACAATGTTTTCATGTGCGTGTATAAGAATATCATCACCAACACTTTTATTTATAATATATCTCTAATGAAAGATAAGTTGATGTAAAATAACAAGACCAATGCTGTAAAACTTTTTATTTTAAATTGTTTAATTGTTATCCCCTTCAATATACACTCCTTCACTATTTAGTATCACTTTTAAGACGCTTACAATGTTGCTTTAGAAGGAATTCTGTGTCGGTTATTGAAATATCTAAGTTTCAAAACATCAGGCATTTATCCGGATTGTGGAATTGACGAGTCAATAGTCAATTCCACGATTTAATTTAATAATTATTTTTTTAATTTTTTTATTTCATTTTTTTTTGTTTAAAATATTAGTTTAAACTATTGCTAACTTGTGTTGGACTGATATTTGTACTGATATCCCCAAGTTTATTAGCTCATTGAATGTTTTTTGGATTACTTAACTTAGACAACTTATGGTGATGGGTTTTATATGTTTAGTTGGGCAGTTTTTCCACACAGTAGTTACTTTTTTATCCCTGAGGAAGCAAGTGGGAAATATTGACATGAAATAAAAGACATCCTAAATTGAATATTCTCCTTAATATACCTGATCCTAACCTATATACTAACGGGAAATATTTTTCGTATTTATTATAAATTCTTGAAGTTTTCGGCTTTTATATTAAATATTTTCAAATTAGTATGTTTGTAAACATTGCTGTATACAAGTTACAACGCAAATCATACGAAATTTCATTTGAAAAATTTACGTCCACGTTGGGACTTGAACCCAAGTCTACGGTTTGCCGGACCGTCGCTCTATCCAACTGAGCCACGATAGACGTTGGTTTCAAGTTTATTAGAACCGCCTTATAAGGCACCGATGTTAATATTCAGATGTCAATTTGAAAGTTTGAAATTGTTAATGTTTACTCCTTTAGCTATTAATATATATATAGATAATTTCTTAGCCGTTCATTTAATATATCATTTGATCAATTCTTGGAGTTCTAGGATTTTATATTAAATATTTTAAATATTTTCAAATTTTCGAATGTAAATATTGCTGTATACAAAGTACAACGCAAATCATACGAAATTTTATTTGAAAAATTTACATAGACGTTGGGAATAAAAATTATCAATTTCAAACTTTCAAATTGACATGTGAATATTAACATCGGTGCCTTATAAGGCGGTTCTAATAAACTTGAAACCAACGTCTATCGTGGCTCAATTGGTTAGGGCGATATATATATATATATATATATATAGACTTTTTCTTGGTTTAGCGACGTTTAATGAATATCAGTTTTAACTACGACGTTTCGACTTTTTTATTATTAATACAAAATATGAATGACAGGATATATCCTGTCATTCATATTTTGTATTCTCTTGATAAAGGCGTACACAGCCGAAACATGTAGAGTTTTTTAAATACATATATTTTGAAGTAATATACAGACCTTTAATCGCCTACTGATTAGGTTTACTATATATATATATATATGTATATATATATATATAGTGTGCAGTATATATATATATATATAGATAATTATTTCTTGAACTTTGTACTTTGATTTAAGGTCTGGTTTACTTTGATATGTATATATTTAAAACAATCTTACATGTTTAGACACATAGTGTCTTTATCAAAGAAATTAAAAATATAAATAATATTAATAATATACTTGATAGTGTATAATCTGAATACTTGCTTCAGAAGGAAATAAATCCTTTTTATCTAGTAAAGTGAACGGTAGAATAAAACAAACACCTATATCAAATGTTAATTGTTCGCTGTATCGTTTGCCACAGATTACAGAATCAGTGTTTTATACTTTTTAGGTGGCGTTCACACTTCCACCTGCTGATACACGTCGAATAGTCGTCGCACCTTACACATTTAATTCTATCGTCTTCGTATTCTAAATCCGGCATACTCGCTATTATGTTTTCTAGTTTCTTCGAAATACGATGTTTCCGAAACGTATTTAAATGCGATATTTTCTAAGTAAGTGTGCACTGACATGCACTCACAACAACCAATGGAATAAAACTGAACTAGTGTGCTTTGATACGCACGCTTGAGTTTCCGTACAGCGCGCTTCTCCTCTCTACGTTGCTTTCGGCACTGTATTGGAAATTGGAAGCGCTTCCTCAGTTATTAATAAATCACTGTAATATTTTTGTTTCGTCAATAATATTTTCTTCAATTTTAGTTTGATATTCGAAGAAATCCAACGTTATGTTCTCCTTGACTATCGCTTGTAATCGTTTAAACTCTTTATAGAAAGTATGTGTTCTAGTTAGTTCCATTTTCTACAATAACATTCTTTCAAGGAAATATTAATTATACAGAAATGGGTGTTCTCCAAGTGTCTAAATAGACCTCTTCTCTTTCTCACTAAATAAAATTATATAATTTTATCTCAACAATTAACAAATATATTGCTTACATGTTCCGCTAATAACATTTTACGATCGACTTTAAATCTTAGTACCTCTGCACGAACGCTATGTACATAATAATTTTCTTAGAAGTGTGATTTACAATTAAGTGCACGAGCTTTTTTAAAATCGCCGCTAAACCGCAAAAGTACATATCAAAAGCTTTTGCGTAACACAGTGATTACATTTTAATATGGTAGTTACATATATATATAGTTATACACAGTAAAATTGCCGCACATATACTGAAATGTATGAATATATAGTAATATTGGGCATGTAGCAATTCGTGCATGTCCTCAACACGCAATCTCGTCATAACGTAATTGGCCTATTACAGTTCGAGGCGACATTGTGACATTTGAGGCTATATTTTTTCTTCACCTTAATTATTATATTAATATTAATGGATTATTTGTTAATTTTATCGCTTTTAGAGTTTATAAGTAATAAATATAAAATCGGGAAAGGATTTAAGAATGCAAGAGTGATTTGACAGGGGAGTGATCTTTCAATTGAATATGAGGGGAGATTATTATTATATTATCTGCCTAGGTATGGATGAAAAGCTTCATAAGAAAAGCTATATTTTAATTTTTAACATACGAAGTATGGTAATTTAGTTCCCGGATTGATACAAAATACAAAAACACAATTGAAGTAACACAAAAAATGTTTGATATTTAATCAAAGTAATTTTCTTTCATATTAATTACCGCAATTATCGCAACGTTCTAAAAACAGTCAACAAATCCACCCAAAGAAATGTTGTTCAATTCGGCAGTTACGTTATTCAGAATATATTCTACGTCTTGAAATTGTTTCTTTTTGAGGACAGTTTCCACTGAAGGAAAGAGGAAAAAATGCTGCCCGTGCCAGATCCGGTGTATAACAACTCCTTATTTCGTCGAGAAATGGCATTTCGATTAGTTAAGAAGGTTCCTGCTCGAGCGCCATTTTGAATTGCGTGGTGGTTATTGCTAGTGTCGGGACTCATCAGAGATTTTTTTGGTATTATCATTTAATATAATTTATTTACTTTAATTGCTAATTATCGAACATCATAGGCTATTTCAAACTCTAATATCTTCATGTAACGTTTATATGTTAAAATATCTTGGCTGTCACTATAACCGTTTTCCCGGAGTCGTTTATTTAATGTGTTTATTTTTAATCCGGAGCATTTGATCTACTCATGCGCAAGGTAGACATCTTGAAATATTATGCGAGTTATCGTTCGTACATTTGAATTTATATTTCATTATCGTTCCTTTGTGGCAATTTTAGGTAACAGGACGTTATATTTTTTATTAGAATTTTGTAAACATATTAGGATCGTTTAACTTGTCGTATAATCATTTTTTCAATTAATTTAAGTCTTTACATTTTTGGTTTGTTTGTCGAGCCATCTAGGCAAGACTCTCCTAAACTATTTGCGCTAGATCGCTGTAACGTTTGGTATAATATTAATTGTTACTAAACCCTTAATTAATCTGAATTAATTAATGAATTCCTGCTATGTGCCCCGGCGTATTATCATCAGAGAGCGGACTGAAGCCATTGAATGACCAATTGCCCCGATAAAACGTTGTGGCATTGTGTGTGTGGTATTGTATGCATGTTATAGCAGCCCCACAATTTGCTTGCTCGATTGCATTCGTCGAGCAGATGTGATTTCCGTCGATATTGTGTCTATTTATTCATATATTCTATTTTACAATGGCGTGTAAGACGGAATATACATTTATATATTATTTCGTTATATCCGCTAATTTCCAAAGTCTATTCTTGTGTTTACATGCTGTTATACATTCATATACATATATGTATTTATTATTCTTGAGTTAGTATATTTTCTATTCTCTTCTATAAGGGATTGTTTCTAATTTCGGTTCTTTCAGTGCTAAGAAATCCGTTTTATATTGTTGTATTGTATATTTATCCTATAATTTTTTATAAATATTAAGTTCCATTTACGGAATTAACGCACGTTTTCTATTTTTAAAGACGTTTTAACATCTAAAAGAACTACTTTAACACAAGAACACCTTGAACAAATTTTAGTTGTTCATAGTAATGTTTTACACTTTCAATGTTTCACAGAAAATATATAGTTTTGAGTTTTGTTCTTTGTAAATTATTTTTATTCAAAATTCGATACGCAATTCGCTTATCAGCATTACTTTTGTTTCAGCAGTAGTTGCTGCCGGTTACCAAACCGTTATATTATATATATATTATATATATTATATATTAACTGCATATGTAGATATGTGCCACTTATGCAGCTAGTCGCACGTATCAAATTGTTCGAAACTCACGGATCGCTTACAGAAACAAACCTATTGCGAATACAAGACAGACGCCCATGAGCTATGAATCATCAAAATCGCTCGAGTCCGCTCTCTGATTTATCATGTAACAAGAATCAACTACCCCCTTCTCGATATTGTAGTCGCCCTCGAGAAATGCGCTTCAGTAGACTCTTCATCACTTCAAGGTAGTATGCACCAGTAACTGATTGTCCTTCTGGCAAAAATTCGTTTGAATTACAATATGCTGCCTTGCGCGAGCAACGTTAGTATACTGAAGATGGCAGAAATCGGAACAAAACCGGTAGCCGTAACGCACAGCCTCTCGAAAAATTTGTAAATTTTCCCAGGACACAATAATTAAAACTCTGAAGTATACCTGAATTCCTTCTGTGTCATCGTTGGAGGAAAATAAGGGTGTTGACTCAGGGACCACGTGCGAATCTTGAGAGTCAGCCACCCGTCGGCGGTTTTGTACAAATGTCTGTCTTCGTCCGCCTGATAGAGAATTTTCAATATATCCAAAGATTCAAGAAGAGAAGTTATCGCAAAATGCAATTAACTACTGGAAATGAGTTGTCTCACTTCCAAATCCACTAAACAGTACGCAATTTCCCTTAATTGTGTACATTTCTGAAAAGTAAATCAGACGGATAGTCGAAGTCACCCCAGCAAATTATAGAATTCTTATTATCTGCTCCAGACAAAGAATACCTATTTACAGAGGTAAAGTATAAAACCAAAATAAAATAAAATAATAAAGTGATTTCCAAATTTTTTATTTACATATTTACGGTCGTAGAAAAGTATAGTATGCAACTCGTTTTATAAACTTGTTAGTCATTACTCATTTTATTAAACACTCGCTTCGCTCGTGATTAATAAAACTCGTGATTAAAATTGCGTTTATAAAACTTGATAAATAATATACTAATTCTAATTTATATATATTTCTAATTATGATGTGGATTCTCCTTCTTTGTTGAGACAAGTTAATTTTTTAGTACCAAAGTACAACACTAGGTCCATATGATACATTTAATGTACGTAAGGCGAGCAGTAATATACTCCAAAAAACGCCATTGCTGCATATGTGCTGTAATGCTGATCGACTATATCCCGATCTATTCTGGAAAGTATAGTTATTATTAGAGCTGAGGATGTTTGCGGTATAACCATGGTTATATCATGTAACCATAGTAATTTACTATGGTTACATGATATAACCATGGTTATACCGCAAACATCCTCAGCTCTAGTTATTATTATTATTATTATTATTTTCATTCAATTAATTTAGTGGTTTCTTTTCTTCTTAATTAGTCTGTTCAGTTTGTTTAAATAATTACCTTATTTGCTTCTTTGCACTGTGTTAATTATTAACTTATAGATTTATATATCATAGAAATGTTACTCTGTAACAGGATTCTGTTGATATGTTGGGTAAATAAATGACTATAATTATTATTATACTATTATGTTGTAACTCTAACATTATAATAAAATAATTTAAAAATACAAGCGTTTATAATTTGAATTTATGTATGATAACTGTCAGAATTTGATGTTTTCTAAAGCTTCGTATGTGCCCCAATCTTTACCTATTTAATTATTAAAAAACAGCCTACTATAATGAGGAAGGCGCGTTATTTAGAATTTTTGACATCGTTAGTATCTACTAATTGAAAATATTTTTTAGAATACGTGTTCCCAAAAAGATAAATATGCCACGGGGAAAAGTGGTTTACAGTAGATAAAAGCCAAACAGGCTAAAATTGATCTAGTTCAGAGCATGTCGGGATCCATTTGTAAATATGTTATAGAAACTCAGGACACTCAAAGTTCAACAAAAAAAACTGTTTCTCATGTTGATGTAAGGAATGATTCTGATAATATTAGCTTATCTTCAGGAAGCAATGGTGACAATACAGAATTAATGATGATAACCCATGGAGAAGACACATCTGAGATAAATGCTAAAAATGACAGTGGTATTACTGATAATGCTTCTACTACTGAGAACGGTATGTGCATGCATGAAGCACTTCAGTATTTGAGCGAGATGTAATATTACAGAAGTTTTTGCAAATTCTAATAAAGTATCCCATAGTTCGGCAGTGGACGTAGCTATTGATGAGATAAGTTCTGAAACGCTATGCAAGGTGTCCCGTATCGTTATGTTCAAATTTTAGGAGTGTAAAGTAGACTTAATTTCAAGTAACAAAAACGCAAAACTTGTATATCCATTTTTATTTGTTTCTAAGTTACAGATCTATGAATGTGATTGTCAGATCATGAAAAAAAATGTAATCCTAAAGTCAATAAAAACTGATTTTATTTAAAAAGTTTCAATTAATAATATTTTCGAAATGTCCACCTCCTTGTTGAATGCAGGCTTGTGGCCGTAAGCCAACAGAAGAAGTGCTTATCCGAATTTCATACTTGTTTTGTCAGATTTGCTCGGCAGCCAGGTGAATATGATCCAACAACTCTTATTTTGTCTTCGAAACTTGCGCGTAGACTAAATTTTTCACATACCCCCGTAAATAAAAGTCAAGGGGATCAAGATCCGGTGATCTGGGTGGTCATGCAACAGAATAATTGACATTAACCCAATCTCGGACAGCAATTCCCAAATGCGGTGGTGCCCTATCCATGTGAAACCACATGTCTCGTCGAACATTCAGTGGGATATCCTCTAAAAGATCTGGCAGTTCGTCAATAAAAAATCGAAGATAATTGTTCGCATTTAACCTCCCAGGAAGAACGACAGGACCAATCAACAAGTCATCGATTAGGACCGCCCAAGCGTTAATAGAAAATTCATGTTGAAATTTAGATGGGCGTATAGCTTTGGGATTTTCTGATGATCATCTGTGCAGGTTTCCCAGATTTGTAACACAACTTCTCGTGAACGTAGATTCATCTATCCAGAAGACTGTTCTGCAGAAATTAAAATGAAGCCGTGACTCTCTTAATATCCAGGTAGAATAAACTAGACGAACATAGTGGTCTGCCTCAAGCAAACCGTCTCCCCTGCGATAGTAATATGGATATAAGCCCTCACGTTTTAAAATTCGCCAAACTGTCGTTCGTAGCACTCCTAGTTGTCTAGCGATTCGACGTACACTGAGAGTTGGATCTCTTATAACAATAGCTACTGCTTCTTCCTTTAAGTCTGCTGGCAAATTTACTCCTCGGTCGAAAAGAAACGTTCCAGAAACGTTCTGTAATGAGGAATGCGCCTATCGGGAAACCGATGTTGGTATTCAATAACTGCTTGACGTGCACTGCCGTTACAGTAGCCATACACAAAATTCATGTCCGCATACTCTTGAGAAGAAAATCGGTTAGGCATTTTGAATAAAGAAAACGTGTCCACTCATTAATAAGCTGTTGTATGAACTGAAACATAATGTAATCCTTTATTTAAAAATGAAATGTTAACAGTCATCTTAACATTTGTTTACTGTATGATATTTATGGTTTAACACTTATGAAATAAGTAAGAACCTTCTTTATCATAAATAAATTTCCAATACTCTTTTTTGTAGATCTCCAATAAATTACTGTACGCACTACGACATGTGTTTATTTATTTTAGGATAACATTTTATTATGCGACGTTAATTATCACAGGCCTGTTATTGAATCGTATAAATTTTTTTAAATAAAATCAGTTTGATTTGACTTTAGGATTACATTTTTTTTCATGATCTGACAATCACATTCATAGATCTGTAACTTTCCAACAAATGAAAATGGATATACTACTTTACACTCCTAAAATTTGAACATAACGATACGGGACATCTTGTATAGTGCCTAGGTCTTTATGGGATTCTTTATAGAAAATGTTAAACTCTAATTTGTTGTTGATCTTTTTAATAGGCAAGTCCAAAAAATTGCTATTGTTGCAAAATGCTATTGTTTACTTCAAATTCTATGGTAAATTTAATATTCTTATGGATAGAATTAACGAATTCCAGTAGCAAGTTTAATTGTTTTTGCGTTCAGGTGAAACAATATATAATATCGTCTACATAACATTAATTCTAACTCTTACTTTCAATGTTCAACATTGTGTTATTCATACCGTTAGTAACTGTTAAAGATTCAAAAGAAATCTAATTTACTTTTCTTGCTTTATAACAAAATTAACCGTTACTTATTAAATTGTAAAGTCAAAATCGAAATATTTGAATCAATTCAATTACTGATCAATAAAAATTTTTAAATCGCAATCAGTTACTTAATTCAAACACGAGATAACTAATCAGACATCGACTGATTCGCTTATAGAATTTCTAAAAACATAATTTCATCTAATTCTCATTCTTTTTTCTTTCTCCGCAGAATTTTTACTCGCTCCGGAACAAATGCAGAGAAAAAAAGGAAAGAAAATAGAATAAATAAAAGAAAGCCACAACAACAACAATAACAACGACAACAGTAAAAGAATAAATTTAATAATGGATAAAACTTCAGGATCACAAAGTGCTTGGGCATGGCAGAACTGGTCTTCGTTCCTAACAATCATGAAAATTGATTTTTAACGTCCGATATCATTTAGTTTGACCGTCATCCTTCAGTAATTCCCTCTTCATCTCGCATTTAATTTAAGCGCAAATTCCTCTTGGACGTTTTATTTACAATGAACGTAGGCGACGTTAATCTGTGAACATCACCTTGTGTACGGGATTAATTGACTGCTTTCCGTGTACCTATGCAAGAGGTATGGATGTTATTAATAGATACCCGTTTTGTTTATATTAATTTTATTGCGGCATTAAATTTCTTTCTTTTTTTATTCGTTTAGTGCTTCCTTTATGGATTTATTGACACCAATCAGTATCGATAAATCTATTGGTTATTGCTCTCGAGAAAAAAACGACAGAAATGAAGAAGGTATAATCATATATGCATATGTAGATTGTGTATGCGTTGAAAAGAGTTGAACGGTTTGAAGTTATTAAATTTTGTTTTAATATGCAAATCCACGACATCTATTTGATATATATTCGCATGTATTAGCAATGATGTTCATATGTTTATAAATTGTCTTAATTATATGTAATATTCTTGTCAATAAGAGGCTACCAAATATGTATACTATTAAATAATTAATACAATGTCACTACTGTGCTTGGGAATGATTTAGTATCTATAAGATAGTGTGAAATAGCAAAACGAACTGTTGCATAGGCAATGTATTTTAAACTTGATTCATGATCGTGTTCTCGCTTTTGTTTTATACGTTTCTGATCACTAACTTCGCTTATTTTAATCTTTTAATTCATAATATCAAGCAAATACGAGGAACTTTGAGAAAATTTTGGGAAAATCTATAATACGCAAATAAATATTTCTTGTTTTTCTAAATACAAAGGTGTCCTTTTAGTGTTGCATATATCTATGAAATCAAACAATGAATCGAGTCGAAGTTCTTTATTGCTTTTCAAAATACAGGTGCTTACAAAAGAATCATCAGGTTTTAAAAGGCTATTGTAACGGGCTGAAATTGCCCCTTGTTTATTTTTAGACGTTTATCCATAATTCTTGAACGGACCTGTATATGGTAGAAGTTTTCCTTATAAATTGTAAATTACGATCTTTAAAAATTTCTATTAATATTTTCTTGTGCGCATATTGATCCTGGGGTTAGTTAAAATAAGAAATTTCATCATAGTAATTTTTGTGAGTGGATTTGAATTTAATTAAAAATTTACGATATATTTCACGTTGTTGTAGGCAAGTTTGTTTGCATTATAGTTTAGTTCATATTGTACGAGTGTGGGTGCGTTTGGAATTCGCAATAAAAATGATAGAGTTGGTATATCGTAAACAGTTAGTTTGGAAATTGGGTTAATTTCTACTAATTTTAATGCGAATCTTTATTGTAAAATTAATTCGAATATTTTCCGGTTTTGTCTGTAGTGAATTCAGTTAGAATTGTCATTAGTATTCTCATTTAAGATCTTCTTGGGTATTGAAGCATCAAAGTCATCTCGTGTTCATTTTTCTATACTATAGTTTTCGATTAATTAAGAAGAAATTAGAATTAAGAAGAAATTAGAACTAAGAAGAAATTAGAATTGTCATTAGCATTCTCATTTAAGATCTCCTTGGGTGTTGAAGCATCAAAGTCATCTCGTGTTCATTTTTCTAGACTATAATCGATTAATAATTCTTAATTAAGAACGTAATTAATTAATATTCTTCATCAGTTAGATTTTGAATTTTATTGTCTTAATTTCGGTGTAGTGAAATGATTTTCTAATGATGTATTTCATCATTAATTTCATCTCTACAGTAGCTTCACCTATCGGTTAATTTTGTAAAAGCTACGTACCTTTTCGTATATAAGTATCGAGTTAAGGAATTGTGGTCCTCTCTTTTGCTGTTGAAGTTTTACCTAGTAACACGTTGTACTGAAGGCGTATTGTACTAATGACTCGTCAGATAGTTATTTAAGATACAGAAAGACCGTTTTTGTTATGTTGTTGGAACGAAATTGGTGTCCATGCAGAGCACGTGGTTATAGGTTATCTATATTTCAATAGGTTGAGTTTTTTTCACGATGTCCAGGTGTACGGCATTATTTCTTTCATTATAATTTTATTTCGTAACTTTTGTTTTTTTCTGTTCTGTAATTTAACAGGGTTCTAACGATATCGTTTTCAAGTTTATAGTACTTTGTCGCTTTATAGCTCGTGGTGTAGTTCAACCCATTATCGCGATAATAGATTTTTGGGTTTTTTTAGGGTTGGTATTTCACCATTCATTAATAACTTCACGTTATATACCAGCACGCAATCATTTGTTTAGAAGTGTTTCGCGAGTGAACAACTTTTATTGGCAGAAGTTTATTTTCAAACACCCAAACTGTCTATTGTTGTCTTGTGTCCGTTATTGTTCAATATATGTAAATCTAGAATATAGAATTCAAACATAATATTTCCAATTTCATAAATATACAAGGTGCATTTTCAAGTTTAAACCAATGTATAATATACTTTTATTACCATATTCAAATTTTAAAACATTCTTTAAATTTTAAGAAAGCGATATCCTTTACAATTGCAAATTTATTTATTACCTACTTTATAATTAAATCGCTGCTTTATTACCAAGGGTCAGAGTGAAGAAAGTGTTTAAACTGGATATCCATTCTTATAATTACGTTTCTCAAATATTTATAATAAATTTTATTACGATTCTGAAGTAGATACTTAGATTTATAACACCAATACTTAATTAGTAATGATATTTTATTATTTATTAGCTAAGATTAGAATTTTAATACTCTAAGGTAAGCCTTGGATATTATTGCGCGTAGGTTTAATTTCTACGAATTAATAACACAGAAAAATTCCCCGTTATGATGCCATACAAAACAATATATAACGAATACATGCATTTAATTACGTAATTGTTTGTAGGGGTAGTGATATATTCTTAACTACTTGTAACACAGTATTAATACAACAGTCTCATTCGTAACATCATAACAAACACAATCTTAACACAAGAGTCTCATTTGTCGCATCATAACAAACACACTCTTAACTAAGAATCTTATTTCTAACATAATAACAAACACAGTGTTAACACAACAGTCTCAATCGTAACAGCACAACAAACAGTCTTAACACAACGTCTCATTTGTAACATCATAACAAGCAACAACAGAACAGAACAGTCGCACATCAAGACACACAGTCTTACTAAAACATCAACATAATAATCATTCTTTAACAAGAGACACCAGTCTCAATTATAGTTTTATGTTAGTATAACTCGTTGTAGATCCAAAAATGAATGTATATAGTGTAAATAAATATATTTAGATGAAAGTACATTTATTCATTTAGTAAACAGCCACCGAAGATATCAAGAGTAAAGTGTACACAGCCTTAGAACTTGTACACGGTGAACCAACAAGGAGGTTATGATTTTAGTAACTGGAATTGAAACATCAGCACGAGAAACCGGATTCCTCGCAAACATCTTTGAGCCGCATCATTTTAGTCTTCGAACTGTAACACATTTATTTCCGCGAGTCGAAAATTCCCCATCATGATTTGGTCCTTCGAGCCGGATCGCTAGAAACGACTCAAGCAGCTATCAACACAATAGTAAATCTCCAATTAACTTACTTTTTCTTTATTCTTTATCGATAAGAATCTTAAATTCCTATTTGCTTCACAATGAGTATACCCGCATTAAAAACCTTAAAAAGTGAAAGAATAAATCCAAAATCAATCTTATCGAGAGCTGCTTAATACATTGCCTCTTTAGACAAAGATATTAATTTTGGAGCGCTTAAGCGGCGGCACGATAAATTACAATCACTTCTAGTTCAATTTGAAAGTATACAAACACAACTTGAAGATACATTGAATATACCATATGCGCAAAAATTATTTAGATAAGGGGTGGCCATGGTTGAGAGGATCACTGTTTTTGATAAGTACAGCTTGTTGTTGCCAAATAAATGTCAGTTTTGATTTGAAGTAGTTGTAATTATATTGGTTATGTTAGCCAATCAGCTTGGCAAATAAACTGACATTTCATGTCGAATAAAAATTCAAATCGAAACTGACATTTAATTCATGTCAAATAAAAAATGAAATCGAAACTGACACCCAACCAACATGTAGAACCAACAACAGGCTGAACCTATCAAAGGCAGTGGATCTTCCCGACAATGGCCATCCCTTATCTAAACAATTTTTGCTCATATGGTAGAATGCGAGGATACAGAACGCGCAGATTTCGAAAATATGCATTTCAATATCGTAGGTCAAATTCGTAACCTGATATCAAATAATTCGAATGTTACTGTCGAACATAAACCAGCCATAGAGTTATCAAATTCCGATACTCAATCAAATATACGTCTGCCTCGTATAACGCTACCTGGTTTTTCAGGATCGTATGAAGACTGGACTAGTTTTAATCACACGTTTTCTTGTTTAATCGACGCCAATACTTCTGCACCAGACATATAACAATTTCATTATTTAAAATCCTCGTTAAAGGGAGATGCGAGTAAATTATTAAATTCTCTACCTATCACTAATGAAAATTACAGTATTGCCTGGGAATCTTTAAGACATACTTGTAATACGATGCTCTTTCGAATAAAATCAAACTATTTGTATTGCAGAACAATTTTGACGTTTTTTTTTCATTTTAAAATCCTAAAACATTAATTGGATCACTCCTTATAACTACTCTGAAATTTCAAGAATTTATTTCATTCAACAAGCAAAAGAATTGAACGCATATACCGTCGAATATTGCTTGAATCCTTTAAAATAATACTCCTACTTGTATTTATAGAGATTATTCGATTTTCATGTAAACACCGCTTGAATTTTTGTTAAAATAAAGTTCCTTTCAAGCAGCAGTCTATAATCCGTAAACAACCCTTATTGATTTTCTTCTTTTATATTCGTCATTTATTTCCTGCTTTTCGCGTTTCCGAAATCGGCCATTGTTTCTGGGCGTCAAGACGGCGACGCTTAAACGATACGCAACGGCAGTGGAAGGAAACAGAGGACGAGCGGCGAGACGAAGCGATGAACCCGCAATCCTGCAGCATACATATAGGCAATCTATACGGCGCAAGAACTACGAGTATTTAACGGCGTCGCCGTAGTACGGTACAAATACACGAATGAGATACCGCTGCACCGGAAACTGTGACCAATCACGGCCTGAGTGCCCCGGCATGGATAAAAATGGACAGCGTACAGCGTCGGGACGGTGTTGAAAGCGTCACTGGACCCGATTATGCCACACCGTTCGATATACTCTGTGGATTAAATAAGTGTTGTCGTGTCAATCGCTTATACGAGAAGCCGTATAATATTTTATACATTAATGGATAATGTTGGGGTCAATTCCCTCTGCGAACGAGGATTTATTGGGGGCACTGTTTTGATCACGTCTTTAACGTACCGTTTTGAATAGTTTCATGTTTTTTATTCAACTTGGCTTGTAAACAATTTTTATTAACAAATGTGGATTATTGTAGTTTCATGTTTATAATAGTTTAATTATAAGTTTTTGATATTGCTGTATAACTTCTTATTAACTCTTTTATTTATTTATTTACTAATAAACAGGGTAAGCCCCAATAATTAACACTCTTATATAATTTTTTAGCGTTGATCATTAAACATAATTCATTATTTCCTAGTCATAAACAAGTATAGTTTATTTCAAATTATAAGAATATAACTTTGAACGGCTCTAATGCTTTTATTGCACCACCTTCTGTGATGATAATTATTATACCTGGTCTCCTTATTGAACGGATACGGTTTACCTATTTGCAACGTATGAATCTAGGGGCCGTATTGACTATAAATTAGGGCCCTATAACATAATAATAAAACGCTGTTAATTTCAAGTATATAATAAGAAATATCTGTACATTGGGTTTATATACAAAAAAAAATTACAAATCGTGTGGCAACATGTGTAGTGGATACATATAGATATATAAAGCTAATTTATTTGTAATACACAATAACATTTTTATGTGTCACCGCATTTCATAAATCATCTGTGATTGAGTCGTCTTGCAAATCGGTGTCTGTGTATATAATAATAATAATATAATATAATATAATATAATATAATATAATAATAGGATGAATATTGTGTGGCCTAGGACAATGATGTGGATCTAGATTCAAATTACATGTTTCGATGTCACTCTCAGTAACAATATTTGCCCAAATGATGCTTTCAGTTCACCTAAAACTTCATTTGAATTTAAATCTTGCTTTTTATATACGAGTACATCACCAAATTTTTTAGCGAATAAATTAACTATTTCTTGGACATCTTTAGCAACTTGTCCATTAAGATGCACACACTCAGGAATAGAATTATTACAATTAATAGAATTGACGTATTTATAAAATTTCTTCGAATCGAACTTAATAGACTCCTCAGTAGCCGTCAAGTATGCTCTCTCATCTCTATACAAGCTGTCTCGTATCGTTATGTTCAAATTTTAGGAGTGTAAAGTATACTTCACTTTAAGTAACAAAAATCCAAAACTTGTATATCCATTTTTATTTGTTTCAAAGTTACAGATCTATGAATGTGATTGTCAGATCATGAAAAAAATTAAATGCGTTAATTTGACAATCGCTCAAGATAGGTGTAAGGAATTCTCAAAATATTAAATTCTGGTTCGGCAACAGCCATATACCCGAAAGCAAACAGCAGTCGATAGTGCGGGCATGCTAAGGCACTTCTAAGCAATCGGTTACATAGAGGATCATAGAATTGTCAATGCTGTAACCTTTCAGTCTTCGGAGAAATAAGAAAAACGCTAGAAAAAGCAGTTGATGCGTTTAAAATGCCGATTTTGAAGATATCTCAATCTGTATGGATAAAGTGCTGTGAAAACTGATTCAAACTTATGCAAAAGTGCATCAATTATCACCAAAAAAAATTTTTAGAACAACGAAATCATTTACAATTATATATATTTAAATGTAGGAGTAGGTTTCCGCGGTCGCTCTCTAGATGTAGATCTCGGTTTCCGGGTTGGAACCACGTCGAGTTAGGCGTAGACATCTTCAGGGCTGTACGTAGAAGTTCGTCGTTTCGCAGTAGCTTGAAGAATGCTATGACAGAGACCGGTACAACTTATATATAGGGGGATTGGGTCAGATGGTGGCCTGCTATTGGCTGGGGACAATGAGCCAATGGCATGCGTCGTATGGGCGTGGTGATTCTTAGTTGAGTGCAGTAGAGTTTGCCACGTCGGATGTAACGTATAGCCATCGTCTCTATTGAGATTGCGGGGATGTTTGTAAATTTCAATAGATTCACGGATTTTCCTAGGGAAATAATGCGATTCACGGGACAGAAGCTTGACATCTTTGAATAGAATTTGATGACCGGAGTTTAGTTTGTGTTCTGCCAGCGCTGAACCGGCTATATGTAACAGTCTAGTACAACGTTCATATTCGGACACACGCACGCTGACTGGCCGCTTAGTTTCGCTAATGTACACACTGCCACACGAACACGGAATGCGATACACTCCTATAGATATTTTGTCTTTGACCGAGGGTAAGAGGTCCGAAACTTTAGAATGGGGTCTGAAGACAGTTTTGATTTTATTTCTATGTAGAACCTTTCCTATATGATCGGTGATACTTTGAATATACGGTAAGAAGGCGGTGCTGATGTTAGGATCGGGTTCACTTCGAGGTTTGGGGTTACGATGTCTCACTATAGTACGGTGTATGTCGTGGGCGTTATAATTATTCTGGAGTAGGGTATTAGAAACATGCTTAAGTTCGGAGGGTAGTGCCCTAGGTTCTGAGATAGAAAACGCGCGATGTACAAGAGTATTGATGACCGCTTGTTTGTGTGCCGGGTGATGATGGAAAAACCCGTTCAGATATCGGTCCGTATGAGTCCGTTTCCTGTAAACCGTGTGGCCCAGTTTGCCATTGATATTGCGGGTCACTAAGACGTCTAAAAACTGGAGACTTCCGTCTGATTTCACCTCCATGGTAAAGCGAATGTCACGGTGCTGGGAGTTTAGAAAAAGTAAAAATTCATCTAAAGACTGGCGCCCATGCGGCCAGATGACGAACGTATCGTCTACATATCTAAACCAACATTTAGGTTTTAAATGAAAGGAGCTTAAAACCTGTTGCTCGAACACTTCCATAAAAATGTTAGCGACAACTGGGGATAAGGGGGAACCCATAGTGGCTCCCGACACTTGTTCATAGAACTAGTTTCGAAATTGGAAGTACGTGGATGTGAGGCACACATTTACGAGTTCGGATATATCATTCGGTTTGCCGTGGGCGGCTATAATATCGGAGATGATAGACACTGTGTCCGGGATCGGGACCTTCGTGAAAAGAGATTCAACGTCAAAACTAACTAGTAAATCACTAGTGTATAAGGAAAAATCCTGTAAACGAGTTACAAAATGTTGAGAATTTTTAATCGCAGAGTTACTGTCACCTGTGTATTGTTTGAGCGTGTTAGATAAATATTTGGCTAATTTGTAGGTGGGGCTGTCGATAGCGCTGACAATGGGGCGAAGAGGCACGTTGAGTTTGTGAATTTTAGGTAATCCATATAATCTCAGCGGCTTGGAGTGTCTTGGGATAATGATATATATTTGTTTTTGTATGCTATTCTGTATACATAAATAGCAACCAGCGTATTATATAAATTTTTGTTCCATAACTTGATTATTTCTGGGATTCTGGGATAGAGCCGCGTCCTTGGTACTCTTTCCTTCTTAGACCCGGTTCCGGACTGGAATTCCAGATGCCATCACGGAGAGCGACCGCAGAAGTATACAAGCCAAATGTTCTATAGCATTATTATTTTAAAACAAATAAAAAAATATTTTTGATAATATAATATAATACGTAAATTTAAATGTTGACATTGAAGTTATTCAATGTATCAGAATGAAATAAATTTCTCTATTTGCCTAAGTAAGTAGAAAGTCAAGGAAGGAACCAAAATACACACTAACCAGCCAATAAGAATACATCCGAACAGAATTCATAGACATCGGGATTCTGCACACCAACTCAAGGAAGATTTTCACCTAAAAAGCAAATAAAATAAAGCAATAATAGGCTTAAATTACTCAAAAGGAGCTCAACTTACAAAAACAAGTAGAATAATAAAACATAAAACGAATTTAATTGAAATTTTGGAAAGTATGACTAGGATTTTTGAAATTTGTAAAATAAAGTAAAATATAATGAGATAATATTTACTGAAAAGGCATAAATCATTAATAACAGTATTATAACATCAAATACAGTATTAATTCAATAATAAACTGAAATTTTGTTAAATTAGACAGATAAATAAAAATGTTTAATATACAAATATTATTTAAATAATTACCTGAATAATAATAGAAAAAATAGGACTAATTTCAATACTAATAACACCAAATTCACAAAAAAGCATTCAAGAACTAAGAAGAAGAGGTACTGAAAATTTCGTATGGCTTTTGTCTGAAATGGTAATGTTATAAAAGCCAGAGACCGACAAAAAAATTGAAGAACTGATTGTTTTGACACCGATTAATAAATACGTACTTCGTGTAGAAAGGGTCAAATAGGGGTACGTACTTCGTATTGTCCAAGTTAAATAAATAATACGTACTTCGTATTATCAAAGTTGAAAATATACACGTACTTGGTGTAAAAAAATAAGAAATAGTGTCAATCAATAGTCTAAGAAGCTAAATAATGACAAATAGCGATTAAAGAAGTTAGGTACTGCCTAAGGAAAATAAACACAAATATTAAATAAAAAAGAAAATTATCAGAAGAAGACAGAGGCATCTGTCATCAAGTAAAATAAGTCAATAAAAGAACACCTAGTTTTGTAAATATCAAATCATTAATAAAGAAATAAGAATATAATTCATAAAACCAAATTCAAAATTAAAACATCATATTACAAAGAGTCACAGAATTTCAAATACATTAGCTGTTCTTTGTTCTCGTTTATCGAGGATCCACGTACCCAATTTTAAAAAAAGCAGTTTAAAAAACAATTTTTTTTAAAGAAATAAATAAACACCTGAGAAAAAAAAAGAGTTCTTGTGCCCACGACAAAAGAGCTAGTAGAGCACGAAAGAAATTAAAGAACCCCACGTCCACTTATAATTATCCTTTTTAAAATATTAATGATATAATATTTAATATATTTAAAAAAATTAAGACATTTGTAAAAGATATAAAAATTTTATTTATTTTATATTATAAGTAAGAGATATTTAAGAGGTAGCAGCCGCGCACGAATTACATATACAGGGTGCGGCAGGGAAACTTGCTGATTTGAAAAGTCAATAAAAGAAAAAGTACTTCATATATCGATTTAATTCTTTTTGTATCGTATAGTACACATTCTGAATTTTGGTTTTAAGTAGTTTTAAAAATGACATCGGGCAAATGGCGGCCCTCATTAGTGATACACTGATCTACCCTTGATTTGAAGTTGCACTCCACTCTTTCGAGCATATCGACGGGAATGTTGGCGATGGCTTGGCGGATGTTGTCCTTCAGGTGTTGCAGGGTCCGGGGTTTGTCGTTGTAAACGATGGATTTAAGATATCCCCATAAAAAAAAATCGCTGGGTGCCAAATCGGGGGAGCGCGGCGGCCACGGTACGTCACCCCTCAAGGATATAAGGCGCTCGTGGAAGTGTTCCCTCAAAAGCTCCATCAAGTTCTCGCTGTGTGCGCCGTGGCTCCGTCCTGCTGGGACCATACGTCCCCAAGTTCCATTTCTTCAAGTTGTGGAAGAAAAAATGTCTCAGTAATTTCTCTGTAACGAACTGCATTCACAGTAACAGCGCGTTCATCTTCCTCGAAAAAATAAGGCCCAATTATTGCAACTCTCGACCATGCACACCACACAGTAACACGTTCACAATGAAGTGGCATCTCATGAAGTTCGCGGGGATTGACATCACTCCAATACCGCAGGTTTTGTTTGTTAACACAGCCGGAAAGGTGAAAATGGGCCTCATCACTAAAAAGACGAGAGCGTCGTCTGGCAAGTTACTGAGCGCTTCACATGCAGTTTGGCAAGAAGCGAAATCGCGTTCACTCAACTGTTGGACCACAGCAAGTTTGTAGGGATGAAACTGGAGATCGTTTTGAAGAATTCGTCTCACTGTGCGATCAGAAAACCCCAGAGCAGCAGCGTGTTTACGCGCCGAACGCCGGGGAGAGCGCAAAAACGACTCCCTCACCCTTTCGACGTTTTTTGAAGATCTGGATGTCCGTTGACCTCCTGGGCCTTTTTTTGCAACACTCTCACTTTCCCTGAATGTGTCCACCCACGAAACAATCGATTGCCGGCCAGGAACGGGACCCGTGGGATGAATATTGAACCGAGTTCGAAAGGCACGTTGGGTGGCGACCACCGAATGACCGTTGGAAAAGTAGGCCTCGACGGCGAACGCACGCTGTTCCTTAGTCCAACGCATGACGACAACTGGCTTGTGGAGTAACAAAACTTCAGAACCCCCTCTTTCTAATGAGACCCCCCCCCCACCCCTTTCTGACCACGCCTCGCTCATTGGCGTCCAATTCAAATCAGCAAGTTTCCCTTCCGCACCCTGTATAATAATACACATTATTAAAAATTGGGTGTGGAGAACACAATACAAGATCATATTTGTGTGAAAATTGCATCCAGACATGCATTTTCGTGTTTCGTCTTGCAATAGACTCGTTAGTACATAATGCTGGGATAGACAAAAATCACAAAACATATCTCCCTTACTGGATACAATCAAGTCACTAAAGACAGCATAGAAGAAAAATATTCAGCATCATTCATAGACGCCAACACCACGAACTCCGCCGTCCTCATAACAAGTGTAAGACTTGGCAAGTGGTGCCATCGGACGATCACAGCAGCAACCAATGAAAACTGTATTACAACGTGTATCTACTATAACGCTAAGAAATAAGTAATTAAACTTCTAGTTTCAAAAATTTTTTTATTGTAAATACCACTACAATATTGTTTCGCCATACAATGGCTTCATCAGGTGGATGAAATACTGATGAACCTGATGAAGCAATTGTATGGCGAAACAATATTGTAGTGGTATTTACAATAAAATAATTTTTGAATCTAGAAGTTTAATTACTTATTTCTTAGCGTTATAATGAAGTTTCAACAAGTATCTGCTTCGTCAATTAACTATCTACTATAAATCGTTTTGTTATTATTTTAACATTATTGTTTATTAGATTAATGTGACAATGTAGTTAAAATATGAAAGATTACAATAAAAACAAAGTAGCAAATGACATTAAAAACCGTTCATGGTTTTAAGGCAAAGAAAATCCATATTTGTACAAGTGTATAAATCTAAAAGAACAAATATAACGTTACTAATAATTCAGGCAGATAAATTCCAGCAATACATTACATTTCCTTGTTTGATTATACCCCTCGAGGCGTTTTGTAAAACGGATCTACCGCTTATTTGCAGTCATGATACACCGCCGATATTCAAACATCGTTCATTGTGCATGGCTTGCATCACGCGATCCACACACTAAATAACACACTGTTTCCATTTCTCTGCATATTCGAGGCCGGCCTTTTTTGGAAATAACTAAATTTATTACGCCAAAACTACTACTAACGTAATTAAAAAAATAAAAACTCTGTGCAATAAACCACGGTAATATCAACGCGAGAAAGAGACAGACGAGGAAAAAACAATTCCAAAGACACTTGGGGGAAACTCCTCGGCGAAATGTACAAATTGATATTCTTCTTTACAGTGCTACCTGGTTATTAATGGTGATTTAAAAGAGAAAATGTTGTTTCTTTTATTTAGTCAGTCCATGCACAAAATCCATTAAAATCCGAAAGTTTTACTGATGTGACTGCTGGGAATCCATTTCTTTAAGTGGTAGACAGAAAATGGAAAATTAAAAGGAGCAAGTTTATAGTGTATAAATTTAAAAGGTGTATAATTTTGTCTTCATAAAAAAAAAACTAATGCGTGTACTGGATGAAATTCCTAATTTTAAAATGTCATAATTAAAGGCTAATTGGGTTGGATGTACCCACCTATATTTTTTCTATTTTATAATTTAGATAAATTACGTAGGAAGTTTACAGTTATTTGAACTATTAGCTATATTATGTGATCAAGAAAATTTTTGGATACTAGGCAGTTTTAAATTGAAAAAAGTTATAAAAAGGAATTTGATGTCGTTGACTGTTACGTTTTGGTAATCTATTATTGATAAAATAGAAAAGGAAAAATATTATGTTCTAGATTTAACCATATCATACAAAACTAATAAACACAAGTTCGCTATATACCATAAACCAACACATACAGATACCACAATACACGCTAATTCTTTTCATCCTACAACACACAAATTATCAGCATACCAATTAATGGTATATAGATTAATTCATGTACCTATGAGTAAAAGTAATTTCGACCATGAACTAAATAGAATATACACAATAGCATTAAGCAATGGTTACTCTATAAATATTGTCAATAACATCTTGAATAGCCAACAAAAATCTAAAACCCTTTCCTTACTTTATCCAAAATTAAAATACAAGATAATTAATTCCTATAATTCAATCACTTACTTAGGAAAAATTTCGGAAAAAATTGGTACTTTCATTAAAAAACTTAATAACGAACATATATCATTTAAAACAGACAATACTATACAGAGCATTATTAAAAACAAGAAAGATAAAATAGACAAAGAATCAAACTCTGGTGTATATAAGTTAACATGCGAAGATTGTAATAAGGTATACATAGGACAAACGGGGGGGGGGGACATTCAAAATTAGGATGAAGGAACACGAGAGAAGCCATAAAGAAAAGAAAACAGATTCAACTTTCGCAAGTCATTGTATAGATATCAATCATAGATTTAATATAGATTTCAACATTTTACACATTCAAGAAAAAAGTAAAAAACTTAACCTGTTAGAAAACTTAGAAATTAATAGATACATTAGTTTAGGATTAGCTTTAAATGACCAACTAGATTTAAACTACTCGCCTCTATTAAATTTAAGATTGTAAAAATTTTTCCACCACCATTTCCCCAATAATTTTCACATAAATATTCAAACTTATATTGTACATATTCAGTATTTCATCCACCTGATGAAGCCATTGTATGGCGAAACAATATTGTAGTGGTATTTACAATAAAAAAAGTTTTGAAACTAGAAGTTTAATTACTTATTTCTTAGCGTTACTCTGTAAGACGTTTGGGTATCTCAGGGCGATATTTTCTGGGGTTTTACGAGAGAAATAATACAACACGAGGTAAATTGTTAATAGTTCTTTTATTGTTTGTTTGTATGTTCACATCTCATTTTATTTTAACTTGAAGCATCTCATTCTTAACTTAAAGACTTAAATTATTAACAAAAATTTTGATACAAATTTTATTTATGAACAATACACGCATAGTTTTGGAGTTTTTGGTCTTGAATTGAATTGAATCTCTCAGACAAGTGCTTCACTTACAAGAGGGGGTATTCGTCCTCCTAATGTTAAGGTTAGTGCTCAAAGTGAACTTTTATATTGAATTATGGATTCCTGGCTTCTACTGACATTTGTGTTAAATTCCAGTGTGCTATTCAGCGTCTATATAAGTGGAAGTCAAGTTCCTACAGAATAGTACGCTTATCGTCATACTGTATGTATTTTATTGTTTTCACGTATATTAATGAACGTTTAATTTAAAATTCCAACAGCACTGATATTTCGAGATTACTCGTGGAAATCAACTTCCTACTCGTTTGTCTCGAATACCTGGCACAAGATACACTTCAATTGTGTATTTACGATTATTTATTTAAGTCAATAACCCACATGCGTTTTAAACTGATTTGCTTATCTTTATGTACTCCAATTCTACTGTGTGTAAGGTCTTACTTACTCGAAGCTGAGCTCCTCATATATTTTTATCAAACTCCTCTTTGTACATTCTGTGTCTTTCAAAATTGATAACGATTTATTTGTTTATTGACGATGACAATAATATAATTAATGATTTAGTACTTAGATAAGAATGAAAATTAAATAAGAAATTAAAAAGAATGAATCCTTAATCAATGGTGAATCTCGAGTGAATCTATGATGAATTCCTTAATTCCGCTGCGTTTGGCCTTTTATATGCTGCGTTTTGTGATTCTTGGAATATTTTTCCCACTCCGAGGGATTAATTCCTATTTCGTCTAATTTTAATTTTATATTTTTATATATTTATTTTGCATTAAATGAAGCGATGTCCTCAGACTGGCAGGAATATGAAAGCCCGTATTGTGTTTAGGTGCATGTCGGCAGACAATCATAGTAATCATAAGGAAATTACAGCATTACAGGCACAGACAATACACCCGCACCGAATATAGAGCTTCGACCTCCCACCGTTTTAACCTCACATGTGTGTGTGTGTAGTGGGATTGGCGTGACACGTGCGGGTGCACGTATGGCGCCAATCCCACTGCACAATCATGAATTATGTAAATATATCACATCGTAGTACAGCTCACTACATTTTTAACCTCCGAAGAGGATGAAAAGTTTATCGAAACGTCAGGACGGCAAGAGTCCTCCTTAGGACTGGTCCTCAATGCGGTGCAACCAGGAAGATCAAACACACACACACACAAATATATATATATATATATATATATACAGGCTGTCACACAAAAAACGCCCCAAGTTGTAACTCTGTTATTTATATCTCGATTTTCATGATATAGGTACCAAATGAAATGGTTTGATGAGTACTTTGTTCGAGGCTGCATTTACTTTTTTCCAGCGCCATCTTCAATTCCTAGCGATTGTCAATTTTTTTTTTTTATTGCCTGCTATATATATTTTGGCATAATTTAATAGAGATTTTTTTTCTGAATCCATTGATGTGCAATACATTTTAATTAGAAGAGAAAAAAATTAAAACACTTTCCAAACATTCTCTTAAAGTGACTTGTATTATACTCAAAATAAACTTGTAGCATATCAGTAAGTTGATTGAAATTCATGATTTATTTCAAAACTGTCAAAATATGCTTGCTTAGTACAGAAAAGTCAAACATGGCAGTTACATATGCGTAATGCGTTATTTTTCCATCGCACACTACAGTATAACACAAGTGACTAAGAGCATATACGGACAGTGTTTTAATAATTTTTTTCTTCTAAATTTAATTAAAATTGATGTATTGCACATCAATGGATTCAGGAAAAAAATTTCTATTCAATTATGTAAAAAAATATATACCGTGCAAGTTGAAAAAAAATTGATAATCGCTAGGAATTGAAGATTGCGCTGGAAAAAAGTAAATGTAGCTTCAAACATAGTACATTTGGTACCTATCTCATGAAAATCGAAATATAAATAACAGAGTTACAGCTTGGTGCGCTTCTTGTGTGACAGCCTGTATATATACAAGGTGTGTATAAATTGGCGGACCCACTACACGTGGCGACATTCTTGGTCAAATTTTGAGTTAAAAGTCCTAATCCTAAAACGATGTATCAGTCTTCCTTTGTCTTCAGAATGAATTTGACAGTAGAAATGTATTTGACTAGAACAACATTAGGCTGTCTACTTATTGTTTTACAACGTTGTCAGATGTGTTTTTCGTCAAAATAAGTTAATAAACAAATATTAAAAACCAACTTTAAAATCAAAAAGAAAACTTTAACGAAAGGATAATAAAAACAATTCTTCTTTCTTCTAAATTGTAGATCTTTCTGTCAACAAATATCGAGTAATAATGCTTATTTCAAGACTGAAAGTCCGTACCTTAGGAACCTCGTGCAGAGATATGGAGCATGGTACTACATTTTCGTATTAGGATTTTCCGAATTTAACGAAGAACATCGCCACGTGTAGTGGGTCCACCAATTTATACAGACCCTGTATATATATGTATATATATGTATATATATATAATAGATAAAATAAATTAAAAGCGGGTAAGCGGTCTGTCAATTAAAAACTCATTTATTAATTATCTCTATATTTCGCAACAACTTTGTTGTTTCTTCAGGAGATAAAAATATCGAGTTTGAAAAAATAATAAAAGTGACGTACACGGACAATAAAATTGATTAGATTTAAATTTAATCAATTTTTACATCTTCAGGAAGTATTCAGGTATGCTGTCCGGCCCTGGACTAAAACGTCCTTTCTATTAATAAAGGTGACACAAATTATAATTAAATGTATAAATTATATAGTGTTGAATGTAAATATGTTCAAAGAAAGTTACAAATAAATTGACCCAGATTACCTGAAATGCTTAAGAGTATTAATTATTTTGCCAAATATTAATCGGCCATTTTTCACGCCATTCCAAATTTTTCCTTTGTGTAATAATTTCAATACGATATTGATAAACATATAACTTAATTATTTTATTATTTAGCATATACACATAATCAAATTACATATTTACAGTTATAGATTATGTGATTGAAAGAAAAATGACCTATTAAAATATAAAGAAAATATAATATTGACTCAAACATATAAATAAATATTACTGCCTAACAACAAAAGCTTTTTAGTAGAATAGCACAGTTGCATTGCAATATTTGGAGTTAGCGCTTGAATCGATTAATGCTCTCCACACCTCTTAATTCATCTAGCCGTCTATTGAAAAGCTGTAAATCCATTGAAACCGGAGACCTTCTTTATAACATTTAATTTATTGCATGGCGTTAAGTAATTTCTTTTAGGTCTAACATTATGTCAGTGTATATTCGCGTTTAGAAAATTCTTTTGATTCATGAAAATATGCTATAAAATTATAAAATGCCTACACTAGGGAAATGCAGATTGATTAATAGGTTAATAAATTGATTATTATAATTATTATTATTTTTATTATTATTATGGCGTCGAGTTATCTCACAGTTCCCCAGCCTGTAGCCGGAAAATATTTTACTCAACCCACATATCTGAGGGTATAGATTCGGTGATACGCAGACCATGTTGCGGTATTAGTATACATTATTGAACGGTATTTGCTACAAGTTTAATTTATTCTTGAGATTATACAACTCTATATCAGGGTGTTTACTCACCGATTCGAATTTATTCTATTTGTAAATATTTACGGACTATATTACATGTTTTGAATATTATTGATCGCTACATTAATTCGTAAAATTTGGATGGTAATTCTAATGATTTGATATCCTTAGAGAACTTATGGAGTGTAATTCCGCTAACCGATAAAATAAAGGACGTTTTTCTGTTTGTATTTGGGCTGAAGGTCCATTTTAACTAGTGTGTATTTTTCAATTTTGAGTATTTGCTCTTAATGTTATTGTTTACTGGTACATTAGGTATCTATGTGATGTGTTCCACTTTATCTCATAAATTTTTAAACGAAGCAAACTACAAACTTAGCTCTGAAAATAAGTCCTAAATTAATTTGTCTTAACTTATCGCAATGGCTTTATGGTATTAATACTATGGGGAAGATATCTAGATAAATTGCCAGTTTTCTTCGATTGCCAAATCCTCAACTTTATCCAGGCCATTGTTTTAGAAGATCAAGTGCTATACATGTAGCAAATAGTGGAGGTCATCTTTTGACTATAAAACGGTGAAATAGCTGGAAAGGCTCGGCAGTTGCTGAAGGATACATTGCCTCTTCTTCAAAAAATAAAATTAATTTTGCAAATATGTTTGTACAAGAAGTTTACCTGGATCTTCCCGGGATATCTCTCAGTTTGAGTGTGACTTTAATCCAATAAAAAACAAAATCTATGGCAGAGAATGATAACTGAAACCATATCATATCATAATATAAATGTATATAATAATAGTAATTAGTAGACGGCAGACTATGTGCCCGAACAGTAGCGTGATGTGGAGGATCGAGTAGAGGCGTACGACGATCAATTCAGTTGCCGTTGAGACGTTGTAAGCGATACATTGTTAACACAATCGTGTTGAAAATGTCGGGAGTGCGTAGAAAGAATGCATCGACTCAGTTGCATGCTAAAGTAGTAAAGAAATTTTTACATCGGTTTCCCGATTTAATATATGACGGTACCGGAGTGAAATGTTTAGTTTGTGAAACAACTTTATTAACTTGGAAAGCAAGTCAGTGCCAAAGACATATAAATAGTGACAAACATAAATCGAATAATAGTGGACGCAGATCATATAATAAATTTGTGTGTGATTTAACAATGATGTTAATTGCGACCAATATACCAATGCAGAAAGTGGAACACCCAATGTTTCGTCAGTTTTGGAAGAAATACAATCCTACGTGGAAATTACCAGCAAGAAGTACGCTACGGAATTACGTACCGTCAGTGCGTGAGAGAATTGTAAATTGTACGAAAAATACGGTAAAAAAAAATTCCTGTGGTTAACAATGTGTAATTACTAATTACACATTTCCATGGAAATTTTGGTATTCTGGTATTTTAAATAATATTTTTAAAAAATACCAGAATCAAAGATCGTTAGTTTCTCTTCATAGTAAAATATTTTTTATCGCCAACATAGATACATGCATTACCATAGTGATTTGCGGCAGTAAAGCAACACTTTATCTTACTGTAAAAATCACTTGACCTGCCGCTAATATCTATCAGCATACCAATGACTGTATGGCATTAGACAGAAATCGTTTGTCGCTGTCACGGCTCCAACAGTAAAAGTTTTATAGCGAACTATTTATATAAAATAATGGAAGAAGACTTTCAGTGTACGCCGGCTGAAATTCTGAAAAAGTCGTTAGAGACGTCTTTCGAAATTCTACCACAAAAATCAGTCAACAAATACGGAATCAAAAAGTTCAGTGAAAACGTTTCAATGGCGTATTTTTCCGATTTATCGAAAGAGTATTCCATGGTGAAGGCAACTGTTTTAGCAAAAAAATACGTTGATATTAGTAAATATAAAAAACTATATACGGCTTTTTTAAAACAAAAAGGAAGAATTTATATTCCAAAAGAGTCCAAAACTCTTTCACAAGAAGAAATACTTACATTTTTAATAAATGCATCGGATAAAATCTACTTGATGATGAAGGTAATTCATGCAAACTTTCAAAACCAATTTGTTATGAATGTAGTAATTATTTTAGATTTGCATTGTGTTTGGCATTTCTGGGGCTTTACGTAATGAAGAACTTTTGAATTTAAAAGTATGCGACATAGAGCATAAAGAAAGAATTTTGGTTGTTCAGATAACTAAAACAAAGACCAATAGGCATCGATTGTTTGTGTTCACTGTAGAGTTTGAGGGAAAAGTAAAATCCGTAAAGCTATTTAACAAATATTTAGCTTTGCTTCCTAAGCAGACGCCCCACGACCGACTTTTCTTAACTTATAGAAATGGAAAATGCACAATCCAGACAACTGGAATCCATACTTTTGGAAGTGTACCAAGCAAAATTGCCAACTATCTACATTTGCCACAGCCATCACTTTACACGGGACATTGTTTTCGTCAAACATCCGCCACTCTCTTTTCCAACGCAGGTGGCAATAAGGAAAATTTAAAACGCCACAGGGGATGGAAACGCGACACGATTGCAGAGTCCTATGTTAAGGAATCTGTGCTCAATAAAATGAAAATTGCAAAGACGATTTTAGGTGAATGTCAAACTAACAGCATAGTTACCATTGATAATTCTAGTAATGGTTTACAAGTTATTAACATAGATAATAATTCTCAAGTATGTTCAATTGAAACTTCTTCCACTGCATGAATTAATTTTTATAATGCGTCATGTTCTTCGTTTACTTATAATATATCAAGTAATAAGTAGATTTTTTTTGTTCGCTTTTATTTTCTGTGCTTACTTTGTCATAGCAAAATATGATAAATTATAATACGTCCATTTTTTTTAAATATAAATTTTTACGGTTGGTGATAAAATTTTGTATGCACCACGTCAGTAAAGTGACTTTATTGAACTCGCCTGTTACTCGCCTCGCTCGCTCAGCTCATAATCTCAGACTCGTTCAATAAAGTATCACTTTACTGACTTTGTACATGAATAACTATTTTTGTATTTTAAATATAATTACCGAATAATAATATGTTTATTAATTAACAATAATAACATTAAATTATCGCTATGACTACTGACTTATAGACGTAGTGTGACCAACTTAAAACTGAATCCCCTAAATGTTCGATGTTCTAATGATTTATAAAAGCACTCATTTTGGGTGTTTTAATAGGTCCCTTGGCAACGCCAATTGCAAAATAGTATATTAAAAAACAAGTTTCATAAGGCACCATTTTGCCGCACGAGATCAGTTTAGAAAACGAGCCGCGATAGCGGCGAGTTTTCTAAAGAGCGAGTGCGGCACAAGGCCTTATGAAACGAGTTTTTTATACTATTTTTTCTATTTTGCGTTTTCTACATTAATAAATTGCTTAAATTGTAAATATTTAATTTGAAAGTTCAGAGTTTAATTTTTACATAAAGTATGCAGTTGGTCACATTGATACTTGACATTTTCAAATTTAAATCTTGCTATCCGCAAAGTATATTATATTACATATTATTTATTAATTTTCGATAACATTACTTGATATTTCATTTAAAAATATAAACATGAGTGACATAGAAACATATATATGTTGTTGTCAATTGTATACAACATACGTTGTTTGTGTAAAATACGGACATATATCATATCTGTCAAATGTACATAAATTCTTAAAATCAAATGACAGCGATGATATTTATTTCTGTATTCGAACAACGCCAACATTGAAAAATGAAAAAAAGTGTATCGAAATGAAGCTCATTTCGATACTGTTTTGGGTTTCATAATGAGTTCATTTCGAACGCAAAATAGAAAAAAGTCTAGTTCAACATTATTTAGTACATCTCTTGCAACAACCTGTTTCCATTTTACTTTTTCAATATGCAATGTTTTGTGTTTGCTTATGCCAAACTGCATCTTAATACCGAAAATTATTTCTTTTGTGATTTTCATTAAAATAGCATGTAGTGTTGTAGCATGTATGACTATCCGCGTCCCGTTCTTCGCGCTCCATGGCAGGAACTATAACCCAAAAGAATTATCTCAAGTATCAATTTTATAGATAATTTACCGCTCTACAAATTTGATAATAGGTCTTGAAGTCGTAGAGTGTTCAAAAAACAAGATATTCATGAAAAACAAATTTTTTCGAAAATGCATGAAAAATCGCAATTTTTTATGTAAAATGAGAGCTCTGTATCTCAAGAACGGTTAATCGTAGAAAAAAGTAGCGGGAAGCAAATTAAAAGAAAATTTCACGCTCTATAACTTCTCTCATTCCCTATATAGTCAAAAAAAGTGTAGGAAACGAGATAATAACGAAAACTGCCGAAAAACGTTCATTTTAGAGTCTTCTTCAGCGCGTATTTCAAGGATGGCTATACGTTAAAAATATCACGGAATGCTATTTTTATCGAGAATTTTGTGCTCTATAATTTTTCTAATAGGTCTGAAAGTCGTAAATAGCATAGAACCACAGTTAATCCCGAAAAACCGAATTTTATCGAAAAATAGCGATTTGAGGTGAAATTGTAAATTCTGTAACTCAAAAACGGTTGCTCGTAGAAAAAAATTATACTGTAAACTTTTACAGAATTTTATGATCTTTAATTTTGGTAATAGGTTTCAAGAGCATAGAAAACGTTATTCGCGAAAAACCGAATTTTGCGTTATTTTACCTGGAATAACTTTGCTAGCCGGAACATCTGAGACTTTTGACGCAAGATTTGAAACGTCAAAACGAAGGTGTATACAAATTTCCAGCCTGCCGGGCCGAAATTCGCAGAGCAAGTTTAAATTTACTGGACTATATTAAAGTCATTGTGGATGTGTAAAGTTTAGTATCATCCATTGTACATTAAAATGATTTTATTTATGTACTGTTGTTTTATTTGATTTTTATTATTATTAATATGTCATTTCCACAGCAATTTTCTTACTGATTAATACATCTGCGCCAAGCACAGAGTTAATCGAGATTTTTAATTGCGCCCACAATCTTTACATCAAAAAAAATTCCAATCATTATCTATTAAATTTCATAATTTATTAACGTATTAATTAAAAATGAACAAAAAAAGGTTAAAATAAAATTCAATATGAACACTTAATGCCATGTTTCAATGTGGGCCCATTGATAGATATATACACTGATAACTGCTAATTAATTTGGATGTCTTTAACAAAAGGCTATCTCCTTTAGATATATTGCCGAGATAACCGCAGAAAAAAGTAGTCGCTCTGAACCACGAATTCAGATCGTCAGGTATCTTTCCGTGCATTCGTCTCCCAATTTAGTGTGTTACAACATGAATGGGACACCTTATATAGTTCAATACTTTTTTGTTGCTTTCTTCTAATTAAGCGGTCATAAGATAAACGTTTAGATCTGAAGAAGTGAAGAAATATTATTGGGGGACACTTGAATAGTTACTAATTACCCGCAATTAGTGTCTGTTTGTTTAAATTAATTGTAATCGATGTTTAAGAGTTATATTTTACCTGTGAAATTTGTTAGTAATATAACGAGATTAATATAATTAGATACCTAAATAAACTAAATCGTGATATTCTTCTTAAAAAAATCTGGGAACGTGATGTGTAAGAATATTATTTATAATCTATGGTTAAGTAAAACTTAAAAAAAAAATGGAAACACGGAAATCAATTCGTGAAAGCAAACATAGAAATATAACGCGGAACTTCTGCTTACGGTTACTCATGGATTGAAAATCATGCTTGTTCAAAAGATGAAATTAAGTGCAGTTGCGATCCGGATAAAGAACATTCAACTTGAATGAACTTACGTTGGATATCTTCAATTACCACAGCTTGGTTATTATAAGTAAGATACAATAAGATGACGTGGCTTCGATGAAATTGTTTAATAATCTTTCGACAGTCAATATGGTACCATTGCAAAGACGGAGTCGATCAATATTTCTAAGAAGAATGATAGGAATACCAACCTTCAGATAAGTGATGTGGGGTGACAATCCAGATAAATCAAGTTAATTTAAGAATTCAGTTGCTTAATTTATCGCTTCGTCTTGATCTATAATAGTATTTATTGATTTGCAAGTGGCTGTTTCCCCTGCTAACATATGTTGAATACTAATATTAATAATATTTACATCTACATTTTTTGCAGTTAATATTTCACATCTACTTAACCATTGATGGCTTTTGTAATTTTGTTTGACATCTGGAAATATGCATTGAACCAATTCTTCTTGTGAGTGACTAATACTGTAAAAATCGTTTGGTAATTTAATGCAATCTGTTGTTTCTTCAATTTTAATTTTCCCATTTCCAATATCCAATAATTGTTTTGCAAAATGCTCTGCAGAAGAATTGTTTTGTAATTTCACAGACTTTTGCCGTCAATGAAAATTTAGCAACAACCTCCACAAATGTGATGTTTTTAAACACGCATTTAGTTCACCGGCTGGTGTTGAACATGGAATAATAGTTAATGTCTGTCGAAAATCAGCAGCAAAGAATATTAGATCACTACCGAATGGCTGGTCGTTTCCACGTAAATCTTGCAATGTTCGATCCAGTGCTTCCAACGATCTTTTATGCGCCATCATGAATTCATCCTATAATTGCTGGGAATGTTTTGCTAATTCCTAATGTTTTCGATATGTTGCAAGTTAGTGTTTCACTGTTTTATGTTCAATGGCAATTCAAGTGCTGAATGTGCTGCTCGACGTATAGTTGTTAGTACCATTTAAATAAGAATTGTTTTTCCTGTGCCATCTGGAGCATCTAAGAAATATATTCCACCACTCTCATTATTTATTACTCGCATTATCGTTTCATAAACGGGTTTTTCTTCATGAAGTAATTGTTGAATATTTAATTGTACAAATATATTTAATTCATTGATGTCGAAGATTTTTTCGCGTTGTAATTCAGTATGAAATATGTCATTAGCTAGTCGATTAGATGATATCATTTCCTTATTTTGACAATCCTTAAATACTGTCTCGTGGTGCCATCTACATTTGAATAATAGTACTGCTCCTATAGGTACTATATTTGCAGATCCCTAACTTTATTTCTACTAGTCAAATCGAGGATTTTAATAGCTTTACCCCTTACGAACATTATCTTTTATATGTATAAATATAGTAATAATAACATAGATTCAGAATATTAATTAAAATTATAAAAACAACGTGTAAATTACTACAAAAAAAAAATCAAATAAACTGAATCTATGATACAGTACGCGACATAGAAAACGGGGCACTTTTTTACCTTATTATGACAGTGCTTTCTAGCAACATACTAAACTTAATAATGACAGATGTTTAACCATATATGCATGGCTACTAATACGAGGGACACCTTTTATATTTTTACAATCGACCACAAGATGGTGCTTTTAACATATGTTAACACTATATTCTTAAAGTTTGACATTTGTCAATGAGAAATCCGCGATAGCTTAGAAATTGAATCAGTTGTTTGTTGACAGTGACAGTTTTAAGACAGTGAGTTTGTAAAATAATGAGGATTACTCGTGAAAGTTTTCGTTGGATGATTCTTTACGATTATAAAAAAGCCTAACTCTACAAGAATGCATTATATCGCTTCGGTCAACTTTTGGTAATGAAACACCATCATAGAAGACAGTTTACAATTGGTTTGCAGAATTTCGTCATGATCGTGCGTCAGTGAGTGAAGAATCACGTAAAGGGCGACCAAAAACTGTTGTGATTTCAAAAAACATCGATGCTGTGCGGAAAATGATAGAACACGATCGACTTGTGACTTACAGTGAGGTAGAGGCATCTCTTGGCATATCGCAGACTGCAATTCATTCGATTTTACATGAACATTTATTTGTACAAAAAATATGTTCCAGATGGATTCCACATAACTTGACCGAAGCTCAGAAAACAGCTCGTGTCAATTGGTGTAAAGAGATGCGCAAAAAATTCGACGTAGGAGCTGCAAAATCCGTATACAACATCGTCACAGGTGACGAAACATGGATATATGCATATGAGCCGGAAACCAAGCAACAATCTACGTATGGGTGTTCCAAGACGAACCGAACCCCACAAAAGTTGTTCGTGGCAAGGAGCACTTCCAAGAAAATGATTGCTTGTTTCTTCGGCTGTACAGGACACATCGCAACAATTCCTTTAGAGGATCCAGAAACTGTTAACGCTGAATGGTATACAGTATTTTTTTTCGCAAAAGTTATAGAAGGAATCAGGAAGAACAACCGAAAACGTAGTATTATTCTTCATCACGACAATGCGAGTTCCCATACAGCACGTCTAACAGTTGACTATTTGAAGGAGAAAAATGTTGAAGCAGTTTCTCATCGTCCATATTCACCTGACTTGTCGCTGAATAATTTCTTTTTGTTCACAACAGTGAAACAAAAAATACGTGGACTGCGATTTCCAACACCTCAAGAAGCAGTCGAAGCCTTGAAAAATCATGTTTTTGAGATACAACCTTCAAAGTAGAAAAAAAGTGTATAGACCATGAAGGCGAATATTTTGAAAAACAATAAATTAGTTTGTTAGTAAAAAATTTTGTTTTCTTCCCAGATTTTCTAAAAATATAAAAGGTGACCCTCGTATTGATAAAAGACTTACGTACTTACAAAACTAAATTAATGTTAAAATCGTTATAAGACATGTCCCGTTTCTTATTTTTGACGCGGACAGTACTTAAAGTTTTTGCTGGGAATAAAAATTACGGAAACTTCAAAAACTGAGTATGAACCACTAAACCACTAAAGCTATCAGCTCCAAAATTTTGCATGAGTATACTATGCAGTTTTGCCACCAGAACTTGACAAATTACTTTATTTTTAAACATATTAGAGTAAGAATTTCCACTGTATTCTACATCTGTGAATGAATAAAATGTAATAAATAACAATAATATATTTCTTAAATCATTTTTTTATTCCTAATTTCACGTAAAATATCCATCAATCCAAAGATTTACAATCCCAAGATATCTATTACAAATAAACTTTCCTATTAGATTCCTTTCAAGTTGTACAAACTCAAATATGAAACGTCCGCATAAGGCACGTGCAGGGGTAAAAGACGGTGCTTTCAGATGGATAACGAAAAGAAAATTATGGGGGCGTAGAAAACAGCAGAGAGAAAGAAGAATTTAAGGGAAAATGGAGAAAAACACATTTCAAAAGCGGCAGGCGAAATGTTTTATACCTACAAACGGAAACGTGAGCGGCATTGGAAAAAAGGTAAAGTGGATAAGTTTGTTGAGTTTTGGGTGAACTTATGTTCCTCCCTTAAACTCTCAGGCCTTTCGGCATTGATGGTCCCCGGGGATAAGGACAGAGGAGAAGAAAACTGCTTAAGAACAGCTTTCTACGATTTACGACGTTACGTTGACAGGACAGGATTTGAAACATGAAAATGATACAAATATTTTTAGTATTACGTGTGAACAGTCTCTAAATTCGAAATAAATATTGAATAAATAAATTTAATTTATAAAACTATTTAATGGTTAAATAAGATCTTCGAGAATTATTCAGAGAATTATTTCCTATCGGAAATTTCATAATGCAACCGTCAATATGTGCTGTGTTTTCAAACCAAAGAGATGCCTGTCGATAAAATTCATTTTACACATTGTTTGCTTTGTTAAATTAAAACAGGGAACAATATAGAAGACCAGTAAATTCATGCACTTGAACCTAATGCTCTTTGGCCCATTAAGGAAACGATGTTTTGGTTGCGAGATAAAATCTTCTTCTTAGAGAGGAATTTTTGATATATACAGGCTGATTCAAATTAAGTGCGCACTATTGCTATCTCTGTTATTATTGATTCTAGAAAGTAGATTAAATTAGCAAAGTATTGGTGTTTTTAACATTGATTAGCATGCAGTTCATGAAAAAAAATTTAATATCGCATTTTCGAGAAATTTTGAAATTTATAATTTTTTTAAATGAAACAGCCTGTATATATTTTTAAAATTCTAAATGCTAATGATCTTTGTAATATAAAAGTTTCAATGCACTATTGTCCTAAAACGAATAATAAAGTAGTTATAGCAGTTTCTATTTCCTTTTAAATGTTGTCATTGCTCCGCTAACTTTTGACAAAACAGTTACATATTTTGTGTTTAATGTTTATTTTAACATATTACAGCTTACAAAATTAAATTAAAAAGAAGAAAGTACATGTATAATTTATAAATACTGCTCAAAGGTGTCACCTTCCTGCTCAATACATTTTCGTACCCGCTTCAGTACACTCTGGGTGGCTCTTAAGAGTGTCTTCTATCTAATTGGCGAAAAACTTCTCTGACCTTGTCTTGCAATTCGCGCACGTTGTCGTATCGCGTTTTGTACACCTCATTTTTTAAGTATCCCCAAAGAAAAAAGTCTAAAGGTGAGAGGTCAGGGAAGCGTGCTGGCTATTGAATTGGACCATTTGTACCAATCCACTTTTAGGCAAAGATGTCGAGTTAGGTTGGCACTAGGTGATAGTTGTGTGCAGGAGCACCGTCCTGCTGAAAGTATAAATTTTGGCGCATCAGATAATTGGCGTTATCATGGAAATCTTCTAGAACGTTACGAATAAATTCCAGATATCTGTTTACTGTCAACGTACCATTGTAGAACAGTGGACCAACGACTACCGAACCAATTAATCCGCACCAAACGTTAAAACTAAATCGAACTTGTGCAGCATGTGGACGAACTATTAATAAATTTTCTTGAGACCAGTAGTGACTATTTTTCTTATTAAACATGCCTCTATTTGAAAAATTTGTTTTGTCACTCCATAAAATACACTGTGCTCCATTCAACTTTTCATCACAAAAACTAACAAACTAATGACAGAAAGCTAATCTCCTGGCGGAATCTCCTGGCTGTAATGATTGAAATATTCTGAACTTAAAGGGGATATACTTATGCTTTTTCAAAATTCTTTGAACTGACGAATAACTTCCAAATTTTATATCCTTGATAAAGGCATCATTGCCGAAACATGTAGGGTTGATTTAAATATATATACTTTAAAGTAAAGCCAGACCTTAAATCGCCAACTGATTGAATTTACCATATGTATATATATAAGTGTTTAGATAATTTCTTAGCCGTTCATTAAATATAGCATTTGATAAATTATTGGAGTTTTTCGGCTTTTTTATATGAAATATTTACAAATATTAATTTAGAATGTATATAATTGCAGAGTAAGTGGGGATGTAAACATTGCTGTCTACAAATTACAAAGCAAATCATACGAAATTTTTTTAATTGAAAAATATTGTCTACGTTGGGACTCGAACCCAAAAAAAATTTCGTATGATTTGTAAATATTTCATATATAAAAAGTCGAAAAACTCCAATAATTTATCAAATATATATATATATATATATATATATATATATATATATATACACCGTATGTATAAAATGTCGCAAAAGCTACACGCGGCGACATTCTTAGTTCGATTCTGAATCAAAAATCTTAATGTTAAAATGTCGTATTATGCTTCGTATCTGTTCAAGAACCATTTGAAAGGAACATACATTTGGTAACACTGTAGCGGCATACTATTGCAATTGCAGATACCGCAATAATTTCTGTATTTTGATCTTCGAAAACATTTTACTCGTTATTAGTAGTATCAGATAGATAAATCTGACGTTCTAAATTCTACACATTGCGCGAGCTATGATATATTGCTCTTCAAATTATTTATTGTCAAAATAATACATATTGAAAAATATTTAATTGCAGTGTATTTTATAATAGAATTAGTTCTTTCTTTGGGTATTTATCTGACAGTAAATCAGTGACACTATTACCTACGTAAATGTTGGAATTGAAAACCATCTGTCTCTAAGCATAGTTGCAATTTACGAGGTATCGTAAATAACGTCATACGTCATACTTTTGCACATTGCAGTAACCAGTGCACATTCATCATTTATCATACTAATCTAATCACCGTTACCAGACTCCTGAAATTTATCGACTGCCCCTCGTATTCACAAAAAATATTTTCCTAATTTTCTGCTTACTTAAATAAACCTATCGTCTCTATTGATATCTTTCTATAACCGGAAGTATGCCCATTATTTATTTATTCAACAATTTTTTTCATAGTTTGCTGTGGTTTAGTCATTACTTTTTCCAATTGAATACGCCCCAGATATTGTTACCAATAACCACTAAATTATACGGCGGTTATCCAAAACCAAATCCTCATAAATAACAATTTAATAAATATCTAAAGTAATTTTACCTATTTTACGTTTTACAATCGAATTTAAATCATTTTAAAAGTGATCTGAACTTATTTAAAAATCTACACAATATAGGTTCTAATAACAAAAATATATGTACCATTTCCCAATAGCATAAGGCAGACAATGGAATTTAATTCGGAACTTCCTTGTAATCTTATTAATATTTCAATGATGTCGGATCAAAAAAGAATATTTCGTTTGATAGGATGTGAATTAAATCTGTGTAATAAAAATCCTTTTCTTGTCACAACATTCACAATAAACAGGCAACGATTTTTAATCATCTGTAATAGAAAAAAAAAAATGAGAACGATGGAATTCATTTTTCTTATTACAATTATCTATTGAATGAAATCGTGACTGCCAAATATACAGCGTTAAAAATAAAATAATCGAATGCTAAATAAAAAAGGAAGATCGTGTTGAAGAAGATGATTTGGGAGAAAGGAAAAAGTACTATATTATAAAAATAATTAGAATGAAAAAAAAAATGAAAGACCGATCAATATCGATATTTCAAAGTCCCCAAAACACGTGACTAATATCTCGATGATGTTTGTTTAGTTCATAAAGGTTGGTTGTGGATTCATCGTGGTGGTTTTTTTTTTGTCATCGATTTTGTGCGGTTAAAAGACAAAAGAGCGTCCGATTCGTTTTTCCCTAGGATCCAAGAAAAACGATTGAAAAGAATGCACCAATATCAATGATTCTACCATGGGACCGACGCAAATCGCACTTAATACTTCGTGTAATATTTAAATTACTGGCCTTTTTATTTGATTTTCTAGATTACACGGGCACCTCTTCCTGTTCTTTATTTTCGTTATTGTTTTCTATGGATTGTTTTTCTTCATTTTGTAACAGTTTTATCGAACGAATTCCATATTTCGTTTCGTTTCTCGAGATACGTAAAAAGACGTTGATTTCAGAAATTGATTTAGTTTTAATGTTATGGGCTGAACGCGTTGATATGCATATGAGTTTGAATATAACAGATAATGCATTATTGGTGTCTTTGCATATTAATTTCAACAACAGCACAGACAGGCACTACTGTACAAACGTACAACTGTGGAATGAAATTTCGCCTAATGTGCTGGGTTAATTTCTACAATTTGACAAACTAAGTTTGTACCAGTATGCAGAAACGCAACACGTCGCGAAGCCACCTGCCTGGTTGTTAGGATTATGAAAAATTCGTGAAAAATCACATGTAACTCGAAATGTGTGGATACATTTCGCTCTTACTGGAGCTTGTCAACACACAGTATCCTGGACAGACATGACTTCCACTTCTATACTTCGCGTATATATAGTTAGTATAATGAACTATAAGGTTAGTACTTCCTACAATAGTTATTCTTGTCAAACAACAACAGCCATCTATACGTCGGGTCAGGTACTTCTCAATACTTAATACATATAGCGGGTGTTCAGAAACATTCGAAGTCAAAGTAGTCCTTGAAAATATGAAGTCATGTCTGAGATAGATTGATTTTTGACAGACAATATTTGACATTTAATAATTATTACAAATCAGATAGTTAAGTAAAGATATACGATTTTTTGTTCAGAGCCCACTTGACTTCGAATGTTTCTGAACACCCGTTATAAAGTTACATTAATAATTTAATACACCTATACAGTTAAGCTCACATAAATCTAGTATAACCTAGTGTTTATTAAACTTTTTTTGAAAGACAAGTCAAATGTCAAGTAATTTTTTAATACAATTTATAAAACAAGATAAACTAATACTATAATACTAATACTATAATACTAATACTATAATACTATCATACTATCATACTATAATACTATAATACTAATACTAATACTATAATGTTTCTGAACACCCGTTATAAAGTTACGTTAATAATTTAATACACCTATACAGTTAAGCTCACATAAATCTAGTATAACCTAGTGTTTATTAAACTTTTTTTGAAAGACAAGTCAAATGTCAAGTAATTTTTTAATACAATTTAGAAAACAAAATAAACTAATACTTAATTGATCCGCCATTCGCATCAAGTACTGTCCTTAACCTTCTAGGTACAGAATCGATGAGACTTCTTAAAAAAATGTTTTCCCAGGTATTTCCAATAAATTTCCATAATTGTTCCCTATTAATAAATCTTATACGAGATCTATGAATTTGCTTTGTCATTTTTTGATTTTCTCTCAAATATTCAAAAAAATTGTGATCTATATCAGTTGATATTCGTTTCCTCGTTTGCGACATATACTGCCTTGATTTTCACATCTTTTTTAACTTGTAGTACTGTAGATTTGTTTAAATGAATTTTTCGGCGACTTGTTTAATGGAGCAACTTTCCAAATTTAACAAAATTTGTACTTTGTCTGCCTGAGTCAGTTATCTTGCCAATTTGGATATCAAAAAGGGACAAATGTCATTCTGAAGTTTCTTTTAAAAATTACAAAACACTTTGGATTCATATATTGTTCATAAAATTCCATTTTGCTAGGTAGGAATAAAAATATACTATTAATAATTTCTATATTAAATGGCTATGCCAGAAATATCCGACCCGACGTATAGATAGCTGTTGTTGTTTGAAAAGAGTACTAACTTTATTAAGCTTATTAAGCTATGAGTATTAAATCCCACTTTACAAGTAAATGCTGCTTAATATGCTGCGTTAATTTCTCTCTCCACACATCCACTCTAACAACCAAGAAGGTGGCGTCACGACGTGTAATATTTCTGCATACTGGTATAAGCTTAGTTTGCCGAAATGTAGAAATTAACGTAGCGAATTAGGCGACACAACTAAACAATGTTGTGGTCTTCTTGCCCTGATTTTGTCTGGGATTCTGTACTGCCCAATAGTGTTCCGTATTTCTGTTAAACATTCAAGAATTCGTAAATTTTGATTTATCTGATCAGATTATCTTAAAAAAAAGGTTCAAGTATATCAATACGTTAAGCACGTATTACGCATTTGTTACAAATGAAACAGACATGCAATATACACATCTGTAACTGTACACATGGACAATACACCTTGTATTTTACATTTGTAACAAATGCGTAATACGTGCTTAACGTATTGATATACTTGAACCTTTTTTGTATATTTGCTGCCATCTGGCATCGTGTTAATGGACTACACCTATATACGTATTATCTTCTCTTATGTACCGGCTTTGCCGGTCGAGGGAAGGGTTGCCTTTTTCGGCATAGTCTCTTTCGTCCGTCAGATGTCACTTATTATATAGTGCTACCTGAAAGGACGAAATTTGCTATGTCTTGTGGGCGATTTAAGCTTAAATGTATATACAGATACAAAACTGTTTTTTAATTTGTATTATTTTGTATTACATTGCTTCACTAGCTTGACTGATGACGCCTATAGATGGCAGAAACACGTGTCTTAAGCAAAAGTAAGTACTGTAAAATACGAGGTGTATTGTGCATGTGTACAGTTACAGATGTTTATATTACATGTCTGTTTCATTTGTAACAGATTATCTTGTTTAAAAAATCTTCGTCATCTTCCAAACTACCCACTAACCAGTTGCAGTATTCCAGTTGTCTTAAATTATCGCCAGGTATTAAACTGTGGCTAACATTAATAATGTATGGTTTAAACTTATTTCGATGTAAAATTCTCCATAATACAGTTTGTAGCAAATTTAATTCTGATCCCACTTCGCGTGTAGAAGTTGATGGATTATTATTTAGTCGTATCTGGAAAATACAAGATTTACATAGACTTTGCAAAAACATAAACAACGCGGTTTGGTAAACCATCCAATCTCGAAGAAGTTTCTATCAAGATAAAGTTACTCTTTTGTACTCGCTGTTATTGGATTTCGATTCGAGGAATAAAAAATACTTAATGTATCTCGTTTCTCTTCGTTGGTGTACGACATTTTTCTATTAGTACTGTACGATAATTGAAATGTTTGACAGTTTGAAATTTCATGGCTGCCTTATTTAATTTTAAAATGTATTCTTCGTGAATTAAAGCGTAATATGAAAAGCTTGTGTCAATATGTCATACATGGTTGAAATCAGAAAAATAAGTCTTTTTAGCGGTGTTAAAATCTGGCATAGTGCCCATAAGAAATATGTAAGGTGATGATGGCCAGATAGAACCGAAACGTCATATAGAAATTTCGAGTTTACTATTAGGTAGTAGATCAATTAGATAGATCTGGTATGGTCTCGAGAATGGATTTTTAGTTTTCCTCTGCAACCCAAAATAAATGTGCTAGAGGTAAAAGAAGAAAAAGAGCTTTTTTCGTTTTTTAAAAAAATCTCGAACGTCATTTCGCATGTCTATTTCCTTTTCGAATTCATAACAAACACAAAAGTAACTTTGCCAAAACCTACCCTCTATCTCCAATAATAAGCGAGTGAAGGTCGAAAATCACTATGAAAAAAGATTTCTTACAGTATACATTAAATTGGCCTATTAATAAAAAGGTATTTTACTTCTTTTTCCATTTATAAAAAAGTTTACGAAATAAATAACATTTTTCTCTCTTTACTTAACCAATAAAAAAATGGCTTCCTCTATCAATTTCATTTAATATTTTGGTGGACATAAGGGACATAATTTAACACTCGGGACCGATTTGCTACGCCACTGGTGCTATAGCCATATACGAAACCACCTGGGTTTAAATCTAGGACTTCCTGAAAGCTGACAGAGATGATATCTGATATAATATGTTCAAAAGCCATTCGAAATATTTGATATAAAACAAAAATATTGTGTGGTAACCTAAAAATAACCGGTGCCGATTGCAGATCTATACTGGAAAACACTTTAAGATGATTTACCGAAATAAAACAACTGCATAATAAAAATGAATTAAGAGTAAAAAACGCTAAAACCATTTTTATTGCAATATACGTCCAACACGGCATACCATATCCCAAAACATAAATATTAATAATAATAATAATTCTTAACAGAAATAAATTTTTATTTAATATCGTGTCATATCTAGACCAACAAAACCCGAAGTTCCACCACAATCAAAACAACAATAAAAAAGTTTCATTCCTCGCCAGTTTCGTTCTTTAAGGGGTTGAAAGGGGGAAAGAGCGAGCGATTAAGATCTAAAGCAATTTCCCATTCCGACATTCTTCGGACCGGATATTCCGCAGATCGGATGTTAGATAAATCCATGGCGTAACAAACAAATTCGACTCCGCAGTCAACACGGAATCATTTCAGCCCCCTTGTTCTTTTAACGGAGTGCAACCCTCCTGCCCCACAGCGCTCTTTCACAAACCTTTAGATGTACCCTACTAGCCAGTTTGCTTGACTTATACGGCAATTGTAATACATATATTAATATGTCACGAAGTCATCGGAAAGGATTGGAATTTAAAGGTACGGAACGGGTTAAGAGAATTAGGAATAGCTTAGGTGCCAAAGTTTGTATTCATAAAGAGATTAAACTAATTTGCTATTTTTAAAATGAAAATAAATATTGTTAAAATTTGCATTTTTCTGAACTTATACTCAACAATAAACAGAATTGATACTTGTTCATACTTAGTGAATTTTAAGTGAAATTGAACAATTTTAGAAAGTAACCGCAAAATTATATTATCACTTCGCAGTTTCCAGGCCTTGACATCTCATTTTATTATTTATTATAATATTTATTTATTTCATATGAAAAGTGATGATAAAAAAAAATTGAAAATTAGATATTAGTGTATAAACCACTTTTATGACAATAAAAAGGTCATAAAAATAATATACAGTACGTCCCCGGATTGACTTTACAACAGGAAAAAAAATTATCTTTTATTTTGCGTCAAAACTTCAAAGAAATAACATTTTTTTCTTTTTCTGAAACCACCAAATCTGTAATTCGAACTTCATTGTATTAACTCGATGTGGGGAAAAGTTCATTTTGGACTTGTAATAATTTTTCTCTGGCTTTTAAATCCCATCACATTGGAAGTGTTATTTTTTGATAACGATGTCACTTTGATAAATGAGTTTACGCACGTTAAATATCAAAAATGTTTGTGAAAAACATAATTTTAATAAATTTCACCTCAAAGTAACAGCTTTAAAATAAAAAAAATCATAGTAATTTTTATCAAGAACGTTCGATGGGAATTTATCGATTAAGTAAACCTTTTGTAAATTAATGTAATAATTTCTACAATCCACAAGTGTCCCGTATCGTTACGTTCAAATTTTAGTGTAAAGTAGACTTCACTTCAAGTAACAAAAACGCAAAACTTGTATATCCATTTTTATTTGTTTCAAAGTTGCAGATCTATGAATGTGATTGTCAGATTATGAAAAAAAATTGTAATCCTAAGTCAATAAAAACTTATTTTATTTAAAAAAGTTCAATTAATAGTATTTTCGAAAAGTCCACCTCCTTGTTGAATGCAGGCTTGTGCCCGTAAGCCAACAGAAGAAGTACTTATCTGAATTTCATACTTGTTTTGTCGGATTTGCTCGGCAGCCAGGTGAATACGATGCAACAACTCTTCTCTTGTGTTCTAAACTTGCGCGTAGACTAAATTTTGCATGTACCCCCATAAATAAAAGTAAAGGGGATTAAGATCGGGTGTCTGGGTGGCCATGCAACCGGACCACCTCGACCCATCCATCTTGGATAATTGACGTTAACCCAACTTCGAACAGCAATTCCGAAATGTGGTGGTGCCCCATCCATATAAAAGAGAATTAATGATGATAACCCATGAAGAAGACACATCTGAAATAAATACTAATAGTGACGAAGCACTTCAGGATTTGAGAGAGATGTAATATTACAGAAGTCTTTGCAAATTCTAATAAAGTATCCCCCATATGTCTCGTCGAACATTCAGTGGGACATCCTCTAAAGGACCTGGCAGTTCGTCAATAAGAAATTGATGGTAATTGTTCGCATTTAACCTCCCAGGAAGAACGACAGGACCAATCAACAAGTCATCGATTATGGCCGCCCAAACGTTAATAGAAAATTCATGTTAAAATTTAGATGGGCGTATAGCTTTGGGGTTTTCTGATGACCACATGTGCAGGTTTCTCAGATTTGTAACACCACTTCTCGTGAACGTAGGTTCATCAGTCCAAAGGACTGTTCCGCAGAAATTAAAATGAAGCCGTGACTCTCTTAATATCCAGGTAGAATAAACTAGACGAGCATAGGGGTCTGCCTCAAGCAAACCGTGTCCCCTGCGATAGTGATATGGATATAAACCCTCACGTTTTAAAATTCGCCAAACTGTCGTTCGTGGCACTTGTAGTTGTCTAGCGATTCGACGTACACTGAGAGTTGGATCCCTTGGAACAATACCTACTGCTTCTTCTTCTAAGTCTGCTGGCTCTCTCTCTTGAGAAGAAAATCGGTAAGGCATTTTGAATAAAGAAAACGTGTCCACTCACTAATAAGCTGTTGTATGAACTGAAACGTAATGTAATCCTTTATTAAAAAATGCAACGTTAACAGTAATCTGAACGTTTGTTTATTGTATGATATTCATGGTTCAGCGCTTATGAAGTAAGTAAGAACCTTCTTTATCATAAATCAATTTCCAGTACTCTTTTTGTAGATCTCCAAGAAATTACTGCATGCACTACGACACGTGTTTATTTATTTTAGGATAACATTTTATTATGCGACGTTAACAATCACAGGCCTGTTGTTGAATCGTATAACTTCTTTTAAATGAAATCAGTTTGTATTTATTTACTTTAGGATGACATTTTTTTCATGATCTGACCATCACATTCATAGATCTGTAATTTCGAAACAAATAAAAATGGATATACAAGTTTTGCGTTTTTGTTACTTGAAATGAAGTCTACTTTACACGCCTAAAATTTGAACATAACGATTCAGGACACTTGTATATCTGGTTAGAAAGAATTTACCACATAAAATGAACAATATCTTTTCTCTTTTTACATGTATACACTAACCTTATTAACATATAAAAAACACGTGACTAATAGCACAATTCAAAAAAACAATACAAAACACTTACTTTACTGTAAAAATATTTTAGGTAGCTTCAAAGTCATATTACTGGATGATTCAGGAAATAGGGAAGGATCTCGGTGTGTATCCTCGAAAATTTCTGTAAACTGGAAAAATTCCTCGTTTTTCTTAAAATCTGGTCCCGGAAGGTTTAGAAGGTCAGGTATTCAAGGAAATTATGAATCGGGTACAAAAATACGGTTATTTCTTAAGTTATAGCAATCTTTTTCAATTTTCCATCTGGTCCGCCATTAAAATATTTAATTTTAAAATGACACTTTGGGTGTTATTTATAATAATAATATAATATAAATTAAACTTTTCACTATCTTTTGAATATATTTTGAAGTACTTTTAATCGTTGTAATATTTTTAATCTCAATTCTTAGAAAATGAAGACTTAGAAAAATGCTTTTATATTACGGAAAATGGCGTCCGTATCAAATGAACTCTACACATTGACTCCCGAAAGATGCCGCTTTCGACAAAAGACAGTTAGCGTCCTACTTAGAAAACTGATCCAAAACATCCCATTGGTTTACGAAAATCAACGAAGGCGATTCCGAAATTAACAGTTTGAATTACTATTCAAATTTAAAAATCAATTACAATTTCCTTCAGAATCAATTAAATAGATACAACTAATTAAAATATTTAAAATCAGATATTAAAACTATTCAAAATAATGCATTTATATTTCGTTTGAATTTCTTGATTATAATACTTTTAAATTTTCAATAATTAATATATATTTTTTTGAGGTAGATTGCCTCATAACAATATATATATATATATATATATATATATATATATATATATATATATATATGTTTTAACTGGATTCGGGGTTTTCTTCCGCGTTTCCACTGTTTGGTCTTCGTAAAGACCAGTGCTGGTTTCTGGACGACATTTCGGCAAAATCACATTTGCCATCTTCAGGTCTGCGATAACTGTCTGCTTCTGCTGCTTCTGAAGCAGAAGCAGACAGTTATCGCAGACCTGAAGATGGCAAATATGATTTTGCTGAAACGTCGTCCGGAAACCAGCACCGGTCTTTACGAAGACTGTGGAAGTGGAAACGCGTAAGAAAACCCGAAATCCAGTTAAAACACATACTACTACCCGCGGAAACCTAAAAGAATATATATATATACAGGGTGTGTATAAATTGGCGGACCCACTACACGCGGCGATGTTCTTCGTTAAATTCGGAGTCCAAAATCCTAATACGAAAATGTTGTACCATGCTCCATATCTTTGCACGAGGTTCCTAAAGTTCGGACTTTCAGTCTTGAAATAAGCATTATTACTCGATATTTGTTGACAGAAAGAGCTACAATTTAGAAGAAAGAAGAATTGTTGTTATTATCCTTTCGTTAAAGTTTTCTTTTTGATTTTAAAGTTTGTTTTTAATATTTGTTTATTAATTTATTTTGACGAAAAACACATCCGACAACGTTGTGAAACAATAAGTAGGCATCCTAATGTTGTACTAGTCAAATACATTACTACTGTCAAATTCATTCTGAAGACAAAGGAAGCCTGATACATCGTTTTAGGATTAGGATTTTTAACTCAAAATTTTACCAAGAATGTCGCCACGTGTAGTGGGTCCGCCAATTTATACACACCTTGTATATATATATAGTAGGTTTAGATAGTCGGAGATTTAAGGTCTATTTTACTTTAATGTGTATATATTTAAAATTCTTTGAAAAAGGCAGTAATTGCCGAAACATGTAAAAGATTATTTAAATATATACATATTAAAGCAAAACAGGCCTTCAACCGCCGACTATCTAAATCAAGTATAATATACAAAGGTCAAGAAATAATTATCCACATATATATGTATCGTAATTGGGCATTAAAAACTATTATTACTATCATCATTATCATTATATAGAATAAAAATTTTGTTCTCCTAATTGAATTATATCTGTTGAGCAAGAAATAAAGTATTGTGATCTACGTCATGCGGCGTTAAGTCAGCCGGTGACCTAAGGGATGGCGCCACCGGCCGTACGCCCTAAAATCTCGATTTCTTTATGAAAACAGAAGAACCCAGGACACCCAGATTATTCTCGAATAAGCAAGATCTATATAAATGCTCAAGAAGAGAAATGAATCATTCAACCAGTAATTGCTGTCAAGTGATCTTCGTAAACAGAAATGTGTATATAAATTAATATAAATATTGTAGTTATTATTAGTTATTAATTGCTGTACTTTTTATCAATATAATTATTCTTACTTACCGTGTGTTTTATTAAACGAACCGAACAGAAGAATTATCACAATATTTTTATTATTGTTAATCTCAGAACCAAGTTAATTGTCGAATCAACCTCGTACAAAAGATAAAAAGATATGAGCAAAACTAAATATTCAATTAACAAATAATTCTTGTAAATTTCTGGAAATTAAATTATAAATTAATCTCCTCGGTAAATTAATCAAATCGTTAACGATTTCCCAAGTTTTCTTTAGAACTTTTAAGCGTAAATTTTCACCAAAAAAGAAAACTAATTAACACATTAAAGGCCATTATTTTCTGGAAATTGGATAGCTTTTAATTGAAAAACGCCCGTTCATCGACCGATCTCAATAATAGGAAATAATAAATAACCAATTAAAATCGCCTTTTCGCCCTGGCATTTCATAAAGCGGAAGTGTCAAAAGCTCACTTCCATTGACGAAGAAAGGAAAGCGTTTTTAAACGAAAACACATATTGTGATAGAATATTGACAGGTCGAGATTAACGTCAAAAACACGGTTCGAAAGGGTTCGATTCACTATTGCCATTGACACGGATACCGAGTGAGAGAGAGAAGGGTACAAGTAGAGAGCGAGAAAGGAATAGATTTATTTCATGGGGCATTGTGTGCTTTCTTGAAGTTGTGTGTGCGCTTGGAAGGTCTTCGCAACTTTAGCATTGTTGCTGCTGTTATTATTAGTTGATTTTGCGATTAACTTTTCGGTTTTGTGTGGTGGCAAAGCGTTAAAACGGATTTTTGGCGAATAAGGAATTTAATATGTTTTTAAATTAATGGTTACTGTAGGTGAATTGACGGCACCATTGAGTTTCGAAAATTGAAATGATCGAAAGAAAGTGCAAGTCGATTAACTTGAGAACTCATTTACATTGCCAGTCTATGTTTAAATTTAAAAATTTTGAAACATTTTTATATTGACTTAAGATATGTAAGTAATTAAAAGGAGGAGTTATAACTATAATTACTTCACTGCTTCAAGAATTTAATGCAACATTGTTACATCCAAGAATAGTGTATTATTAGAAACTCTTATTTCTTTGATAAATTACGAGTATATGAGGGTATATCAAATATATAACTTCTTTTGCAACTAGAATTTTATTACACAAAGAATAGAATAGAACATGAAACCCCCATCTCTAATATACTTATCCTCAAGCAGGCTTTGATTTAACTTTTGTCGTTTATTACAAATTAAGTAAAGCAAAGATATGCGATAAAATTTTGTGTTCGGTTGGGTAGAACTCCAACTGAAACTTTTGAAATTATTAAAACTGTATGCCTAAATCAGTGTTTTTCAACCCTTTTCATGACACGACCCCCCTAGTATCAAAAAATATTTCCCGACTCCCGACCCTTTTTTTTCATGTACATATTGTCATGGATTTTTCCATGGAGAAGAAAGGAAAATAATAGAACTATATATTAAACTTTTTTGTGTAGTACATTTATTAAACTTATGTATTTCATTTTGGTGTTTATTTTATTTCAGACGGGGATCGTTATAAATATATTTAATTTTAAGTGATGAATTTTATTATGTTTGAAATTTTGATCCATCCTCGTATATTTAGGTTGGTCAGATGTTCAAAGCGGCGGCCATCCCGGATATTATATTGAAATAAGATGTATATTTTTCTCTATATTTTGATTTATAGTTGGTGGGGATATCCGTGTGGATGCTGGAACTTCATTTTCAGAGATTATTTGAAAGTCCTTGAGGATAGGTGTGTATAAGTATATTGGACACGACTTAATTTTGTCTAATATTATTGAAATTTTGAATAATTCGTTTATAGTTTTTGGTGTGTCGTTTGTGATTTAATACGTAAATTTTCGTGAATTTACAAATCTTTTATATTTGTAATTTTATTTAAATGATACACCTATCTGAAGAAGGGAATCTCTCGTGTTTAATTGTGACTTACTTTAATTAATGTAGGTATCTTTATAATTATTAATATATATTGATGAAAGCGCTATAATTAACTTGTAAAAATTTTGTTAAATTTTTTATGTATTCAGAATAATATCTAGAAAATTTATTAGAAGATTTTTTTGTGGAGGTTGGTTGTTTTTTTAGTCACTTTGAATATTTCAATACGTAGGAAGGTGGGGACGAGTTTGTAAGGTCATGTGATTGCATTCATGATAGTTCAGATTTTGATTTCGCGCGCAGAGTAAACAATTCTTTACTTTGACGTATGAGTTTTGGTTATATTTTATTGTTGTTTAATAAATTTTCTTGTATATTAAAATTTTATAATTTTGATCGTGGATAGTCAGATCGAGGTTTTTAATGGTTTGTATCTTCATATGATATCCAAACCTTTTTGCCCTCTACACTGTGCCTTTAGCAGTTCAACGTTGCACTTAGTAAAGTTGATTTTTTTTTCATTTTTTTTTTATTATATTAATGTAAAGGGAAAATGTGTGTATAATTTATCTGACACATCGTGTTTTATTTTATGATATAACCTGAATCCGAGAGGATCGACCCGAGTGACGTAAGCTCAAGGAAATCTACCAGACTGAACAGCCGGAAGCATAAGTTGTAGTGTGAACAAAAAAATTAATAAGCAATCAAAAGCACATTCCACTGCAATATGTTAAAAATATTTAATCCATACAAACATTTTAGGCGTTTGCGTTATTAGGATTCAGATATAAATATACAATTATGTACGTAAAACATATAATTTTAAATCGAATACGTGGCCAATTGATAACTAACAAACAAATAACGGGTGTTCAGAAACATTCGAAGTCAAGTGGGTTCTGAACAAAAAATCGTATATCTTTACTTAAGTATCTCATTCGTAATAATTATTAAATGTCAACTGTTGTCTGTCAATAATCAATCTATCTCAGATATGACTTCATATTTTCAAGGACTACTTTGACTTCGAATGTTTCTGAACACACGTTACAAACATATTGTTAGGGCCGAGACTCCCAGCGCCATCTGTTGGTAACATTCTGAACTAGTACAGGTTCCGAGGTGTTACCAACGGATGGCGCTGGTAGTCCCCCGCGCGCTTCACGGCCCGCGCTATAGGTCCACAAGTTTCGAGACGTTTCGTTACGCTTCGAGATGATTCTCGCTAGAATGCGCTGGCCTATAAATAGGGCGGTCAACCGCGGCCACGGCAGTTGAGTGCATGACCGCGAAGCAAGTGGTCGTGTCATCTGCTGTTTAGTTGTTTGAAGAGCGCGAATCACTTGTTTTACGTATTTATTTGAGATGTTTGTTATAATTGAAAATGGATAAATTCCTGAAAAGATCATCAGAACCATCAACGTCTAAGTCTAGCGGCAGTAGTGGAATAAAGAAAAAACGTCTTTATGACGACTATTATTTGAAATTTGGGTTTACTGTGATTGAGAATAAACCGCAGTGCGTAATTTGCTTTGAAACCTTGTCAAGAGAAAGCAGGCGCGGCTCGTGATGACGTATTTGGGAGTGCAAGTACAATGATGCGAGTGCCTCGTGTGTTTTCGGTGTTTACTAAGAAAACGTTACAGTTAGTACACGAGAATACACGAAGCACTCGCATCATTGTACTTGCACTCCCAAATACGTCATCACGAGCCGCGCCTGAGAGAAAGCATGAAGCCATCGAAGTTGGTGCGCCACCTAAACAGAAAACATCCTAATGAAAAAAATAAACCCGTGGAATTTTTCGAGCGAAAATTAAAAGCTCTTGAACATAAAAAAACTGCTATAGGACAAATGTCCAACCTAAATGAGAAAGCTCGCTCGAAAGCTCGAAATTGCTCGCTAGTTATCGAGTAGCTTTTCGTGTGGCTAAAGCAGGAAAAGCTCACAGTATTGCCGAAAATTTGATTTTACCAGCGGCTTTAGATATAGCAGAGATTATGTTTGGCAAGCAAGAGGTTCGAAAAGCTCAAAAGTATACCTCTCTCTGACAATACCATTCAACGCTGGTTAAGCAATATGGCGACTGACATTCGTGATCAAGTCATAGAAAAAATTAAGAAAAGTTCTTTTGTGTCCTTGCAATTTGATGAATCAACGGATATTGCGGGTTGTGCGCAATTTGTAGCTTTTGTGCGTTTTGAATCCAATGAAATATTAATGGAAGAAATACTATTTTGCAAGGCAGTACCCAAAAATACTACAGGTCAGTGCTTGCATGACACGTTCCTTGAAGCTACGCAAGATATGAATATCGATTGGGCACAAAAATGTATTGCTATTTGTAGTGACGGAGCAAAAGCCATGACTGGTGCGAAGAGTGGATTTATTGCTAGTCTGAAAGAACAGATGCCAAACATTTGTTGGATGCATTGCTTTCTCCATCGCCAAGCTCTTGCAGCCAAAACTTTGCCACAAGAATTCAGTCAAGTTCTAAATATTATTATTAACATTGTAAATTCTATTAAAGGAAAAGCGTTGCAGACTCGATTGTTTCTAATCATTTGTGAAGATATGGGGGCACTACACCGCAATTTGCTTTACCATACAGAAGTTAGGTTGTTATCAAAAGGCAAAGTATTGACCAGAGTTATGGAACTTCGCGCTGAACTATTAGTATATTTACAAGCCAACAAGCCAAGTCACATTACTCTGAATTCATTTCTGACCCGGAATTCCTTTTGAAATTAGCTTTTCTTTCTGACTTATTTGAGCATTTAAATAACTTTAATAAAAGTCTTCAAGGGCGGGATGAAAATGTCATTACAGCAAAAGACAAACTCCATGGCTTTATAAAAAAAAATGAATTGTGGTCATCATCTATAAATCAAAACAATTTTGATTCATTTTCGTCGACACAGTCTTTCATTGAAGAAGTCGGAAGCGAGATAAACATCAACTCATATATATCTGGTATGAAAATGGTGTTAGATAATTTGAAGAAAGAATTGTGTCATTACTTCTCAGTGCAAGAGATATCGGATAACACTGGGCAAAGATGGATCTTAAATCCGTTTTTACATGCAGCTATAAATGAGGCAAATTTATCAACTAAGCTCAAAGAGAATCTGCTGGAATTATCTGCCGATGGGATGTTACACTTGGAATTCAAGTCTGAAAATTTGGATACCTTTTGGTTAAAAAGAAAAACAGAATACCCGGAATTAACAACCGAGGCTTTGAAGTGTTTGATTCCATTTTCTACCTCGTACTTGTGCGAGTTGGCATTTTCATCAATGGCCCAAATAAAAAGTAAACTAAGAAATCGCTTAAATTTAGAAAACGATTTAATACTTAAAGTTGCAAAAACGGATCCACGATGGGAGAAATTGATTGAACAAACTCAAGCGCAACCTTTACATTAAAATGAACGAGTACTCGAAGATTTTATTTTTTGTTAATGTGTTTGTATAAATAACATAACGAGTATCGTTTTGTTAACTTTTTTTTAATATATCTACCTTTTTAAAATTTATTGATTTTCTCTCGACCTCTCGCGACCCCCCTACAGAGGCTTCGCAACCCCCCAGGGGGGTCGCGACCCACAGGTTGAAAAACACTGGCCTAAATAGTTTATCACGACGTAGAGTGTTTGGGTGGTATAAGAAATTCAAAAACTGTTGTGAATCAGTAGAAGATGAACCTCGACGAAGGCGACTACCAACTGTACGGATTAATTGAAAAATTATCGACTTGAATCAAAATGATCATCGGATTGGCATATATCGAATTTTCGACATTTTTAATTTGTTTTATGGTCCCACTCAAACAATAATTCATGTAGATTTACGGTACCGCAAGCTCGCAGCAAAATGGATTCCATAAGTGATGACCGATGAACAAAAAGCCAATCGAGTGACAATTTGTCGACATCTGCAACATAATCCACAGTTTTTAGACAATGTTATTACATGTGACGGTTTTATTACTACGACCCTGAATTAAAAGTATGCAATGAAAACACAAAGGCAGCCCAAGACTGCAGAAGGCGAAAACTGTGAAAAGCGGCGGTATCGACCGAAATGTTTGAGTTGAAATAATCTAATAGTTTGAATAACACTAATTTATTTACAAGATAATTAATTAATTTAATCTTGAAGTTCCGTTAACCAATACATAATATTTTCTTGTAATGAGATCGCTGAGATCTGAGTTGGAACCAACTTTTGATTTAACTTATTTTTGCCAAGAAAGTTTTGTCCCCGACACTTACAAGAGAGGGAGAAAGCAACTAAATTGATTATACAGAAATTGCCATACAAATATTTTACCCATCTTCAAAAAAAAGTGTATGCTGTAGTTTACCAACGTCATAAATGTATTCAAATAAACAATATGCACACGAAACCTTAATTATGGGGAAATAAAATAAATATTAAATAGTAAATACTAAATACACAATACACAATATAATAGTTATTGAATGGCAATCTACCAAGTAAGTAGATTACAATAAACAGGAAGTGGGCTAGAGATAGCGTACAGTATTCGAAGAATACAGGAAATATGTAAAAAACCGAGATCTCTAAACCTAATGTAAAATATGAATACATTAAATACAAGAAACAATACAAGAAATATAACAATAAAACTTACGCTATTATAAAGATTTACAACAAGCAAATGAACGGATTTAAAAGAAGGTTGTGCCTGTATTGAATAAATAGTTTTCTATGGTCGTAGAAAACAAAACAATGCTTAAATCAATATAATACCTGAGCAGGCCTAGGAAATTAACAAAATTAAATATGTAGGAAACTCCAAGACTCTATACACTTTATATTTACAATTAATATACAATTTAAACCTATGATTGAATACATAAAATAAATACAACTAAATCTATTTGATTATATTTAACGATAACTAAAAATCAAATTAAATCTATATTGACCGAACAAATTTAGAGGTCGAAAAAATGAGTCGAATTTAGAACTCAACAACGTGGTGATGGGTAAGCTAAATAGACTATCAAAAACTGGTTTCTCAGATGTTTATGACAAGTGGACAAAACGATGGGACAAGCGTATTACATTTTTGTACTACGGCACCAGTCCCGCTATTTTCTGATATTACCTCGTATAAGTGATTTATTGTGAGAGTGTTTCAATAATGTTCTAAATCATCACTGACTTTCTGTACAGATTTAAATAGAAAAAACGCTTTAGTAAGATCTTCAATTTCTCTGTATCCTTACTTAAGCAGATCCTCGACACGACCCGATATTCAGTCTAATTTTTATAATAACATAATCAGTTACATACCATATGTTCATAATTTTCTCGAAATCAATGCCTTGTAAAAAAAATCGTTGAATGTTATATAATATAGTATTTATTATCAGATAATGGAACTTTATGAACTTTTATGCTTTAATTTTGTACTTTTTTCCTAATTGAAGTCTGAAGTCCACAAATAATTCCTTAAATCAAATTATAGCAATACACAGGCGACACCAATCGTCTCCAGGAATTTTATTTCAGCCTCTTAATACGCCTGTGTGATTCTGTGCCATTATACTATCGAGTCGAAGATTTTTATATAAAAATTGTCTAAAGATTTTAAAAATCATAATATTTCTTAGTGCTTAGGGGACATATGCAGTTAACAGGTCATTTTCTTGGATCTCATATCACCCTCGTAGAACGCTTGCTGCTATTGTTCTATACATATATTATTTTAATTACATTCAGCAAGTTATTAATTTACGAAATAACTAATTTACTTTTCATTATGTATTTATTATACGATTTTTTTAAATTCTTAGTCATCGTTACTTATGTACATAGCTTCCATTTAATTACCTTAATATATTTCAGAGCGTAATTTCTTTCATTTAAATATTAAATAAAACTTTAAGGATAACATTGTTGTGTTTTCTTTTATTTAATGAGTTGTATTTGGTAAGCATTTATTTAAGCATTCTGCATACGCCCTATATCTTTGATGCTCATCATCTCATCATCGCAATACTTTATTATTTTAAATCATTTACATTTAACACAAGCCACAATCGTCCATCTCTTAACAATTTGGCGCTCTCACGTGGTAAAATACACAACCCGACTAACGTCGTTTAACAATATTGTCTTGGACCAATTCACAAACTCAAAACTATTCAATTTAAGAACAATACGACATTAAAATAGCTTTGACATATGCCTAACAATTTTTATTTGCAAGGAACTGTTACCTTAGAAATCAAAAACCTCACGAACGTATGCATGAACTTGACAAAGGCTTAGTTCTTTAAGATTAGTAAGTAAGGTTTTAATAATACTACTCCTAACTTTTGTGGAAAATCACTCTTATGTAAGGAATAACAACAAATATTCCATTGGATAAACAACACTCAGTTTAAATTAGATCTAAAAAATGTTTAATGTGTTATCCCTTTTATTATAATATTGAATTCTATACTTGGAAACCCAACTTTAATTAAAAACACTAGTACAAACATAGAATTATATGTACTAACGCGATCGCAGCTTTTTGTAGCCTTCCGTTTTAAGTGAGCAAACATTTACTCATTCGATTACGTCTGACAAAGCTTAGATTACATCGACGTCCGTAAATACGTAGATAAAAAGGAAATTAATCGAATAAGAAGTACCATAAACGTTCAAATATTAAATAAGCTCTTTCCATTAAAGTCTCATTGGATATCTTAAATATTTGATCAAGCAATATCGGTCGTAAGGCATCTAGTAAAACGGTGTGACGATGGGCCGGGTGTTGTCCCGAGCGAGGTTCGTTGAAGGTCGCCTTCGCGTGATATGACGCGCTATTATAATTTGATCAAATATTTACCCGTTTAATGGTAGTCTTTTGGGTCGGTTTAATCTGTATTAGAGTGAACCGTACTTATTGGTGTAGTTGAATGCCAGGTAAGTTGATGAATTATCTATGAATCGGATTCTGATTCCTTACCATTAAGTTTTACGTAAACGCTGTATAAAGCTACTGGCATGTAAGGTGTTTATAACGTTCTTTGTAAATATTTGAGGGGACAATTGATGGCTGCTTCGATTTTTAACACGTGCATTTACTGTTATAGGAATATATCATGCAAAGAAAAAAAGCTTAGAAGGGGATATTAAATTTTATACAGAGTATCCTTCAAAGAATATGAAACAGTATGAAAAATGAAAAGATGCTAACCCCCAAAATTAAAATCTCCCTGAAACTTATATTATGTGCCATCTATGGATTAAGAATATCTATAAAACATGCCTCTATTGAAATTACGCGTAAACATGTGCTGAAATATTTATGTTTATAAAAATTCTAGAAGATTACATTGTTTAGACCGTTGTCGATGCTATAAAAACCCATACAAGTTAGGCTTTGGGTTCAATAACCTCAATACGATTACGTACGAATGTATCAACTGTGAATCATTTATAAACTTTTAGTTATAGTAGGAAGTGATTCAAATATTTTGAAATATCTTCTTCATTTATTTTCACGCGTCTTCGAAGGAATTTGCGTAAAATATTTTGGATTCACATTCTATATATTACATCTTTCTATTTTTCTTTCAATGGCACCTGATATTTTAAGAGATATAGTACTCGAACCGATCTCATTAATTTTTTACGTTTTATTTAAGCTTTAAATGTGTAAATATAATAACGAAAGCATTATTATAATAACTAGAAGAAATCATTTCTAAAGCATAGATCTAATGAGTAATGGCTAAAGAGGCAAATATTGAGCTGCACCACCAGGAGCATAGTCAAACGTACTGCAGAATATTACTGTCCACATATCCCTGAATCACCACAGCCGATCCTTTAACGTTGAGGGACATGGTTACAGGCAGCGTTTCACCATCATAAATATTTTGAGAATGCAAATAATATGGTTTTAAGATTCGATCCGAACAAAGCTGCAATTATCAAAAAAAGCTCTCCAAAATATCAAGATAGTCAGGTTAAAACAGATTTGCATGCTATTCAAAACAATTACTTGGGGCTAGTTGAGGTTTTAGATAAATTACAAAGTCATTCGGTGTCGTTAGTGGAGTCACTGCAAGAGTGGATAATGTTCACGCACTGCTATATGCAAGAAGTGACCGCGTTATAGCAAAACTCTATAGTCTTTTCTACAAAGATCCGAATTTTACCACATTGAGATAAATTTGTGAAGGTGTATCTACAGATCCATTAATTAGTCTTCGAAGGTTATTTCAATTATTTTGAATCGAAGTCGATGGAAATTCATAATTAATCAAATAAAAATGAAATAGGTATATTACTTAATTTCCATTTTATTGAGGTGCATTAAAAAAAAATCCCATTATGCCTAATAAGGAAGATTTGCCAAAATTTATCTGATTGTTGGATAAAAGGTCTGTATTTTTCAAGACCAATAGAAATTGTTTTTTTTTACACTTGATATAGTCCCTTTTACTTGATGTCCTACAGCGTTTGTGAGCAAAAATGGATGGATTCTGCATCATGATAACGTTCCTGCCTATACTGCGCTCGTTATGCAGCAATTGTTAGTGAAAGAAATTATTCCAGTGCTCTCTCATCCACCCTACAACCGGGGTCTGGCTTCGGCAGATTTTTTCAGGTTTCCCACTATGACAACTCCGCTGAAAGGCCGCCAATTTGATACAATTGAGAATATCCAAAGACGCACGATGGGGATTCTGAAGGGATTAACTTCAGATGATTTCCGACGATGCTTCCAGCAATGGGAGAATCGCTGGAACAAGTATATCACACTCGAGGAAGGCTATTGGGAAGTGATAAATGCTTAAAGCCATGTAATTTAACTTAATAAAATCGACAGGTAAAAATTCTAGTTACTTAATTGCTACATCTCATACATACACATAACACTCTGAAATTTCAAAGAAATAATATTTCCTAATGAAAAGCCTAATTAAAAGATATTTACGAAACTATTTCTGCCTCCAAAGACTTTTTAAATAGTCCATAAAACGTGCAAACCATAATTTAACGGTAGACATAAGTGCAATGATCCAGGTATTAGTAGCATGTAAACTTTTAAATTTCATTTTAAATTGCACTCATAGAAAGAATCTGAAATGTCGCCCCGTTAACCAGATAAATAAAACGTTTTGTGACGAATTAATAGAAATAAAACCGGTAGTGAGGCATTTTCAGCGAGACCGTACTAGCACAAAGGAGGCGACAATCAAACGTCAGGAGTGATTGGATTATCAAGCAAGCACCTATACTCCGAGCCACTCCGGAGTTAATCTGCTTAGAGAGCCGTCACACGTCGCTCTTTGAACGAAAAAGTGGATGCAAGTCGAGCAACGCACTATGTCGCTTCAGTACGTTATAAAAATTTTTGTGTCGGTGACACTTGGCTAATTAAAATATTCTCTCTGGTGATGGACTAGATACCCCGAGGAGGCACTTGTTATTGGATTAGCTTCGGGTATTCTGGTAGTGCAAATATGTGTTTGGTTAAAAATGTTTTTATTTAAATTTACAATTGAATGGATTAAAAAATCTGAATTATAAAGGGATTAACGTGTTATATTAGGTTTTACTGAGATCGAGGGACGTTTGAAAACTTTTGTTTTTTATACAGTGTAGAAATAAAGTAACGAATAAATTTGCTAACTTCGTTAATATTAATGTTTTGGAAAAAAACTCAAAGAAGTTAAAGGGATTTTAACTACAGTGAATATTTAAAGGGATTTCAACTACAGTGAATATTTAATATCATTAGACATAAAACAAAACAGTCGAATTCAATAATCTTTTTATCAAAAAACAACTGAAAGCTAAAAGGAAATCGACTTCTTTAACTAGAAAAAGACTGAAACAATAACATCAAACACTAAAAAGTACAAAAATAACCATGTTTAAATTGTATTTGCACTAAATATTCGAAATGACCAACTTGTACCATTTCACAATCCCAAGATGATTATAAAATTAATTTCTAACATTTTTAATAATTTGAGTTGATTAGTCTAGTCTTAGGCTGAATTCTTTGCCTGAGATTTTCTAAATTATTTGGTCAATTTTTGTACACTTTACTTTTTAAGTAAACTTATAACTAAGTGTAATGGCGTTAGATGGTGGTGACCTAGTCAGCCATTCAAAACTCTTCTTCCTATCCTCTTCTTCCTATTAATCTTCCTGGAAAAACTTGATCCAAGTACTGTCGCATATTAATTACGTAATGTGCCACAGCTTCATTATGTTGTAACCAGATGCTATTATTTGGCAGGTTAGGGTTGTTTGCATTGGGGAATAATGCAACGAACGTAGGCATACACTGCAACTGTAAAAATTGCATCTAGTTTTCTCCATTCAAATTATTTGCAAAATAATGAGCCTAAAATATTGTCACCAATAATTTCTGCACATACATTAACATTTTGAGGATACTGTGTACGACTTTCATGCATCGAATGGGGATTTTCTCTTGCCCAACATCTACAATTCTGTTTATTGACCGCTCTATTTAAAGAAAATGTTCTTTTATTGGAAAATAAAATACGCTGAGAAAATATTGGATTTCCATCATTTGGTCTTGCCTTCGATCAAAGTCATTTTCCATCAACTCATGTGCCAATTGCAATTTATATAGATGAACTTCTTGAACTTTAAAAAGTTTGATAACTGAAGTGTGGCTTATATTGTAATTAGAGAATACAATCCCAACATGTTTTGCAATCCCGGGATTACGGGATTTTTGAAGCGTAATCCCGGGATCCTGGGATTAATCCCGGGATTAGTCTATGTGGTTTCTAATTAGGCTCAATGAAAAAAAAACTTAAAAATTATTTATTAATATTGTTGCACAACACAATACACAATATACTAAAAATAAGGAACAAAAAAGGCAATACAAAAGACTATTTAGAATTTCGAAAATACAATCGCAGAAATATCAAAGCATCCAATGTTTGACTTCCAAGCCTGCTTCGTAGTTTATTGCCAACATAAGCAGCAGCTGGAAACGCTCGCTCAGGTTCTACACTGCTTGGAGGAATAGACAATAGATATTTATATGCTAATTCTAAGTGATATCCACGAACTCCTCCGTCTTCGAACAGGCTCATTTCGCGTCTAATACTATTTACCAACCCCGACTCATTTTGTACTTCAGGATCTGGGGGGATTTCATGCTCTTATTAATTTCCAGCTGTAACTTTTCCTTTAGTATCAATTAGGGTTGGGAGGTTTGTTGCCTTGGCTCATCATCTGTTTGTGATCCTGACCTTTCTTCCTCTTCCGTGTCATCTCGACTCGAGTCTTTTAACAATACTCTTTATTTGCGCCCTCACTAAAGCCTTTGTGGGAACTGGAAATAGTCAAGCCATTCCAAATCTGATAATAACTGATTTTCATCATCTTGTCGTGGATTTTGTAAATAATTCAACACACCAGTTAAATCATCATTTCGTCGTTGCTTTATACGTTCCACTAAGGACGTTTTCATTTTATTGGCGAATACTGAGTTTTTGCTAGACAATTGTTTTATAAGAAATTTCAAAGCGGCATCAGCTGTGCATAAATTAGCATCTCGTCGACAGATTACTTCTACTGTTAATTTAATCGGAGTCAGCACATCAACAATTTTATTTACCAAGTCAAAATCAGCATCTTCTAAACGGATTGCATGATTGAGATCTATAAGAGCTTTTTGAATGAAGTTTTTTAAAAGAGAAAATCGTTCCAGCATGGTTAAAAACTATTCCACCTAGTTTTACAGACCAAAAGAAGTGACAGCTCTTTTTCATGAGTGATTTTTCGAAATACACTACAACTTTTCGGATTTTCTTTATCAGCTCATTAATGTTTTCATTTTTCGTTAAGTCTGGTATGTGTTCTCGCTCAAGTTCATTTTGTGACATTAAGATTAAACCTGATTCTGCACAGTCTAAGTCTTCTAAACTGTCATCGTTATCGCTATCGTTTATATAATCAGCAGTCACAGCTGGTTCATTTATAGTATCATCTGAGTCTGAGGTAGGGCTGTCTTGCCTGTCTTGAAAATAATTCTTTATTTTATAAAGCACATCCCAGACGGCCAAATTGATACCATGTGCAAGACACAGTTGTTGTTCAGTGCGCACAAGGTGTCCCATCTTTATTTTAACTTTCAGTCCATCGGTTACAAGAGCCACGATATCACTAGTATCACTAATACTTGAATGTTAATTGTCTTCAGTTTCTAGTAACGCATTAAATTATTTCATTTAACAGCGCTGGACATCCAGTCTTTGTAAGATTCTGCGGTAACCAAACCGGGTCATGTATTGAAAACACATCTCCTTCAAGGTACGACCTCGGTCTTGTTTCGATTGAATACAAACACGACCTCGGTGCGTCCAAACACGACCTCGGTATGTTACAATCTTTCACCACTTTGTTGATCTTGTAACTAGGCCACTAGGCTAAAGGAGGACACGCTCGGATATATAATCAGATCCTACTAGATCTCGAGACAGAGACACACAGATCCTGACAGGGACTAGTCCGAGAGAGCGTATCATGGAAATCCCCCTTAAGGCTAGTGTCTCATCTTTACCATGTTATATTATTATTGTTAAATCTTTGTTATGGTGTTAATTAATTATATATCGTTATCCAAACGCTAATCGTCTATTATTTATTATATTAGTGAACCTGCGTGCTAACGCAGCGATGTGCCCTCCGGGACCAGGTCACATCAATGGCCATCCTGCCAGGATCCATGTGATGTGCTGTAGCAAGGGTTTGCAACTTTTGTCTCATCTGCTTATTTCCCTTTTGATTTTCTCTTTTGTGAACTTTTCTTTTTCCTTCATTAAAGCAAAAATCATCTTGCTCTGATTCTGATGTTTCACTTGAAGTGCTACTGCATGACCGATGTAATTCTGACATAGACGAAGAAGTACTTGAAGTCATGTTTTTTTGAACGAATTGATCATATTTTCTCTTTCGAACTTCATTGCGTCGTATAGATTTTGTTGTCAACCTATCCACACAGCCAATATACATTCTACGCTCATTTCGTTGGTCCTTTAAAAACTTTTCCTCTGCTGGAGGTATTTTTGTCACACATTTACATATGTTTCTGGACGCGCACTTACAACAAGTAACAAGTTGCGATGTCAAATAATTGTTTTTGAGATTCCTTTAAGAAATGTTGTTTTTTTTACTTCACTGCGCAGTTTCTTCATATTTTTGATTTGTTGTAATAGGAAATCAATCTTGCTAAGATTTGTTGATGACTTATTATAGGAATCGATGCCTTTTTCCATATTTGTTCAATATCAGTAGCAATTATTTCACATATGCACTTAATTGAAAGATCTTTTCGGTTGTTCAATTCAAGCATATCATTTTTTAGCCACAGGTAATATTTAATAATATCACAAAGCGTAGGCAACACATTAGCACTTAATGTAATTGGTTTTCCAAATACAGAGTAACACAAATCTTTCCTAGTTTTAAGCATTTTAAATCTTTCCTCAGCAATCACGTTTTAACTTTTGGTAACGAAAATTTTACGTTTGATGAAGTTTTATAAACTTTTTTTAACACGTTCCACTTCTAAATACTATGAAGAAACTGAAAGAAACTGTTTAAAATGATACTTTATTTTATGCATGGGAATCCCCTAACTTTCTTTTTGAGCAATAAACTTAAGTGTTGCCAACAGTTTTATTTAATGGTAGATAAAAAAGATTTTTAAATTGCACTTTTCTGCCTTTATGTAAATTAGGTTATTTTTCAAACTTCACCCTTCATGCGCCACCTCGAAATAAAGTCGCAGAGTCTTGTTATTTTGCATAAATAGTGCTTTCTAATAGGGTCATCAATTAACAATACAGGAGTTTTCAAATAAAAAAAAAAATTCTTTTGTTCATTTTCGCTCCACCCTAATCTGTATGTTGGTTTCGTTGTTCGATTTAGATAATATTTTTCATTTTAAAGTTTTACAGTTTTCTATAACGTTTCCTAATGATTGGATAATTATGAAGAACATTAATAACGTTACGTTATTACAGTGTGAAAAAAGAAATAATAATTTATGCACATATCATTAATACATATATATCGTTAATTGAGCCAATCACTGCGCTCATGAATTTATGCAGGTTTTTAATAACTTCGAACTTCGAACATTAAAGTGAATAAATAATTATAATAAAAGAAGCACGCATTACTAAACACTCTTTTTTTTAATTAATCGTGAAGGTATTTTTTTTTGAAGGATTAACTAAGCGTGCTAATTACATAAGAATTTGTGAATTCGAAGGATTACTATAGTCTTATATAATTTCTATTTTTTTTATTATAGCACTGTAATTTCATTAAGCTTATCTATTAAGAGATATTTAACATCTGTTTTATTTATTTAAGATCGTTCGCAATCGAAAACTTTCATATTTAAAATTCGATGTTATTTTCTTTTGCCATGGAATTAGCATTGGTATTTAGCACTCATTAACGAAGTAAATGTCGCATTTTTAACGGAATATATACTGTTAATAGTTATAATTCTTTTTTTTTTTCCAATAAATGTTTATATTCGCCTTATTACAGTGGAATGTGATTAATTTATTACAAACAGTTATTGTAATAGAAGCCCGAACTATCTCTTAAATCGTTCGTATTGATCGATTTAGAATAACGCGAGGAGAATTAGACACTACACTAATTTGTGCGGGATGCCTTTTATATTTCGGGAATAGGCGATACTAGTGCTGCCATCTGACAACCAATATCTACATCGTAAAGTTCAACATTTTTGACAGAATATTTACTCAGAACGTTTTGACGTACAGGTGCTATTTGAGTTGTTTGCATTGACTTAAAAAATTGGTCTCGGCCTAAAAATGGAATTAACTCGTGAGCATTTCCGGACGATTTATTTTTTATAACTTTCGACGTGGATTATCGCAACAATGCATCGATGAACTTAATTCGACTTTTGGCGATGAATCATCATAATAAATCAGCGTATATCGGTGGTATAGTGAATTCAATCGTACCCGTGATTCGCTCAAAGACGAATTTCGTGAAGGTCGGTCACAAATGGTTCTTGTTCCGCTGTTCTGCGTGAACTAATCATGATTGTCATATGATTTATCATGAGATAGAAGTATCGTTGGGCATTAGTTGGACCAGCATACATTCAGTTTTGAATAAATGTTTGGCCGTCAAAATAATTTGTTCACGTAATTGGACAATCGCTCAAAGAAAGTGTCGTGTCAATCGGTCGGAAAAAATGCTAAAAAATACGATCGGGGTGGACATTGTAACAGGTGACGAATCATGAATTTACGCGTATGTGCCCGAAAGTAAACAGCAGTCGACTGTATGGGTCATTCAAGATGAGCTAAATCCAACAAAAGTTGTTCGCGCACGAACCACTCCAAAGTAAATGGTCACTTGTTTCTTCGGAAAAACCGGACATGTGGCAACTATACCATTAGTAACGTCAGACGATCAATTCTGAATGGTACACCAGCATTTGCTTGCCAAAAATATTCAAAAAAATAAGAGCAACCAACCGCTGAAGACGAATCATTCTCCACCAGGGCAATGCGCGCTCTCCACATATCGGCTCAAACAAGAGAGCTTTCGACAACTGAAAAATTTGAATTGATGGTTCTTCTGACGTACAGCCCTGATTTGGCAGTTATATACCGATAGGACCAGATCGGAACGGGCCATAACAAGCAATAAGTGGCAACAGCGAATCCCCTCTACGCGCAGTAGCTTAAATTGCCGCACATTGCAGTTATGAATTTAGTAAGACTTAAACCGCGCAAGGATATAGTCGTTTGCATATTCGTTCTGTATACGTAATTTGCCCATTTGCTTCAGACATAACAAGGTCCAATTTATTATTATTATTGTATTCTTAGCTGCTACGGAAAAGTAATTTTAAGTAATAAAAGACAATAACGTTTTCTAAAAGATAAAATTAAAAAAATCGATAATTCTTCAAAATAAATTTAAATTTTAAGAAAGTCACTCAATATAGGATATTTCGTCTGCAATTTGCCGTGTACACTTAAGGTCGCCCATTTCAACTAACAAACAAACCCTCACGTCTCTCTCCTCCCGATCGGCAGGTATTAGAAGGATATGAGGCTGTTCGTCAATTTGTTGGTATTTGCGGCAATTTTCGACTACACAGCCATATTTCCTAAACGCATTTACGATCCTTTCAATCGTCGAATGCGAAGGAATAGGCCGATTTACGGACTCTACAGCAAATAAATCAGCGGTTGTTCGACAGGAATTGCCGGCAAGATACCACGAAACTATTTGTACCTTCTCTGCGGTTGTATACACTGACATGATAACTACCTTTACGTTTGCACAGCTAAATACGAATGACGGGCAATCTGTTGCTCTCGATCATCGGACTTATGTATGCGCACGCGGAGTGACATCGTACACACGTTGCCACATCGCATTACGTTCCATACGTATATTGTTGCGTATGGCCCGTGGCGGGCTGAACCTATCGGTATATATTTTACGGGGCGCTTTAAAAATAAATTATAAAATATGAACAAATATGCAATTGTATATACTCTAAGCTGTATTTATATACAAGATATGCAAAACAAAAGTAGTCGCTTTCTTTTTACGTGATCCGTATAGATCTGCAAAAATTTTGGTAAACATATCATAAATAAAAAATATGCATTTTCATATAATCCCCGCTTTAGAGATGACTGTACTGGCGAGCCTAAATCCTGGCAGGTGCGCGGAACTGCGTCAATCTTCTCCCGATTTTCCCGGCTAGAAGAACCCTGCTCGATTGTCAGCTCCCCTCAATTAAATTGGTATGAAGACAAAAGTCCGGTTTAAATTTGACTTGCTCTCGCATTTTATATTTCTTGTCAAAGTTAAATTTCTGAGCCCTGATTTACCATTAATGGACTCTGCCTTGAGTTCAACTTATAATGATCAGTGTCGTGGATTTATCTTATGAATAACGCTAAATTAACTAGTACAAAACCTACTCAGATAATCCGGAATTACCTAGATCACTTGGCTATAAGCACATTATCAAAATTACTTGCATTGACACCAAACCAAAGAGATCAATTGCCTCGTAATGCACTGTCAAACTAGGTCAACACAATAGAAGGTACGCAAACAATTTGGGTAGGTGCTAAAAGGCTGTTAACTTGGAATGCGAATCTGCGCGTCAAACTATATGCCATATTGTTGAAAATTATCCCCTGAGGCGATTTGAAATGAAGCTTCGGGAATTCTTGAATACGTCAGAAAGTGCAATAGACTATATTAAATAATAATAAATCTATAAATGTTTGTTTGTGGATAATTTATTTGTTACAAATGAAACAGACATGCAATATACACGTCTGTAACTGAACACATGGGCATACACCTTGTATTTTCCAGCATTTACTTCTGCCTAAAACACGTGTTTCTGCCATCTACTATCAGGCTAGCCAAGTAAAGCTTAAAAAATCGCTTCATAAGTTATAGCAAATTTTGTGTTATCAGGTGGAACCATATAATCTAGTGACAAAAGAGACTGTGCCGAAAGTGGCAACCTTCCCTTGACCGGCTATGCCGGTACAGAAGAGAAAAAATACGTATATAGTCCATTAACACGATGCCAGATGGCAGCAAATATACCAAAAAAAGTTTAAGCATACGTTAAGCACGTATTACGCATTTGTTTCAAATAAAACAGACATGCCTAACTGATGAAGCCATATAGTAGATGGCAGAAACACGTGTCTTTGGCAGAAGTAAATGCTGGAAAATACGAGGTGTATGTCCACGTGTACAGTTATAGACGTGTATATTGCATGTCTGTTTCATTTGTAACAAATGCGTAATACGTGCTTAACGTATTGATATGCTTAAACTTTTTTTGGTAAATTTATCTGTGCTTTTTCATTTTTGGTATGATGTGCTTAGGCTACTCACCTCCCTTTTCCTTGTATGTGGATATCGAGGTGTGGTAAATTTACTATTACCTCTAGCCCAACAGTAGAGGTTGTTCTCATGGCTCGTGTGACACTCAAACATGCTAGGTTTTGTATACCACCTAGCCGTTTACTAACTCCTTTCTATGTAGTTTTTTGGCAACTATGCGATTGCTCCGTAACTTATCATGTGTTTAATTAGCCTTGCATGTAGCCATAGAGTCATTTTGGGATCACCCTAACACCCATAACTGATTGGTATAAATAGTGATGGAATGAAGAAAATAGATCTTCTAAATTTTTTCGATTTCGTTTACTTCTCTTTTACTTAAAAACACATAATTTAGTGAATAGTATAATTTACTAGCAATTTTGGTTGTGTTATTAACAACTCGTTTATTTATTTTAACTCTGCCGCTGTGATTTCAGCCCTTTTTTTAATTATTTTTATATCGCGAAGTATTAATACCATATGCACGTATTATTAATATGCCTGTAATATTTTTTCTGGATGAATTCGTATGTTCAAAACATGTTCAAATCTGTCTATAATACCAAAACATCTTAATTATATCTTAATTATATTATATTATTTATTTTATATTTTTAAGAAAATTACTTTCACGAAGAACTATTTTTGTAGAAAATTTCAAAATGGTATAATTGACATTGAAATATAATGATTATGAAAATTTCTGTACGTATAGCAATGGCCAATTAAGTTGGCGCGAGGAGGGGTAAGTTCGCGCAGGATTAGAAGTAGTGGGGAGATTTGTATTTGGTTTTACATCAAATGTCAGATAATTCTAACCTCTGAGCGTGTATCACTTTATGATCACCTAGCAAAGACATTATGTTCCGTCAAACGTCAATGACAAATGTATTCTGACAATTTCTTGAGTAGTGGGGGGGTGGACGTTTTTAAAAACGGCTTCTGCGCACCCCCTCCTCGCGCCAACTTAATTGGCGTTTACTATACTTAAATTTTATAACACTCTGTATAGTAACAATGCACCCGCAAATAGTCGATCACCTATCGACCATCTTGAATCATTGTAACAGTAGAAGGAGGAAGACAAAGGAAGCGTCAAAGGTAACATGACTTCTTTCTATTTCTGCAAATCAAGACTAACTTACGAGGTCAACTTTTATCGACGCCTGAAGGAGCGGTTGATGTTTTCAAAATGCATGTTTTGGAGGTGCCTCAATCGGAGTAGAAAAAGTTCTTCGAAAATTGGTTTAAGCGCATTCAAAAGTGTATTGATCTTAATGGAGAATATTTTGAAAAGTAATAAAGCCATGTACGATGATCGATTTTAGTTTCTGTTCTCTATTCCCGAAATATAAAAGGCAGACCTCGTGTCAAGGTAAGCACGTTAGTGCGTACCCTAATATACTTGGCATAGCGAAAAGTTTAATAAAGGTTTTTTGAAGCGGTGGTTTTTTAAATAATTCTCATGTACACATTATAACTGATGTCGGTCAGCGTTTTTCACGAAAATGCACTGGGGCTCCACTAGGGCAGCTACCATCGTATAAGTGGTATAGGATACCAAGCTATGAAACCTCTTAAATCAGTCAATTTTGAAGCTAGAACGTCGCGGATAGTTTTAATCGATCACTTTCGGCGAGATACACTTATGTATGTCTTGACTATAAATAATTACAAACTCACAGAAAAAAATACAAAAAAGTTCTTCAGAAATGGACCTTTTCCACCCCTTCCCCCCGCCTTTTCTTCAGGGAAATGGATATTCCTCGACGGGCAGTATGATTTTCAGAATGTCCATGGTCGATAGCGTTAAACATATTTCACCTGAATGAAGAATCCAGGCTATTTTAAATAAACGGCTGAAAATTTGCGAAAGCAATCTGTATTATGTGCTGCAGATGATACTTTCTTCCCTTTTAAAAATCTTTATTAGAAGCTGAGCTATTAACAAATTTCTAAACTATTGCTAAAAAAATTTCAAATTGTGCGCGGTCTAGTGGCTATCACGTTTGGCTGTGAACTACATGATCTGAGTTTAAGCCAACTGAGCTGAAAATTTTTGTAATTTTTCATGTTTCATTATGTAAAATGCTTGTTAAACTGGACATCTCTCATAGTTATAAACATACATATTATTATTTAATACACAAATATCCTGTATTATTATCGTAAAATCTCAACAATTTCTGTAGTTATTGCATAATTAACATTCTCATATATTTAAATATTAATTACAACAATTGCTTTCTATTCGTTGTAGTTTCTTCTTCCTACGTAAGTACTTAACTGCATTAAATCAATTACAACAAGAAAAGACTATTTAAGAAAAGGTTTTTACACATCAGTATTTCCACGTAATTACAAGGAACAATCGAAATTAATTATTTCGAATTGATGTACAGATAATGTTTCGTTACAAGCTTGTAAATTATAATCACAAATAGCAAAAATTCCCGCAGATGCAGAATTCGAATAAAATGTATCTCCCGTCGCTAGTTAAACTCTGGTGAAGATGCTTTAATTTTAAGGAAGTATACGATGATTTTGTTGAGAACAAAGCCCATCAGCTTCTCATAATTATGTTAATAATGCGAAGATCATTTAATGTCTTTGTGTGGGCCATTACCGAGAAAGTCGTTACAAAATTAATACAGATGAGAACTGAATAATAGCTTTTTAAAGAAATTATTATGAAAACCACAACTATATGATATAAATCATTATTTATAGTTTAGTAGGAAATGTCAGGTTATTCCTATTGTTATCTTTTTACAGTTTTTTTATTAATAATAAAATTAAAAAACCACAATAGAATTTAATGATTCTAAATACGTATTTCTAGAACCACGTTGTCATCTTCAGTAGAAATCTACTGAAGATGACAAACGTGGTTGTAGAAATACGTATTTAGAATCATTAAATTCTATTGTGGTAAGGGTTTTTTAATTTTATTATTCACTTATAAGCCACAGTCTCCGATTTATTAGTTTTTTTATTGTAATTAACGTATTTGACTTAACTATAGTGTTTTACAATTTTAATTCCCAATATTTTATTATTTTGCTTTTGAAAAATCAAATATTTCATAGTCCTATTTCCTAATTTTTAGGTTTCAATTTCTCATTCCTAGAGTGGATCAGTAGTTAGTGAGCCTGACGCAAGAGGGCAGCCCTACAAAAAATCTTATATATACAAGGTGTCTGAAAAAAGTCTTTTTAGTAAATAAGTTTCGCAGTCTAAATTTTATATTTACACCCCTCTCCTTCCATTGGCGTAGAAATTTGAAGCGCGTAATTATTAAGTAACCCAAGTTCTACGCCTATGGAATCCTTTTACTCAAAATTTTGATGTAGGGTTTTTTTATCTCATAAATAGAGTGGACCAATTCGGAGCGAAAGCAGAGGCGTATTTTGTATCGGCACCAGTGTCTCTATCTTTATGTCTTGCGCTATGCACGTGGCATTGCAAATTTGATTTTGTTAAATGGTTTATATATATTTCTAAATTTCTAAGGGGGGAGAAGTACGGTAACGATTATTGTAAATGATAAATACGAAGAAAAAGAAGGGATCTTGTAGTGTAAGTAATAATTTTCTACATGCTATAGGGCTATTAAGAATGGAAGGTATTATTTTTAGCGTATTCTAGCTTAAAATATTGCAAAAAATAAAAATAAAATAATTCCTCATGTTGGGAGTAAAAAAGCTGTAATTAGGCTTAACATGCTTTACGAAAATAACGCATTTTCGTTACTTCCGGAAAAAAACGGAAGTAGTGAAAAATCACGTTTTCTTTTCGTTTTCAAGTCTTCACGTCTTTATTTCATTTAATATGCGTCTAAGAATCCATTACTATGCATAACTAACCGATTCTTCTCTTCATTAGATTGCAATCTTTACATTGCTTCGTCTAAAGTACTGCCAAATTTTAGAAAATTTACCAATATTTTGTGTACTATTGAGCCTTTATTTAATTCAATAACGTGTGTTCATTTGATTGACAAAAAAAATCTAGGTTACTTTTAAATTTTGATAGAATAAGACGCAAATATATTCGTATGTGTTTGTTGTTGTAAACGTAAATCCAAATGACATTTGATAATGTCAATCACAAGAATCAGTTAGTGCATAAAATAATCGTGCGTCGATTCTGGTTTAAATAAATTGCTTCTCAGTTTTAAAATGGCTTTTACTTAAGAACTTACTTTTTTTAGTACAGACTTATTTTCGAAGTGGTAATAAAATTGATGATTTATGGGTTTATTCAGTTCAAGATTGCATGGTAGAATTTCAAGTTGAGTTTCCACATCTTGTAATAGATTATATACAATTTAAGAATACTTTGGATAGAACTTTAAAACTTTTTTCTGAAACTGGTAGTCTCTTAAGAAAATCAGGCAGCGGAGCAGTTAAGAAACGTACACCTCAAGTTGTCAATCGTGTTGAAGAAATAATGGTAAAATGAACCACAAACATCTGTTCGACATTTGAGTCAACAAATAAACCTATCTGTTGGTACAACACACAAGTTATTTAATAAAGATATACAACTTTATCCATACCGTGTCACAGCAGTACAAGAATTGTTAGAAATTGATTACCCACGTAGACTACAGTTTTGTAATTGGTTTGAAAATATGAACAATAATGGAGAACTTTCGCAAAGAGTCATCTTTACTGATGAAGCATGGTTTTATAAAACGGGATACCTAAATTCACAAAATACAAGAATTAGGAGTAGTGAAAATCCACATGTAGTTAATGAAGAATTGCTACATCCAGAGAAAATTGGTGTTTGGGCAGCGATAAGCCAAAGGCGAATCATTGGGCCAATATTTTTTCAGGGAACGTTAACTGCTCGAAGGTACCGTACGGAAATTTTACAACCATTTGTCAGTCAGTTGCATGATGATGAACTTCAAAATGCATATTTCCAACAAGACGGAGCACCTTGTCACTGTACTGCAGAATCTTTGGATTATTTAAGAGAATTTTTTGATGCGCGTATAATTAGTCGAAATACTGAAATTGCCTGGCCTGCACGTTCATGCGATTTAACACCTTGCGACTTCTTTTTGTGGCCTTATCTAAAAAATAACATATTTCGAACACCTATATTGAATTTGAATGATATGCTAGAGAGAATCGAACAGAAATGCATGGAAATTAATAACAATCCAGTAATGTTGCAGAATATCATCAGAAATTTTGAACGGGGGATTTTAAAGTGCATTGATCTTGAAGGACAACATTTTCAACATTTGTTATAGTTTTCAATAAATAAAATAATAATTTGTTATTTATTTGTATGTATGAAACTGTCAAAATATACGACTTCGTAGGTTAAGTAGTAAATTTTAATATACGACATACTTCAAAATGTTCTCAGTACTAGATTGACTTTTGAAATGAACACTTGTTATATGTTAATAAGGCAATGTGCATATGTAAATATTTCAGATTGCATACTTCAGTATTATAATAGGGTTTCTATTTAATTCAATTACGAGGGTCATACTTTAAGTAAATTCGCTTCAATTTTTACGTTCGAATATTTTCGTGCGTACTCATTTAATAAATATTAATATAAATCTCTGGAAAACTTCCAAGGTGGCACTTCAAATTCAGTTTGGAATATCGTTACTGGTAATGAATCATGGATTTGTTGTTGTGATCTTGAAAAGAAAAGACGATCGGCTCAATGGGCTTTTCGAATAGAACCTAGGCCAACAAATACCTGGTTTCTGAGGTGTCTCAGGAAGAGTGGATCATTGCTTGAAGGACTAGTTTTATCGAATGAAAAAATGTATCGATTTTAATGTGCATATTTTTAAAAACAATAAAATAATTTATTTTTAAACTAAACTTTGTTTGATTTTTCTAAATATTTTCACTGTTGTCCTCGTAACTTAATAAATTTTGGAACATTTATAACATTTCCTGATCATTAAACTTGTAGCAAATATGATCCTACACATGCAGCAATTACAGAAAGAAGAATCTTATCTCAACCGTTTATCAAAATCTACCACCGTGACACCAGTACTCATAATCTTCATTGTTCTCACTATTCTTACGCGAAATCACTCATTATTATAAAGTAAACAATAGACATATAAATGTCACCCAAGACAATATACTAAGTGCTGTATACACACAAAACGCACTTCCTAACTATCTCGCGACACTCAATGGTTTTAAACGGTTTCAAGTAATGAATTAAATTTGCTTAACATCCGTATAAAAGGAGATTGTTGTTTCTTTTACTCTTGTTTTGTTTCTCTAGAAGTCTCATTTTTCTTTGTCTACAATGTATTGTAAAGATGAATAAGAAAGACGTACTTAAGAAGTGTTTTAACGAACTTGGTCTGTTCAATTATATTCATACTTCTCGAGCATGTCGTATCCGCACCTTACGTTCCATCTATATCATGAAAGATGTCAAGAATTTCATATAAAAAGAATAGGTAATAACGATGATAATAATCTTGTAGTCATTCCCGTATACACGCATGAATTTTTGGAATGTAGTCCGCGTTAGTTTTTAGGCGCCGTAATACGATCTAATTGTCTCACGATGCAGTATAAAAATTTTGCTTTTTACGAAGACATAACTTACTAATAATGACTTTAATGGAGACATTTGGATCAACGGTAAGTTCTTTCATATTCTGTAATTATCGGATATGTCTACTATTTGAGCGAAATTAATTGGTCAAGTTCTAAAAACGAAAATTATGATCGTATGTTCTTCTTTAACTTGTTCCGGATTTCTCTAATCTCATGGACTTGAACGAAAAGTTTTGTGTAAAAGGGATCGTACATTAGTAATGGGCAAATGTGTGGAGCTATGTAAATATCTTTTAAATTAAAAAAGATATTGTCATCATTTGAAGTATTTTTTAAACACGAAAGTTTGAAGGTCCCTAACCCTAAGTAAACAAAGCTGTTTCATTGTGGAGTTTTTATAAGTAGAGTATGTTTGCGTCGAGTTCTTTTTATAGACATTCTTATCCATAGACGGCACTTAATTTTATTTTCAGGCGGTTCTTAATTTTGGAGTTCGCATCGTAATTGACAATATTTTGGATTTATATGCTCTACCAAATCAAGAAGCTGGAACTGTAGCAGACGTAATTTTGAAGGAGTTCGTCAGCCGTTTTGGTGTACCTTTGGAACTTCATTCCGATCAAGGGCGAAATTTCGAGTCCAGTCTATTCGAAAAGATGTGTGGACTTTTGGGACATACGGAGGACGAGAACAACTGCCTTGCATCCACAATCAGATGGGATGGTAGAGCGAATGAACAAGACCATGATCAGACATTTATCCAAAGTGGTCTCCGAACACCAGAGAGATTGGGACGAACATTTACCATTATTCCTAATGGTGTGTCGGGCCTCTGTTCAAGAGACAACTGGCCAATCACCAGGAAACGTGCTATTCGGGAGGGAACTCCGATTGCCCTGTGATTTAAAGTTTGGGAGCAAGCCTGGCGAAGATCTTGCCGGAGAAGATTATGTCAGCACGCTCAGACGACGACTAGATAATATCCATGAACAAGTCAGACATAATATCCAAGATGCTAGTGACAGAATGAAGGAGAGCTAAGACATCAACGCCGAGAAGAGTGGTTATCGTGAAGGCGTATAAGGTCTTTAACAACGCATTGTGTGAGTAGTGGGGATAGGAACAAGTGCCACCTTGCGAATAGCAATTTCGAGTATCTTACCTTGACATGCAAAGTTCCATTTTCCTGTTACCGTTGTTGACTATAGTATATTGAGTTATCATGAGTTCGATTTCTGAGATGCATACCAAGCAACTATCCGTCTTAGAATTTTTAACGCTGGAAGGTTGTGTGATGGCAGATCCTGGCAGGATCGCCATGTGATGTGACCTGGTCCCGGAGGGCACATCGCTGCGTTAGTACGCAGGTTCACCAATATAATAAATAAAAGACGGCCAGCGTTTGGATATCGATATATAATTAATTAACACCATAACAAAGATTTAACAATAATAATATAACATGGTAAAGAGAGACACAGAGCCCGACAGGGACTAGTCCGAGAGAGCGTATCATAGAAACCCTCCTTAAGACTAGTGTCTCATCTTTACCATGGTATATTATTATTGTTAAATCTTTGTTATGGTGTTAATTAATTATATATCGTTATCCAAACGCTGACCGTCTATTATTTATTATATTGGTGAACCTGCGTACTAACGCAGCGATGTTCCCTCCGGGACCAGGTCACATCACAGTTGCGCGCCCATCGAAATTTAGAGGCGTTGGAAGTCTGTTTATGGCAAGGCTTGTATGGATGCGAAGAATATTCGCCAGTGAGTTCGACGTGCAAAACTGTCGTAAGGACAAAATGAATGTGTTTGACGGAAAGCGATCAGATGGATTAGTATGAAGGATGTCTTTTATGTTTAGCTTATCAAATATCAGTACTAAAAAATAACTTCCCTCTTTAGTTAGCCTAAATCCAAAGTTTCAGTGCGATTCGTGTAGTGTTGTAGCTACAACGAACTGTCAAAGTTAACAAGTTAGTCAAAAAAAAGGAATTAAACCGTGAAAATTTTCGCGCAATATTTTTTTTATAATTATCGAAGACAATTATCTCAACAAGAATGCCTCGCCGACTTGGTTTCTGTTTTCTGTAATGAAGTGCCACATTAGTCAACAATTTCTCGTTGGTATGAAGGATTCAAACGTGGACGGATTAGCCTTAGCGATGATCCAAGAGCAGGTGCACCAAAAACGGCTCGTGAATGGTGATGAATCTTGGATTTACTTATACGAACCAGAAAATAAGCTCCAGTCTTCTATTTGGGTGTTCAAAGGTGAAGAAAAACCGGCAAAAGTCATCCGTTCCTGAAGTTTCTCCAAAGAGATGGTCGCGACATTTGTCTCAAAAGCAGGTCACGTAGCGACAATTTCTCAACAAGATCAAAGAACTGTTACTGCCGATTGGTATACAACCATTTGTTTGCCCGAGCTCCGAGAAACCAACCAACGACGACGAATCATCCTCCACCAAGACAATGCAAGTTCGCACGCGGCTCGCAAGACAATTGAATCTTTAACGCAACAAAATTGTTCGTACAGTCCCGATCTAAGTCCCAACGATTTCTTTACCTTCCCGAAAATCAAGGACGAACTACGTGGTTAAAGGTTCCATTCGTTAGAAAGAAAGCGGAATTTTGACTGTAATAACAAAACCAGTGGAATAACTGCTTCCAGAGTTGGTTCGAGCGAATACAAAAGTGCATAAATCTTTATAGAGAATACTTCGAATTACTTATTCCAGCTCTATATGCAAAAGATAAGAGACAACCCTCGTATCAGTGGTGCATGAGATGAATCGCAGGCAAGTGAATAATGCATTGATTCAAAGAAATCGTCTAAACGCGTAAAAACAAATGCACCAGATGGATCCGTGACAATTAACTGATATCCTGAAAGAACGTAGGAAAAATATTCACTAAAAACCTCTTAACCAGTATCGACGTGAAGGAGATGATTTGCTCATTGAAATCACCACCTGGAACCAGGCGCGGCTCGTGATGACGTAATTTGGTTTGCAGTACAATGATACGAGTGCCTCGTGTGTTTTCGGTGTTTACTAAGCAAACGTTACAGTTAGTACACGAGAATACACGAAGCACTCGGATCATTGTACTGCAAACCAAAATACGTCATCACGAGCCGCGCCTGTCTGGAACGAATCTTGGATTTATCATTACGACGCCGAAAACGAGCGGCAGAGAATGGAATATCATCGTCCTGATGATTCTTCACGTGTACGAAAATTCAAAAGAGTTCCACAAGCGTAAAAAGTCATGCTCACCATTTTCTTTGTTGCAAGGGAGTCATTCATACCGAAGATCTACCAGAGGGATTAAAGAATTTAATAAGATACTGCAAAATTTTACGATCACTAAAGAATTGTATCCGTAGAGAAAGGCCAGAAAGAATGAATTTTTTCTTGCACCACGATAACGCTACACAGCATCGCACCAACGAAACCATGAAGATAGTGACGAACTTGGAATTCACTTTTTTCGCAATCTCCATGCAGTCCTGATTTGGCGCCTTATGATTTCTAGTTGGTCTCAAAGTTGTGACAGACAGACACACATCGCAACATTTTTCATCAGACTAAAATTCGATTTGCTGTTCTCAATTTGATCAGAATGAAGAAATGTATTCAGCATTTGGAGAAATGTGTTACATTAAATGGTTATTATGTCAAAAAAATAGTTATGTGCCTTGTCAGTACAATTTGAGACTAGTTTAATTTTTTTGTCAATTCTTATTCTTATTTTATAAAGTTGGAGATTTATATATCAATCGATCCTCGTATTCTATCACATTTTACACCATCGGTTAGATTATAAACTAATCTAATTTGAGACGAGCGAGAAGTTATATTCATTAAGGTATGGGTTATAGTTATGATATAGATACACATATGACAGCAATTTGCAATTATAAAATTCAGAGAAAGGGTACTTAAGCAGAGCAGAAAAACTGCACGAATTTCTAAATGCTTACAAAATAAAAAATGGAGAAGTAATAATTATACTGTTATTCATCAAAACAATCAGATTACATAACATCTTAAGATTGTAATAATGAAATTTTTTACTTAATTGTTCCTTTTTAATACTATGTTACGGTTGTAAATAATGAAAGTAAAATTCACGTTTAATAAACGATATCCAAGTAACATCTGCTTACTTTTGGTATTGCAAAAATGTAACAATTAGTTTGTGAAAACGATTATAATGACTGCTATAGTACTGACTTGGCGGCACGAATCATTTAATTAAAAAAAATACACGAGGAAAAATCGTAACGTAATGGTTTGATTTAATTACGAGTAGACATTACTAGGAGAAAATATGTCGGTTTTATAAAGTGTACGCCTTATTTAGTTTTATCATCGTGTCGTTACATCAAAAGGTTTCATTCATCTAGGAATTTGTCGTTCTAGTAAATAACGGAATTAAAAAATATTCTGTATGATTATAATGAAGTGATTTAATATATATGGTGTATGCACATTTTACTAGCAATATTGTAATTATCAGCAGTAGTCAGTTTTAGGCACGAACCTTTATTCGTTCTGTAGATATAATAGAGTCGCACACAGTTGGAATTGAATAGTTTAATGCATAATTGGACGAAAAGAATGTTAACTATTATCGGGATAAAATAAAACAAATTTTAATGAATTTCACTACTTTTTACTTCACAAAGTTACGATCGTTTCACTTACATAGAAGCTTCGTCAGACATATAACTAACTTAAATATGCCTTAGATATGTGGTTTTAAAAAGTGCATTCAAAAAAACAAAAAATTTCACAAAAATCAAAATAATTCAAAAACGGTTGACCTTTTACAAAAGAAACTTTAATATAAAGTGTTGTAGCACTTTACAAGGTATCTAAAAAATCAATGAAAAATATAATATTTCTTTTAAAATTTATCAAATGAATTAATGTAAATGGCTTTATTGTTTGGAGAGATTTTATAATTTGAGATTTTAATTTGCTTAACCTTTTAATGTACATTATTTTGCTATGCGCATGTATATAAATCTACGATTTCCCGCCTCAACAAACTCAAATGGTACAATGTTTTCATAATAAAATTTTATATAATTAATGTTATCAAACAAGTTAAATATCTTCGAAATTACAAAAGTATAGATGAATACCTACTATGAATGAAAACCAAAAAATAGAATTTTTTAAAGATATTAGATATGAAATGATTTATAGCAAGAAAGACGCGAAATTAAGTTATTTAATATTTGACACATGTAAATATACAGTTCTACTTGACACTTAAATATTAAAGTTTACAACTAGATTTTAAATAATCTTCTTCCTGGTTTCTAGGACATACAATAGCTGAATGAAACTGACACTACATCAATATATATATAGAAGTGACGTACAAGGACAATAAAATCAATTTTATTGTCCTTGCACGCCACTTTTATTAATTTTATTGAACTCTACATTTTTATCTCCGGAAGAAGCAACAAAGTTGTTGCGAAATATAGGGATAATTAATAAATGAGTTTTTAATTGACAGACCGCTTGCCCGCTTTTAATTTATTTTATTCAATATATTACGGTCGATAATTAATATACATATATATATATAGTAAACTTAATAAGTCGGCGATTAAAGGTCTGGTTTATTACTTCAAAGTATATATATTTAAAATAACCCTACTTGTTTCGGCAATGATGCCTTTGTCAAGGATATAAAAAATATAAAATATTATTATTTTATATTTTTTATATCCTTCGTTATTTAAAAAAAAACGCGAAAACCCCATTTTCTTCTTTTACCTGTAGCACCGACATTTGGCCTTGTAGAGAAAAAATAAAAACACATCCTTATGGCCATTTCTAAACCTCTATCCAGTGGTGTACTCTAAATTTTTATACGACGTTTCGTTTCTTTCTGGCCATCAACAACTATCTAATTTCTTATAGGCGCCATATTGGATTTAGAAATCTTCAGAAAGAGTTTTTTTTCTGATTTCAACCATGTACCACAAGCTCACTATAGTTTTTGACATTAGGTTTTATTTGAAGGAATAAATTATAAGATTAAATAAGGTAGCCATGGAATTTCAATCTGTCAAACATTTCATTTATTGTTCATTAATAATACAAAAATGTCAAACACTAACGAAGAGAAGCGAGATATGATAAGTATTTTTTATTCTTCGAAATGAAATTCAACAGTAGCGAGTACAAGATAACAAAAACATTAATAAAAATACATAGAAAAGTAAACAATAAACAATTACAGTAAATGTTCAATTATCTGGCCATCTTCGGTAATGCACAATTGGGCACGCCTTCTGGCATTTTGTACTGCCCTTTGTATAGTTCTTCTAGGAACTGCATCGAAGGCATTCTGAAGTCTGTCTCGTAATTCTGCAATGTTTTGTGGCGCATCTACTTTATAAATATTATTTTTAACATATCCCCTTAAAAACAAATCTAGCGGACTTAAATCAGGTGATCTCGCAGGCCATTCAACAACTCCCCTATTTCCAATCCAACGGTTTGCAAACTCTTGATTTAAGAAATTCTAACAGCTGCATTGTGTGCTGGTGCGCCATCTTGTTGCCACCATAAATATTGTAATTGATTTAATGGGATATTGTCGTCAAGATAGTCAGATACGTATGTACGTAAAATGTTTAAATATCTTTCTCCATTTAAATGTTCTTCATACATAACTGGTCCTAAGAGACGATTTGCCAAAATACCCATCCAAACGTTTATTCCAAAACGATGTTGTGGTCTTCTAGCCCTGTTTTGTCGGGGATTTTGTACTGCCCAATAATGCTCCGTATTTCTGTTGAACATTCCAGAATTTGTAAATTTTGTTTCATCTGACCAGATGATTTTGCTTAAAAAATTTTCGTCATTTTCTATCCTTCCCATTAACCAATTACAATATTCTAGACTTCTCAAATTATCTCTAGGCAGTAAAGAGTGACTAACATGGATCCTGTATGGTTTAAACCTACTTTTATGTAAAGTTCTCCAAACTCTGGACTGGCACAAATTTACTTCTGACGCTACTTCGCGTGTAGAAATTGATGGATTATTATTTATCTATAAAAATACAAGATTAACATGAAATTTGAAAACACGCTTTTAATTTACCATTTGTAAAATATCTTGTCGATTTTCATTTAAATTCCTGTTGTGTTGATCATTACGCGGCTTAGTAAACGATCCATTCTCGACCAAATTTCTGTCGAGATCTAGAAAAATGGTACGATGAGGCTGTTGTCGTTCTGGATATAATTGTAGATATCTTGTACTCGCTACTGTTGAATTTCGGTTCGAAGAATAAAAAATACTTATCATATCTTGTTTCTCTTCGTTAGTGTATGACATTTTTGTATTATTAATGAACAATAAATGAAATGTTTGACAGATTGAAATTCCATGGCTACCTTATTTTTATTTATTTTTTCTCTACAAGGCCAAATGTCGGTGCTACAAGTAAAAGAAGAAAATGGGGTTTTCGCTTTTTTTTTTTTAATAACGAAGGTCATTTGTCACAGGTCTATTTTCTTTACGGATTTATAACAAACACAAAATTTAACAACTTTGCCAAATTTAAACCTATACTCTATCTCCAATAATAAGCGAGATCCCCATGGTGAGGGCCGAAAATAAATCAGCCTGTATATATATATAGGGTGTTTAGATAATTTCTTAGCCGTTTATTAAAGAAGAAATTATCTAAACACTCATATAGCTATGGAGTAATAATTAGCAATTTCAAACATTCAAATCTGACATCTGCTCTCAAAATACTGACATCTGCTTTCAAATCTGACGTTTGCTTTCATAACAGACACCTGCTTTCAAAACAGACACCTGCTTTCAATAAATGACATTTGCTTTCACTAACTGACATCTGCTATCAAAACTGACATCAGCTTTCAAAACTGACTTCTACTTTCAACTAGACATCTACATTCAATAACTGACATCTGATTAATTTACACTGTTACTTTATAATGCATTTCTAAATAGCTTGAACCAAGGTCCATTGTGGCTGAGTGGTAAAAGCGACAGTCCGGCAAACTGTACACTTGGGTGCACGTCCCAATATAGACAATATTTTTCAATTAAAGATTTCGTATGATTTGCTTTGTAATTTGTAGACAGCAATGTTTACATCCCCATTACTTTGCAATTACATATATACTAATTTGATATTTGTAAATATTTCATATAAAAGCCGAAAATCTCCAATAATTTAATAATTGTTTTATATATATATATATATATATATATATATATATATATATATATATACATGAAAGATGCAACGCTTTAATTAACAAAATAAAAATTAGTTAAAATAAAAGAATGTTTGTTAAAATTAAAAAAGCGATTTAATATACATATACGGTATATGCTCATTTTATTTGCGATGTTGTAATCTACGGAAGTAATCAGTTTTACGCAAAATTCATTTTTCGTTTTATAGATTAAATATAGTCAAACACAGTTGAAATGGAATAGTTAATGGAAGAATTGGTTGAAAAAGGTGTTTGTTAGTATTAATAGAGCGATTTAATATATACCCTATATGCACATTTTACTAGCGATGTCCTAATCTATGCGAGTAATCAATTTTAGGCACAATCCCTTATTCGTTATATACAGGCTATTCTTGAAATAAACAGACAACGTATGAAAAATTGAAAGATGTAACTATATACAATATAAATCCAAAATATTTTCCCAAAATTCCCTCTCATAAGTAAGAAAAAACGTGACAAAAATATTTTTAAAAAAATTATAACGACACTGTGCGACTGACTATATCATAAGGAGTACCGAAGACGATGTTTAAAGCTAATCGACAGTAACGAAAAGAATAGTTTTGTTATTTAATAATTTCATTTATTTATCTTTCCGGTGTCACAATGATATGCAAAGGTCTTTTTTTAGAGACTGTGATCAACAAAATGGTGAGAAAAAGTACATGTCTTTTACAAATTACTTAAAACCGAATAGGGTTGTTAAAGAACCAAGTTGCTTTTCGGTCCGTAAACACAATTAAGTATCTCCTTGATAATACCAAAGATAAATTAGGTATGAAACAGAAAGCGGGTATATATTAAATTAATTATCGCGATTGTAATTTGTAATATATTGGTCAAACAAGACGCTTAATAATAACCCGCTATAGAAAACATAATCGCATATTAAATTTAATAGACCCGAAAAATCGAGTGTCGCCCGTCATATGTTAGAAGCCAATCATAATATCGCGGTAGATTGTTTAAAACTTATTAAATATATAAGCAATCCTAGGGAGCTGGGCATATACGAATGTATTCATATAACTAGAGAACGGATGCAATTTCCATAAAACGCAATCGGCAATTGGAATTGTGTATAACGTCGCTCAGTACATCTCGGCGTAATTCAATGAAGTATTTGTTTGACTTACTCGGCCACCTGGTCTCGCTGCGATAACAATGGACAACCCAGCTATTGTATTCGGAGAATATAGTGTTTTTCAGGGGTGTCGTGTACGTAGATAAAATAAATAAATTTATCGTATTTCGTAAGATAAATAGCACGTACATTCCTTTTCCTTTCATTTAAGCAACTTCTTCCAATTATTTTCACGTAAGTGTGCATAAAATTTCGTTATTTAATTTCGTTTATTTGGATCTAGAATATTCTTACTTTTTCAGACAATGAAAGAGCGTCGAGAATGGCATCGTGAAACAATGGCGAGTTGGAGTGAGGGCCATACTGGTTGTTTGTGCGAGACTTTATTGAAAAATTGCAATAAATCAACCGTAAAACGTCACGTAGGATCGTTAAAGCACGAAAACAAATTGAACCCGTTGGAATCTGACAATTTTAACGAAGAACTCTGTGAAACTTTTATGGCAACTAATATTCCATTATTTAAATTGAACAATCCAATTTTGAAGACATTTCTGAAAAAATATACTGGTCGAAATGTTCCTGATGAATCAACTTTACGCAAATATTATGTTTCTAGGTGCTATACGAGAACAGTAGAACGCATTAGAAGCCATCTTTTAAATCAATACATATGGATAAGCGCCGACGAAACGGTGGATATGTTAGGACGCTGTGTGGTAAATGTAGCTGGTGTACTACATCCAACTATTCCCTATAACTCATATGTAATAGCAACAAGTGTTATCAATAGAGTTGATGCGGAAGCAGTTGCTGAAACCATTAAGGAGAATATGCAAAAAATGCTTCATTCGGACGTCACGTACAAAGAAAAAATACTTTTATTTGTCAGTGATAGTGCTGCGTATATGTTAAAAACAGGCAGACTATTGACGAAAACATATCCTAATATGCTGCATATTACTTGTGTAGCACATGCTCTCCACAGAAACTGTGAATATATCAGAAACACTTTTCCGGAAGTTGATAGACTTGTATCAGCTTTTAAAAAAGTTTTCAGAAAAGCACCATTGAGAGTAGCTCTTTTCAGGGAAAAATTTCCATCTCTGTCACTGCCTCCCACTCCAGTAATAACTAGATGGGAAACATGGCTGGAAGCTACCAGTTATTATGCTGAGAATTTCGATAGTCTAAAACATTTCTTAACACTGCTAAAGGAGGATGCTAGAAGTATTGGTGAGTGCAAGGAGCTCACACAAATCCCAAATTTAAAAAATCAGTTGTACTTTCTTCACGAACACTTTGGAAAATTGCCAAAACTAATCACTTATTTTGAAAATCGAAATCTCAAATTAAATGACGGATTAACCACGTTAGATGTGGCTGTTAATAATTTGAAAAGTATTCCAAGTGACTTCGGATGTGGCCTTCGGCAAAAGTTTGAAGCAATTCTTAATAGAAATCCAGATTTAATTACATTGCAGCAATTATGTATGGAGACAATTCCACAAAATCTAACGGCTAAATATGAAGAAATAAAAGAATATTTCCAGTATGCACCTATAACCAGTTGCGATGTAGAAAGGACGTTTTCTATTTATAAGGATGTACTTAATTCAAAGAGAACAAAATTGACAGAAGAAAACCTTGAGAAACTATTGCTAGTCAATATTAATAGTCCTTTACTCAACTTGAACGGCAGAATGAACAAATAAAAATGTTCCAATTATAGAAATAAAATTAAAAACTTTAAAAATACAACTTTTCAACAAATACATATGTATTTCGTAATTTTATAGATCACCACCCGTTCGTTTTCCAATTATATAAATAAAATTAAATATTTTAGAAATACAGCCTTTCGCCAGTACTGCACTGGGCTTTGCGTCATGTGGTAAGCGTGTCCGTTCTCTACATATAACTGAAAACAAAAATAATACATACGACATCGACAGAGGTGCCGTTCCCGTTACCTGCTTGTTCGATTTCTTGGAATAGATAGGAGATAGGAGGAGAGGGTGTAAAAACAAATACATGCGTGTCATTTCTGATAATGAGTAAGTTGTCCTAATATTAGTTTCGTAAAACTTAGTGTATACGTGGACGTCTTGTTAAGTGTTTCGCGATTCCTTGTGTCAGCTGTTAATCACTGTGATTATTAATTTTACCTACTGAGGATGACAACTAACGTCGAAATCGTATCTAGAATACGAATATTAATTGTAGTAGGGGTTTTATACCTTTCTTAAATAAAATGCAAAAGCATCATGTAGTGATTTCAATTTTTTTTTACTGATTCCGCTCATAATTTTTTAGCTTAAAAATATATTTGTTTACTAATTTTACATCTAACATGTTTTGATAAGTTAATCTGTATTTTTATTCTCCACTGTGCATTTTCTATTTTTCATTTCCATTATAATTTACCATACATCCTTTGATGAAGAAAAGAAAATTATGAACGGAAACGTAGAGATTCATTCAAGAGTATATACTTCATTATAAAATCTAACAGCACGTTTATTTTAATGTAGATCGCATGTTAGTATATAACATGAATAATCCAACAATGCAACAAATATAAATACATAAAACCGGAAATTCATAATAACACCTAAATAGCTTTTTAATTCTTGTCCAACCACACACACACAGACAAATATATAATGTTTATCAAAATCGGTTACAAGTACGTCTCACGTTGAATGGGTCAAAAATATTATGACGACAAATACTTCACCATGTTTGTTTTCAAAAATAATATCACGAAGAATTACAAATTAAATTATTTATTTGCTCACGTTAATATACAAAATATTACAATATAAACTTCCAAATATAATGTAAACCTCACGGTTATAACATTCCATTTAAAATAGCAAACTTGGCCATGACTTCCGGTACAAACGAATGTGATTTATGAGTGTAAATATTTTATTTGAATACACCAAGTATTAAGATTAGGTACGTGCCACAAATTTTCAAAAGTGTCCTAAGGTGTTAACCGAGAAAACGAACGGGTTACATGAAAAACCCTGTATATATACATACATATATATATATATATATATATATATATATATATATATATATGTATATATATATATGCTTAGTGGTAAAAGCGACAGTCCGGCAAACTGTAGACTTGGGTTCGAGTTCCAACATAGACAATATTTTTCAATTAAAAATTTCGTATGATTTGCTTTGTAATTTGTAGACAGCAATGTTTACATCCCCACTTACTTTGCAATTACATACATACTAATTTAATATTTGTAAATATTTCATATATATATATATATATATATATATATATATATATGTAAATATTGGTTATCCTTGAAATAAAAAGACATTTTTGAAGTTAAACTTTCCATGACTTTTTTACAAACCCTGTGTATACAAGGTTATCCATGTTCAGGTTTCAAAAAAAAACAAAAAAACATAAAATTTAATTTTTTATGAAATTTTTTTTTATTATAATGCCATTATGTGTGAAATACGATTTCATTAAAATGGCCGCCTCGATCCTTTTGAGGTAATTTTGGACCACTTTTCGGGACGTTTCAGTCGGTATACCGACCATCATTTGAGGAATGTTGCCAATTGCTTGAACAGTAGAACGATTATGATGGCCAAAATCGTTTATAATTCCGCGAAACGTGGCTACGTTTGAATCCCCACATTTCTAGTAGATTTTAACAACTTTAACGCGTTTTTCTGTTATTATTTGATGTATTTTCGTAAATGGAAAACATTCAATTACAAATTTGATGCTTCGGTTGACATAAATATTTGACAGGTGTCAAATAACAGCCTTACGGTTTTGAAACCACGAAATGGATAACCCATTAGTATAGAAGTTTTCAATATATCACTAATTACCTTTGACCTGTCTACTGCCCACCACAGCAAGATATTTCTTATTTGTTCTAGGGGATGTTCACATAGAATTTTTAATATAAAAGTCTGTATCTGTCTTTATTAACAAAATTAATAACTAGAAGAGTATACATTTTAGATATAGGGCATCGTACACAAAGTGTATCTAAAATTTTACGTAAAATATGAAAATCCAATAATATACAGGATGTTGCTTTTAAAATATCAAAATAAATTAAATTCGCCATAACTTGTAATCCATGCCTACAAATTTTCATAAATATCATGTTAATAGCTCCCAATATACAGATAGCTTAAGCTCGTCTTGATGCATCCTGTATATATTCATTTCATAACAATATATATGCATGAAAGGTGCATTAAAAACGCTATAATAAACAAAATAAAAATTAGTAAAGGAGTTAAAAAACAAAAATTCCTACGTAAAAGACTCCATTTTATTTTAACTAAAGATTATTTGTGTGGAATCTGATACAGGAGATAACGGCATTTCACAATTGTAAATTTCAGTTTATGATCTTAAAAGCATATTAAAGACTACATATAAAGATTTTAATGCCATTTTAAACCCAAGATAATGATACGTTTATCTACTAAGTGATTCTAATAAGTATTTTAACGCTTTAGTTTTATGTCATTTTAATACAAGCGCTTAATAATACTGTTGTAATAGTTAAAGTGTTTTGCTTACACACATATGCATATAGATACGACGCGTATCACTGTATTACATACACATACCTCGAATGGAAAATGTACTGAAAAATTTTTTTGTGAAAATCTTGAAAAACACCTCACATTTATTTGATAAAAATACATATCCCAACAATGATATCAATTCCTGATTATAATTTCTTTACACAAATGAAAAAGCAAAAAAGAAAAAAAGCACAAATTTTATTTTTTATCATTCTAATTTACCTCCTAAATGTATCTTTCATAGGCTATATGTAGTCTCTATGAAAGATTCATACGATAGGACACTATTATCTTCCCAGACTAGGCACGTTTAAATTTTAATGCAATTTCCCATTATACTTTCTTAAAATAATGTATACAGGCTTAGTATAAAGTCCCGTAACGGTTCCATAACTTTGTTTCTTCAGAAGTAATTTTTTTGACATTTATTATTGATATATAGTTAAAAATTACGAATTTACTCATGACGTTCATATTTATTTTCCATTCCCTGTTTGACTATAAATGCTTCCTACTATATATTTTCATAATCTTGGCAAGAAATATCAAAATTTAAACGATTAAAATCAATTTCCTAATACAAAAGACAATGTTTAAAATGCGAAAAATTTTATTATTTTTTTTACATAAAATAATAATTCAATAATTACTAAATCACTCAACACTTCGATATTAAAAACAGCGTAAATGAATTTATTTTATATAAAATATATGATCGTTTATAATAGTTTCTCCTACACTAATGTTGACACAATCTTAAGAAAACTAAGTATAAATAATGTGTTTGAAATTCCACGATTTTAGTTACGCTTGGAACGCAAATTATGTTGTGTTTATTCAATTATCTTTTTGTGCAATTACTAATGGCATTGATCTTTTTTTCCGAAAAAAGGACGAAATGAAGTTTGAAAATGTTAAAATTAAATGTAGCGATAAAATTAATAACAGTTTATTATATTAAATATGAAAAACAAAGAAAAAATAAAATGAAACTGGAGCTTTTAAACTGATATTGATTAAATCTGTTTATTACAAATACAAATAAAGAATATATATATGTATATATAATATTTTCGTGACCTTGGTATGATATGTATCAAAGTATATATATTTAAAACAACCCTACGTGTTTCGGCAATGATGCCTTTATCAAGGATATAAAATATTTTATATCCTGAATTTAGTATATATATATATATATAAGGTAAACTTAATAAGTCGGCGATTAAAGGTCTGGTTCATTACTTCAAAGTATATATATTTAAAATAACTCTACATGTTTCGGCAATGATGCCTTTGTCAAGAGAATACAAAATATAAATGACAATATAAATGTCAAATAATTAAGTTGCTATGGTTTAAATGATTCAAAGATACATTCCAATAATAATAATAGATCATGCCTTAGTATTCCAAAAAATAGATAGCAAGGTGTGAACATATGTGTTGTTCGCTGCCAGAAGCTTGTGTCTCTTTCTGGGTATGAACCTGTGTGTTGGTTGCTGCTGGCAGTTTGCGTCTCTCTCTGGGTGTGTGATTTTGTATTTGTGTGACCGCGTAAGTGTAGGGTTTTGTATGTTCGTGCGCTCGTGCGTGTGTTTAGTGACCGGTCGCGTAAATTTAGAGAGTTCGGATAACCAGCCGTTGCGTAGGGCCGCCAACCCTTTCCCGGCAACTTCTTTACTTTTCCGAGCGGTACTTCGACGGCCCGACCCCCGCCCCAACGAGGCAAGGCGCAGACCAGCTAAGCGCACCCTGCACGGGGTTGCTCAATCGTTAAGATGGCACAAAGTGTGACCGTCGTCGACTGAGGTAGCCACTAAGAGTGTTCCCTCGGTTGGCGATGAGCAACCCCGTGCAGGGTGCGCTTCGCTGGTCTGCGCCTTGCCTCGTTGGGGCGGGGGTCGGGCCGTCGAAGTACTGCTCGGAAAAGTAAAGAAGTTGCCGGGAAAGGGTTGGCGGCCCTACACAACGGCTGGTTATCCGATCTCTCTAAATTTACGCCACCGGTCACTAAACACACGCACGGGCGCACTAACATACAAAACCCTACACTTACGCGGTCACACAAATACAAAATCACACACCCAGAGAGAGACGCAAGCTGCCAGCAGCAACCAACACAGAGGTTCTTACCCAGAAAGAGACACAAGCTTCTGGCAGCGAACAACACATATGTTCACACCTTGCTATCTATTTTTTGGAATACTAAGGCATGATCTATTATTATTATTGGAATGTATCTTTGAATAATTTAAACCATAGCAACTTAATTATTTGACATTTATATTGTCATTTATATTTTGTATTCTCTTGACAAAGGCATCATTGCCGAAACATGTAGAGTTATTTTAAATATATATACTTTGAAGTAATGAACCAGACCTTTAATCGCCGACTTATTAAGTTTACCTTATCATACCAAGGTCACGAAGATATTATATATATATATATATATATATATATATATATATATATATATATATACATATATAATAAGTGTTCATGTGAAAAGTCAATCTAGGTTACTTTGAAATTTTGATAGAATATGACGCAAATATATTAGTAAGTGTTTGTTGTTCCGTAAACGTAATTCAAATGACATTTGATAATGTCAATCACAAGTATCAGTTAGTGCATAAAATAATCGTGCGTCGATTCTGGTTTAAATAAATTGCTTCTCAGTTTTAAAATGGCTTTCACTTTAGAACATAAATTTTTTTTAGTCCAGGCTTATTTTCGAAGTGGTAATAAAATTGATGGTTTATGGGTTTATTCAGTTCAAGATTGCATGGTAGGATTTCAAGTTGAGTTTCCACAGTTTGTAATAGATTATATACAATTTAAGAATACTTTGGATAGAACTTTAAAACTTTTTTCTGAACCTAGTAGTCTCTTAAGAAAATCAGGCAGCTGAGCAGTTAAGAAACGTACACCTCAAGTTGTCAATCGTGTTGAAGAAATAATGGAAAATGAACCACAAACATCTGTTCGACATTTGAGTCAACAAATAAACCTTTCTGTTGGTACAACTCACAAGTTATTGAAAAAAGATATGCAACTTTATCCACACCGTGTCACCGCAGTACAAGAATTGTTAGAAATTGATTACCCACGTAGACTACAGTTTTGTAATTGGTTTGTAAATATGAACAATGATGGAGAACTTTCGCAAAGAGTCATCTTTACTGATGAAGCATGGTTTTATAAAACGGGATACCTAAATTCACAAAATACAAGAATTAGGAGTAGTGAAAATCCACATGTAATTAATGAAGAATCGCTACATCCAGAGAAAATTGGTGTTTGGGCAGCGATAAGCCAAAGGCGAATCATTGAACCAATATTTTTTCAGGGAACGTTAACTGCTCAAAGGTACCGTACGGAAATTTTTCAACCATTTGTCAGTCAGTTGCATGATGATGAACTTCAAAATGCATATTTCCAACAAGACGGAGCACCTTGTCACTGTACTGCAGAATCTTTGGATTATTTAAGAGAATTTTTTGATGCGCGTATAATTAGTCGAAATACTGAAATTGCCTGGCCTGCACGTTCATGCGATTTAACACCTTGCGACTTCTTTTTGTGGCCTTATCTAAAAAATAACATATTTCGAACACCTATGAATTTGAATGATATGCTACAGAGAATCGAACAGAAATGCATGGAAATTAATAACAATCCAGTAATGTTGCAGAATATCATCAGAAATTTTGAACGGAGGATTTTAAAGTGCATTGATCTTGAATTACAACATTTTCGACGTTTGTTATAGTTTTCAATAAATACCTATTATTTGTTATTTATTTGTATGTATGAAACTGTCAAAATATACGACTTCGTAGGTTAAGTAATAAATTTTAATTTACGACATACTTCAAAATGTTCTCAGTAAATCACATGCTACTAGATTGACTTTTCAAATGAACACTTGTTACTTTCATCTAATTTTCTACATAATTTCCATTTTTTGTTCAAACATTTGTCATAACATTCAATAAGTGTTTGAATTCCGATGCCAAAGAAATCTGCCGCTTGTGAAGAAGCCAAATCTATGACTGCAGTTCTCACTTCTTCGTCATCGTCGAACCGTTGACCAGCAAGGAACTCTTTTAAGTACCGAAAAAATAGAAAATCACTTGGTTCAAGGTCTTGAGTGTAAGGTGTAATGTTCCAATTCTTCCCATACAATCCTTTAGCAGTGTTAAGAAATGTTTTAGACTATCGAAATTCTCAGCATAATAACTAGTAGCTTCCAGCCAAGTTCCCCATCTAGTTATTACTGGAGTGGGAGGCAGTGACAGAGATGGAAATTTTTCCTTAAAAAGAGCTACTCTCAATGGTGCTTTTCTGAAAATTTTTTAAAAGCTGATACAAGTCTATCAACTTCCGGAAAAGTGTCTCTGATATATTCACAGATCCTGTGGAGAGCATGTGCTACACAGGTAATATGCAGCATATTAGAATATCTTTTCTTCAATAGTCTGCCTGTTTTTAACATATACGCAGTACTATCACTGACAAATAAAAGTATTTTTTCTTTGTACGTGGCGTCCGAATGAAGCATTTTTTGCATATTCTCCATAATGGTTTCAGCAACTGTTTCCGCATCAACTCTATTTATAACACTTGTTGCTATTACATATGAGTTATAGGGAATATTTGGATGTAGTACTCTAGCTACAACATTTACAACACAGCGTCCTAACATATCCACCGTTTCGTCGGCGCTTATCCATATGTATTGATTTAAAAGATGGCTTCTAATGCGTTCTACTGTTCTAGTATAGCACCTAGAAACATAATATTTGCGTAAAGTTGATTCATCAGGAACATTTCGACCAGTAGGTATATTTTTTCAGAAATATTTTTAAATTGGGATTGCTAAGTTTATTTAATGGAATATTAGCCGCCATAAAAGTTTTACAGAGTTCAGATGTGTTTGCGATCCTAAGTGACGAATTTTTGACGATATTTTACAGATTTTGTAATAAATTTCGGAATCACTGACAATGGACATACAATCAGTATGACCGTCAATCCAACTCGCCATTGTTTTACAATGCCGTTCTCGACATTCTTCCATATCATGTCTGAAAAAGTAACTTAAACAATGCTCTAGATCTAAATAAATGAAAACTAAAAATGTGTGCGTAGGTTATTGAAACTGAACGAAATTCAATGCACACTCATACGTCGAAATAATTGGTAGAAATAGATTCAATCAAACGATATTAAACAGCATCTATCACAAAAATTACGATGTAATTAACAGTTAAAACTACGAAAACAAGAAACTTACTCACAGCACTTTATTTATCTTACGAAATATAAACTTATAAATAAAATACATTATAAAAACCCCGCTTCTATCTACGCTCATGAAAACACTTTAAAAAACACTATATTCTCCGAATACAATAGCTGGCTTGTCCATTGTTATCGCAGCGAGACCAGGTGTCCGAGTATGTCAAACAAATACTTCATTGAATTACGCCGGGATGTACTGAGCGACGTTATACACAATTCCAATTGCCGATTGCGTTTTATGGAAATTGCGTCCGTTCTCTAGCTAACTTAATTCTACGGCATTTGTTCATATATATATATATATATATATATATATATATATATATATATATATATATATATATATATTTATTCTCCCGTATTTATTAAAGTTAAATGAAAAGACAGCTTATTTTCAATGCTTGTCTTATAATAGGAGCAGTGAATTTATCTGAAGCAAACTTAATCCTTTAAATATTGGAAGAACAAGAAAGAATATATTTCGTGTGAATCCTCTGATCCGCATTTTATTATATTTTTTTTTCTGCGTCTGTTCTGTATTTATGATTCGTGAATAGATGTACTATGTATGTACCTATGTATTGCTTATTGCGTTATTTACATTTTGTTTTTTTATTTTTACCATTATTTTTGTTATCTTTAGAAGTAGCAGAATATTTATGACGAGAAGTTATTGACGATGAATGATTAATTGACTAGTTGTTTGGGTTATTTCCATTTTCAAGATGGAAATAGCTCAAACAACTATTCAATTAGCAGAATATTAATGTTAAGTTAGGCCAAGCAAATTTCTAATGTCATTGATTTTTTAGATTAAGGGTTTGGTGGTAAAACTTTTCAGTCAATCTGAACCACCAAGATTTCAGCACATTTTTTTCTAATGTTTTATTGTACTTATGTATGTAATGAGTAAAGCCGGAATTATATGAAAATTATATAAATTATTACATTATATAAAATTATAACAAAATTCTTGCAGATCTGTACATTTGTTAAGCATTTCTTAACTACTTTTGTTTAGCATATCTTGTATATAAATACTCCTTTGAGAATATTTCACATAAAATTGCATATTTGTTCATATTTTATAATTTATTTCTAAAGTACACCGTAAAAAATATAGTCGAGGAAGTTCCAGTGAATCTACGAGCAATGTGGTTGACCTATAGGTAAGTCATATCGCCAGTTGTGTTTAGTTAGTTTTCGAAAGTATATGTACACGTAATTTTACCTTGTTATTTTTGATATGTCGAAATTTACACGTGTCAATCCGGATAAAAGATTATCCTGAATTTTGTGTAAATAATGGCAGAGTGTTTTGAAAGTATTGCAGTAAAATTGTAAGTTTATATTTATTTACGTTTAATTTCATATTTTAATACCTGCAATTAATTGTAAGGTTCCGTCTTTTTCTAAGAAGGAAGTCACAGTTCAGCATCATTACAGCGTAAATGGCGATCGTTTAGTCAGGGTGGAACTTTTTAAGGATCTTGGAGTCTAGTATGATAACTCGATTACATTTAAGGAACATATCAGTCAAGTATGCAATAAGGCCTACAGATGCCTTGGTTTTCTTTCTCGCAACACCAAGATGTTCAAGACAATAGCGCCCTAGAAATTATTCTATCATAGCTATATTAGAAATACGCTGGAGAACGAGAGTTTGATTTGTTCACCATATTACGTGGAGGCTTATTGATGATGTTGAAAGGGTACAGCGGAAGTTTCTGAGGATTGTTTATTTTCGTTAGCATCGTGTATATCCTGAGAGAGGTAGCTTATATCGGGAATTACTCCAGGAATTCAATGTAATAAGCTTGCAGGACAGATGCACTATATCTAAGTTGCTTTTTGGGTTTAAGCGCATTAAGGGTGTTATCCCTGACTCCCACCTTCTATCTTTACCGAATCTTTTGGTTCCTCAATTTGCCTCAAGGCGTTTTAACCTTTTTCATGTCCCCAAATCTCGCTCCTTATATCATCAGCATTCGCCTGTGATTGATATAATTTGTACCATAAACAATATAATCAAAAGGCTAGACATAGTTATAATCAATCTGTAACCATTATTAACAACCACTTCGCATTGCTGTGATTGCATCTGAGTTTATTTTAGATTATAGTTTTGGTATAGTTATTGTAACTATTACAGTTACAGTTAGTTATTGTAATTTCTTATTTTTCTTATTTTATATAAATATTTGCAACACTCACTTCAGTTCATTTGATATTGTGTAAATATGGTATTATTCTGTAATTGGTTATTGTGACTGTTAAATAATAAACGTATTATTATTATTATTAATTATTGTAGATTCGATGCGACAAAAAAGAATTAATTAACACATCATGTAGGAACTGATTTGCATTAAAGAAATATCACAAGATTTAAAAATGCACCACAAGCTACTCTGAAACAATCGTTTACTTCAACAAGTAAAAATATAAAACAGAATAGCTTCCATTATGACTAATGTAGGCCATCTTAAGTGCAAACATAAAAAAATGGTGAAAATTTCCAACGACAAGTTAATGTGACGAGTGACCTCGTATTTTTTCAAAATTCGGATAAGGTTCGTGGCTGTGTTAAACAGTACCACTCTCGTTTCTCGCTCCACATCGATTTTTGAGGGACATTTGCTTGTTATTACAGCTACAACGGAAAATACGACTTCTCATAGATAGGCTGTCGCAAAAGAAATGAGAATCCTTACAGCTTTTGAACTCAGAGTTGGGTAATCATTGAACGAAAACTCCCCTAAATCGGTAGAAGCAAATTTAGTTTCCAGAGTGTTTTCGCAGTAGAGTTCAATTAGACTGTCTTCTTTCTGCGAAATTAATTCTGGTTAAGTTTGAGCACGGAAACGATCTTGGATACATACAAATTTCTTCTTCCTCAAAGTATTTTGCAAAATAGTGAGCTTTGAGAGATATTTCTTAAGGAGGGACTACAAGTTTTGTGAAACAACGACTTCATTACAGTCCACGTATTTATACAATTCAGGGCAACAACTGCAGTTTTTTTCCTAAATGCCGCAATCTTTTCCAAAAGGTTCAAAATATGCATATTATTGCCGTGAAGAGACAGATTAAAGGCATGCAGATTGTCAAATATATCACTCAAATGCGTTAGTTTCAGCAAAAAATCCAGTTAGGCAAAGCACCTGGAGTTTGCATGGCCTCGTTCTTGTAAAAAGCGTGAATTTATTGATGGAACTCGAATGCACGTTGCAACGTGAAAGCCATCGCGAACTGGAGTAGTATAGCAGGACCGTGTTTTCAGTTCCGATGTTTATGCATATCTTTTTGAAAAATCTAAGGCTTTCAGTGATGTAGTTTACTACGTCTATGACATGTTCTAAAACCAGATACAATCGAAAGCGCATCGACTTTGATGTAAGTGCTTCCCTATGGACGATGCAGTGGGTGGAAATAGCATGAGGTGCTTGGCTGTGAATAACCACCTGCAATCCTATATAACGACCAGACATTGATCGGGCACTATCAGTGCACATACCGATGCGTTTTTTGAGGAAACTATAATGAAAATTAAGGAAACTATAGGTGAAAATTATATTTATTTCGCAGTCGATGAAACAAGAGACAGTTGTGGACGCTATATTGCCAAATTATTGATTGGCATTTTAAATGAAAATTTCGCCAGCCAATACTTTTTAATTGGCACGGAAGCATTGGAGAAAACAAATAACTTAACTTTAACAAGATTTATAAACGATAGTTTAATGAGGTTTTATTTGCCGAATGCCGTTCCAAATGCTGTGACATATATGGTGAAGTCAGCACAGAATTTGAATATTTTTACCCGAATCTGATGCATGTATCATATTTGGCCCATGCTCTTAATAGAGTAGCAGAAGAAATGCGTTATACATTTCCAGATATTAATTCATTGAGATCAATTTTACAAAAGAAAATATTTATTAAAGCATACAAAGATAAGGTCTGGCAATGCCACCACAACCCATAATAACAAGATGGGACACGTGAGTTGATGCCGCTGTATTTTATGCAGATATCTTCGAACAGATAAGAGAATCCATTCTCTCTTATTCAAGCAACTCGGTAGCAAATGCAGATTGCAAAGATATACTAAATAAACCGCAAATGCGCTAAGAATTGGCTTTTATCAAAGCAATCCATGGTTTTATTAGTGGAACATTAGGAAAACTTGAAGCTCAAGGTGTTGAACTTAATGAATCGATAGAATTGATTCAATGTTTCAAGAATAAAATTTATAACGTGAGAGGTACCATAGGAGATCTATTCAAAATTAAATTAACACAAGTTCTAGAGAAAAACCTAGAGGAAATTACGATGAAACTATTTAGATGAGTGCATTAATTATCTGCAAATATAAGTATGCGCCAAATACATTAGTTGAGCGAAGCTTTTCAGCATACAAGCTATAATAATAATAACTTTATTTCGAAGACATGCGTCGTACAGCAAAATACAAGGAAATATAGATACAGCACAATAACATGTTGGAAAACGTCAAATAATATATAATAGTTACAATTATATTATGTGTGAATCTTAAGGAAATGCTGCCAAATAATCATTTATTGTGTAACAATGAACATGCAGTAAACATTCCTTGTCACTTCTCTTAAATAAATAAAAATTGTTAATTGCTTTTATTTTTTTGGTAATTTGTTGTATAGGATACATCCTCTAAACTCTAATCCCTTCTCGTAAAAGAAAGTATTATGTTTCGGTGGTAACAAATAATTATCCTGCCTCGTGTTAAATCTATAATCTACCTTCTCTTTATTAAAATTAGCGTAACATTTATGCACAAAGCACAGTACATTAAGTATGTATAAGTCATAGAAAGTGAGAAGCTTATGTTCCTCAAACAATGCCCTGCACAACTCTGCTGTCTTTAGGCCGAAAATTATACGTAATGCTCTTTTTTGCATTAAAAATATTCTTTGACTCGACGACGAACATCCCCAATGTATTATGCCATATCGCAGAACTGATAAGAAGTTTGAGTGATAAAAAGTTTTTAATATATCCGAACTGCGTATTCTTTTCAGGGACCTCAATTCAAAACATATTTTACCCAATCGTTGACATAAATTTATTAACAGAAAGTCGGTTAGCTTCAAACCATAGACATAAATTGTCATATGCAAGGTCAGTTAAATGACATAGCTCACTTATCGTGTTTCCCGTAATAACTACGCTTGCATCGTCGGCGTAATTAATAACTGTACAGTTAATTCCCCCAAGACATGAAGAGATGTCATTAATAAATACTAAAAATAGTGTTGGGCCAAGGATTAAACCCTGTGGAACCCCGATATCAATCCTCACATTCTCAGATGGATTGCCTGCACAGCCTACTCTTTGTGTTCAATTACTTAAATATGATCGAAGCCAGTCGTGAGCAATCCATCTAATGCCCATCCTTTCCAACTTGTACAACAGGTATTTATGATTGGCACAGTCAAATGCCTTGGATAGATCAATAAACAACACCAATGTAGGCTTACGACTATCAAAATTTTTATATATAGCTGTCAATAAGGTATATAGAACAGTATCGGTGTTTTTACCAAGCGTGAAGCCATGTTGTGTCTCACTTAGTATGTTATTTCTAATTAGAAAAGACATTAATTTTTTTTCATCGAATATTCATACACTTTGGAAAATATAGGCAGAATATTTATTGGTCTGTAGTTATCAACAGAGTTTATGTCACCTTTCTTATAAAAAGGATGTAAAGGGTTTTCCAATAGTTAACGCTCGATGTTTGGCAACTCGCATGACGTAGTCGATAGTCACACAGATGCTATCTTTGACAGCCGTATTCAGTTAGTCTCTGCATTTTATTATGGAGGGTTACACAACTGAGCAACGCGTCGAAATTGTTAAAAATTATTATCAAAACCAATGTTCTATTCGGCAAACGTTTCGCGCACTCTGTGCAATTTATGGCGTCAACGATCGTCCTGCAGAATTCACAATTCGCCGTTTAATAAACAAATTCGAAACAACTGGGTCTGTGGCAGATCAGAAAGTGTCTGTACGTCAGCGAAACGCAAGATCCCTTGAAAATATTGCTGCAGTTCGGAAAAGTGTGTATGAGAATTCGCAACATTCCATTCCACGTCGGGCTCAAGAACTTGGCCTGTCTTCGACGACAGCTTGGCGAATCCTGCATAATAACTTAGGGCTTCACCCTTATAAATTGCAATTAACCCAAGAACTAAAGCCCAACGATAATAGACAGCGGCATTGCATGAGAAATTTAATGGTTTTGTTATATCGCGAAATGGTGACGTTAATTGGCCGCCCAGATCCTGCGACCTAACGCCATTGGATTTTTTTCTCTGGGGCTTTCTAAAATCCAAAGTCTATGCTGACAAACCGCGGACGGTTGCCGCATTAAAGGCCAACATTAGGCGCGTTATCGCTGAAATTGAGCAACTTTTATGTGATAAAGTCATCACAAATTGGGTATCCAGGATTCAACAAACCAGGCAAAGCCGCGGAGGACATTTACCTGATATAATTTTTAAAAAATAATGTTAACACATGTACTTTATAATACAAATACAAATAGACCACTGATTCTCCCAATTTGTTTTATTGCGTTACAAAAAACGAGCGCTTCTAATGAAAAACCCTTTACAATAGACTTTTTTAGTTTTGAAGGAAATATTCCTTTCTGGAAAGATAAATTGATAATATGGCAGAAAGGTACGGCAACATGTTCTATACAACATTTCAACAAAAATGAAGATATATTGTTCTCATCAAGTGTATTTGATGAATTTAAGCCTCTCACACACTCAATAACATCCAAGCTTGTTACCGGAGTTACAGAAAAAGTTGATGAGAAATTGTTTAAATATTTACTAATATTTTACAGGTTTTCATTGCTAGAAAACTTAGTAGTAACAATATTAGAGGGAACTCTAGAGAAATAGTTATTAAATGTTGTACATAAATTCACTTCTTTTGCAAAAGTATGGGGAAGAATTGTTACAGGTATTCTTATGTATGAGTTGCCACATAGCTTTCATCTTATTTTTTGAATTATGGACATAGTTTTTGTTATGATTTATTTTGTATTGTTCAGCATAATACTTGAAATACCTTTCGAAGTTCTTGAATTCATTTTTAAATATTTCATATTTGGTTGACATTTCCTTAAGAAATAACAACTTCTCGTGTAGTTGCATACTTCTGCAATACAAGCTATTATTGACGGATCGCAGACGATCATTTTTAGTTGAAAATTTAGAAAAGCATTTAATTGTAAATGTTTACAATACTATACAAAGGTAAATATAAATATAATTAGTTACATTAGCTACATAGCTTACTTATTCTTATTATGGTACATGTATTTTGTAAAATTTCGAATAAAATATTGATATAGGACATATTTGGGGTATCTCTAAATTTATATACATATTTGATATTATTTAATATTTAGACAATAATTTTAGTTATGTAACTATCAATTAAACTTTACATATTTTTGCATATTTTAATAAAAATATGTACTGCATATTTTCATCGAATTTTGGAAACATATATGCGGATATAATAATATCTTGGTGTGTATATAATTCCCAGATTTAGTAATGAGAAAGAATTTTTGTGTTGAAATACGGGTGTTATTATCATTAATATTTATAAATATAATCACTATTTATTAAGTATATACCTAACGCAAAAGTTGCTCTTTAGTATTATATTTTTTACTTTGCATGTTTGAATTAGAATCTGGTGCTGTTGTACGGACGAAATCTCGCAACTCTATTCATAATTAGTGTTATATTTACCCTAAAATAAAAAATATATACATATTACCAAACTAGCAAATATGACACGTTCCTTTTTTAATTGAGGGGGAAATATTCTCAAATCTTCGGAATTTTAAAAATCAAAATATTCCTAAAACATACCGTTGGAACAAACGCTCGACGTATCCGGATGCCCTGAACTGTCCGTGTCACTATCTGGATGTAACGGAGCCGAATGCAAAGATAAGTCTCTGGGCCCTGGACTCGGTGATCGCGTCCTGAGTAAAGCCCCGTCGGGGGGGCCACCGCTCAATATATCCGTTATCATAAATCGCGACCTGGTGGCTGCTGTCTGTGGCATGACCCTGGTACCGTCTTGCACTGTCATGCCAGATACAGCCAAATGAGAATTTACAGGGTCTGTGAAATGAAACACTTTGAAATAGTTCTTTAAGTCTTGTAATTTGAACGAAATCCACTTATTTATAAGTTTGCTATCGCCGTTGTTTTGCAAAAGGACTAGAAGCACACAAACTGTATAAGTACATGTAATCACTTTACTCGGTGAGTAGAGTCAGAATTAGTTTAGAACACTCGTGTTGAAATCAAGCATTTATCACTTATAAAATTGGTAACACTAACGAGTTTTTTATTTAAGAAAACACTTAGCAGTCACTAATTAATAAATCATCAATAAAAACAGTTCTAATTCTGAAGAAGAATAAAAAAAATTAAACGTTTATTTTGTATATATTATCGATGATAATTTTAAAGACCATAAAACTGTTGTGTCTAGCATAACGACCGTTCTTATGTCATTCTCTAAACACACATGCATTGAAACTAACCCCCAACATTTCTTGAGAGATGTTGAACAGGGAATCAGCCATGTTGTATACATCCCACTACTTCAGATCCCTTCCCGTATCCTCACCCGCCAATCGGAAACACTCTCGACTAAATAACGGGCCAATAATAGACGAGTATTACTGGGCAAGGCCTCCGCGATCTCTCCACATACTTATTTACACCATGGGCTGGTCCACGACCAGCTGTATAGAGACACAGATTTTATTATTTTACATTAGGGGGTATGTTAAAGTCCTCTTTCTCTTTCGGTCGCCTCATCATCGTGATTATCATCGGAAAAGGTTATATTGGGTGTTAAACGCGATATTGAGTGGTGGGGAAATGCACAGAGGGCGATGACGGATAAAAAAGGAGCTAACTCTTCGACTATGCTCCGGTTGATGTGTCTTTGTATGATCTATGAATTTATTACGCACTTAGAACGTTAGGGGCTGTTAATATTTATATTCGTGTGATATTAGGGGAGAGGGAAAATTACTGGCGTCTTCGTTATGTTAAACAACTGGTTAAAGATTCTTTTGATGTAATAATTTATATGTAAAAGTTTCCAACAGCACAATTTTAATTAAACCTACATTTATATACATACATATTAATTTTTAAAAATAAAGTTTAACAATAATACTTTTTAACAACTAATGCAAAATAATTAATTGCAAAATAAAAATTAAATAATTAATAATAATAAACACTAATTTCTAATATTTAAATCTATCTATTCAATATTTATTTATAGTTTATTTCAAATTATAAGAATACAACTTTGAACGGCTCTAATGCTTTTATTGCTCCACCTTCTGTGATGATAATTATTATACCTGGTCTCCTTATTGAACGGGTACGGTTTACTTATTTGCAACGTATGAATCCAGAGGTCGTATTGACTATAAATTAGGGCCCTATAATATAATAATAAAACGCTGTTAATTTCATGTATATAATAAAAAATATCTGTACATTGGGTTTATATACAAAGAAAAAATTACAAATCGTGTGGCAACATGTGTAGTGGATACATATAGATATATAAAGCTAATTTATTTGTAATACACAATAAAATTTTTATGTGTAACCGCATTTCATAAATCATTTGTGATTGAGTCGTCTTGCAAATCGGTGTCTGTGTCTGAATCGTATTGCAAATTTATAATCAAAGGTGCTACTATTTTGTACATGCGCATAATTCGTCCTCTTTTGCTATTGCGTGTTTAACAGCATTTTTCCAATTTACAGCAGTTATATGTTCCATAGCATTTTTTATGTGTGTTACACTACTTTCAATAAATTTCGGTGTTTGATTTGTTCGTCTTATGGTATTTTTCAGTTGGGCCCATATCAATTCAATGGGATTGAAAATGCAATGGTATGGTGGTAAACGAAAAATTGTATGTCCTGCTTCTTTGGCTCTGTTATCCACATAATAATCCTTTAAATAGTATTTTGAAAATAATAAAATAAAATAAAACAATAACTTTGTTATACCACTTTATTCACATGTAATAGTGACCGCGGTTTCAACATACAATGTCATTATCAAACTGCAAAAGTTACAGGCCTACATAAATCTTATAAATGACACAAAAATATATGGGAGTGGTTTATGATGTTATTTAAAATTACTACTATATACTTAACTATTATAAACAACATTGGAAAAGAGGAGTATAGTGGCCCTTAGTTTAGTATATCCTAAAGATAGTGCTAATTTGAAACAATTTGTCTCGTTAACTTACTTCGGTAAAATAAGCGAGCAAATTGGAAATCTAATTTCAAAAAATAATAGTAATGTTAGTATAGCTTACAAACCATATGTAAAAACAAGTAATTTCATTTTTAACGCAAAACCTAAAACAGATAACAATAATAAATCAGTAGTGTACAAATTATATTGTACCTAATGATTGTAAAAGTGTATATATACGTCAGACTATACGGGTAAAAGAACACATGAGGTCATATAAACTAAAGATGACAGATTCAACATTCGCAAACCATCTTATTACAGAAGGGCATACATTTGGTCATCATAAAATATTGCATTTGGCCGAGAAAGGTCGTAAATAAAATCTTTTAGAGTCACTAGAAATTTTTAAAAGCCGAAACAAAAATAGATATTGTTTTGAACGACCAGTTGGATCTTATATATACACCTCTTTTCCAATGTTGTATATAATAGTTAAGTATATAGTAGTAATTTTAAATAACATCATAAACCACCCCCATATATTTTTGTGTCATTTATAAGATCAATGTAGGGCTGTAACTTTTGCAGTTTGATAATGACTTTGTATGTCGAAACCGCGGTCACTATTACATGTGAATAAAGTGGTATAACAAAGTTATTGTTTTATTTTATTTTATTATTTTCAAAATGAATTACCACAAAGTTACGTCTCTCTCTATTAATTGGTTTTTTGTATAATGATCCTCAAAAAATAAACCATTTGCTTCTAAAAATGTTTTAATATCTTTCTTATTGTTACATTTTGTAGGAACTTTGGTTTGCTGTCGAGAATGATACGGAGCGTTGTCCATCACTATCACACTATCTTTTGGTAAATTTGGCAGCAAAGTGTCACAAAACCATTCTTCAAATAAAGATGAGGTCATATCTTCATGGTAATCTAAACTTGAGGATTTAACATTTTTAGCAGATAATAGCGGCTGTCCGATTTTCTTCCCTCTCGAAACCGGCGCGTCCAACTGACACATACTTGAACTATCCACCCAACCTTTGCAAATTGTCTCGTCTAAATAACATATGAATCGTCCTTCCTGTCTATACCTTCTAATTGCCGTTAAGTATTCATATCAGTTTCTGTAACCTCGGGCTTTCCATAATTGTGCGACGTTTGCCTATAGTGCCAAACTTAAAACCAGCTTTCTTTAGCGTCCGCCACAAGGTTGCTTTTGAACACTGAATATTTGTAGGTTCATCACTGATTCTTTTATGTAAGCAGTCAAGTGTAGATACAACATTTCCTCTGTAGAAGGAGTATACTTGCTGCCTAATAGTATCAATTTCATACTCTTCAATTTTTCTCGGTGCTCCTTTGTCACTTCTTTGCTTTCGAGGCCCTGCGTTATTGTTAATTTTTTTATATATTGTTCCAAGAAGCACCTTGGTTAATTGCGACGTTCGTTGAATGTTCTGGGTTTGTAGTTCGTTATTTTCTTCCATCAGGGTATGATAGACATTGAAGATTATCTGTTTTGCATCTTCTGATATATGCTTTCTCTGTCGTGTTCCAACAGTATTATCACTATCCACATCATAATCACTAACACTTTCAGCAAAAGGTCGCCACATTTTCGTTAAGTAAAGAGAGAAAAATTAAATATGAATACAGCAGTAAAAATGAACAATAAATGATAAATAGACTCAATATTAGATGTAATATATACCAACTCTCCTAACTATATTTACTTAAATTTTGTTTAATAAATATAAGCACTTATTTCATCTAAATTTTAATTTAATGACTATTTAACTATATATAATAACTATATATTCAAATTAACAACTGTTGGTACTTATATTATTATTAAATTTTATTTCATCTAAATTGCAGTTATTACAATTTACTTAAATTTTGTCATTACGGACCTCAGCAGTTTGTTTGCGTAAAAGATAATCGTATTGAGCGGCCGGGTAGTTATTGCCGCAGGTGGTGAAATAAAAGCATTAGAGCCGTTCAAAGTTATATTCATATAATTTGAAATAAACTATAATTATTAGCTTATTACCTATTATTTGATATTTTAATGCCTTCTTCCGTTCATTCATACAACTGTGTAATTTGACGGAATGTTTCGATTCTGAGTAGACAGAGGAAAAGGTACGAATATGGGTTCGCATTTTGTTTTTGATCGGAACTGTGACTATTCTGTTAATAAATTCTTTCAAAATATAGCATTAGGGTGTTTTTTATAATTTTTCTGAAATATTATAATAATAAATTTTAATGATTTTGTTATATTTATACTCAATTTAATAGAAAATCCAAAACAATACATTTAATGTGATTGAACTAAACATGGGCTACCAATAATTTTCAAGGATATTACTTTAACGTTAAATAATAAATAAGTAAATACAATGCCAGAATATCTTTTTAATGCAATTTTGCTTTGTAAATGTCAGAAATATATACTTCCATTTGTTCGTTTATTTCACTAATCCTGTATATTAATATTAAACTATACTGAACGCTATTTTTGTAACGTTTATTATCAGAGAGCGGACTCGAACGATTGATGATTCATAACCCATAGGCGTGTGCCTTGTATTCGCAATAGGTTTGTTTCTGTAATTATTTAAATATTTATTCGTGGCTATTGTTATGATTTATTAATAACGAAACAAAGCATAAATACACATGTCAGTCTGTATCAGTCGTACATTAACATTAAAACACACAGTCTTACATTAAGCATCAGCATAACAATCATACTTTAACAAGGGACACCAGACTCAACAGCAGTTTTATGCTAGTATAAGTCATTGTAAATCCAAAAATAAATGTATATAGCGTAAATAAATATATTTAGATGAAACAAAGAGTCACCGAATATGTAAAAAGTGAAGTGTATACAGCCTGCATGGTCAAACACGAATGGGGTCGTCATTCTAGTAAACGGGGTTGAAACATCACCGCCAGAAACCGGAGGCATCGCAAACATTTGGTTCCAAGAACCGAGATCTTCTCACAGCGTTTAAAGCGGTATAATAAACCATATTTATGAAATCCAGTATTACTTCAAGAAAACATCGCAAAATCTCTCAAAAGAGCTCTACCTCATACTATTTACATGTATCAATAATTCAATATATTTTGCTTTTACCTCCAATCGCTAGATTTTGTCAAAAAAAATTAATTAAGTTACACTCGCTGCAAACTTGACCATCTTGTTCATTGTTATCTAACGCATTATCTGTTTATTGTAGTGAATGTTGATTCTGTTTGACATCTTCTAAAAATTACTTTTTTCAATAATGTAGTTGTTACCTTCTTCAATCGTAAGTAGTGGATTCTAGTAGGTAAATAACAAAATTCTAAGATAATACTAAGATAATTGATAAAATGGTAAGGAACAAGAAGCATATAGAATATAAGGAGACCAAAAATATATCGTTACCAAGTTTGTTGTGATGAAAACAATTTTAAGTTATTGTTGCTGTTTAAATAGCAATTGAAAAAGAGCCGCTGTTACCTCGTGTCTTTAGATTTAACTTCTGATAAAGTCTAGCGCACGAGAGTTTTGAGCAAAATTAAGTAAGTTCAACATTACAACGTAATTTTCAAGAAAGAATCAAAATCAACGTATGGGGTGGAATTTTCAACGATAACTTATTACCTGTGCATGTGCTGGAAAAACGTTAATGTTTGAACGCAGATACTTACAGAATTTATTTTTACATCTTCGAGTTCCTTGAAAATACACCTCTTAACGTTATTGCAACTATGGTACGTTGAGTGCTTAAACCAGCACTTTAGAAACAGGTGGATTGGTAATAATTGTTTAATTGCACGGCCACCGCGATCACCCGACTTAAATCCTTTAGATTTATATTTTTTGGGGGCACTTGAAACAAATTGTTTATCAAGAGAAAATCAATGCACGACCACAGTTGTTATAGAGAATACAAAATGCTGCTATTCAAATTAGAAATCAACAAAACCTTTTCGTCCGAGTGAAAAACTTATTAGTTTGTCGTTGTGAAGCATGTATTGAAGCGGAAGGACAATTTGAGCATTTATTACCTATAATTACATATTCACATGATTTTGAGTTTTCAGCAATTTATGTAAATATTTAAGTGATTTTGAAAAATTAAAATAATTACAATCAAAGTTTTGATGTCTTTTATTTCCTTAAATAATTGAAATCGGAATATGTCCCAATAATGCTTTTTTGTTAAAATTACATGCGCTTTCATATGGCAAAGTTTGTCGGTGAGCTCATAAATCATCCTGTATACTAAATACAGTTAGGTTTACTCATTTTTAGTGTTTTTTTTTTTTTTGAAAATATAAATAAAAATTCCTTAAGCGGACCTCTGTTCCCACCTACGACTAAAGGTGTTATCTCCGTAAACAAATCTCGTATGTTTCTATTGCAGTTTTACCTAATTTACGGCAAACTTTAATATTTACTAGTTGGTCGATTACAACTAGAGAATACAATCTCGGGACCTCGGAATCCCGGCCGGGTCTTGATCCCGTAAATCCTGGGACTGTACTTGGCTAACCTCGGGATTTTCGGGATTGCCAGTTTGCATTCCATAATCCGTTGCGCCTTGACAGTGACCTTACCTAGATTATATTAAGGGCACTTATTAAGTACATAAAGACAAAAAATCAACCGTACGCCGTACGATAAAAGAACTACACAGCTACAGCCCAAATAATATGTAACTTAGAAGGGACTTCCCCGCCCGGCATACTTCAATACAATACTGTTAAAGTATTTACCCATCGGGCCAACAGGGGAATCACCCGATCACCTCATATGATACATCATAATATTGTTTCGAGGGATTCCCTGTACGAAAGTATAAATACGCTTATTAGGATTAAATTTTTTCATTTATTATTCTACCAGCGATAAACGACCAGCGTCATTTAAATTTAAAAGTCAATTATCTGAAAAAGTTATTCTTAATGGTGGGAGACTTTGTTCAACATAAAAAAAAAGTTATACGTCGTCAGCGTGGAGTTATTTTTTAGTTGCGAAAGACGGGAATAGTGCTAAATGTAAGCGATGACCTGCCATTCTCAAGACTTTTGGTGTATCGACTAAGGATGGGATTACATACATATTTGTCATCAAAACATAACATTAAGATTTTAGCTGACGTTAATCGTTTAACAGCTTCAACAAGTCAAGATTCTGAAAATCTGAACACAGCACCGCCGCCAGCTAAACGAAAGATTATTTTACTAAAAGTGCCGACGATAGCCTGGATGATGTTTTGGCAAGAATGATTGCATTAGATGGATTTCCATTCAATGTATTCATAACTTCAGACGATTTGAGAAAATTGCTCTTAGCGAAATACACGGATTCACCAAAATCAGCCGTCACAATTCGAAAGCGTGTTACAAATGACAGTGAAAAAATCAGAAAATAACTAACTGCAGAATTAAAACATTTGAAAAGTGCAGGTGAAAGATTCAGTCTATCAACGTCCAATAAACAATACATGGCTGTCAACGTTCATTCGTATAAAAAAATTTGAAGTATGACTGCTGAAAATTGTCTTCGTATATTGAAAGAGCGTCTATGTAAATTTGATATTTCCCTGGAAACTGATATCGTGGCTACTGCAAGCGATGGACCTAACGTTATGATAAAGGTGGGACAGCTTGTTTGCACTGAACAACAATTGTGTCTTGCACATGGTATCAATAATAATATTACTAATATTAATGTCACAAAACGAACTTGCGCGAGAACACATACCAGAGTTAACGAATGATGAAAACATTAATGAGGTGATAAAGAAAATCCGCAAAGTTGTAGTGTATTTCGAAAGATCACTATTGAAAAATGAAACAGTACTTCAAACATATGTGAAGATTGAACATGAAAAAGAGCTGTCACTTCTTTTGGACTGTAAAACTAGGTGGAATAGTCTTTTAACCATGCTGGAACGATTTTCTCTTTTAAAAACCTGCATTCAAAAAGCTCTTATAGATCTCAATCTTCCAATCCGTCTAGAAGATGATGCTTTCGACTTAGTAAATAAAATTGTTGATGTGCTGACCCCAATTAAATTAACAGTAGAAGCAATCTGTCGACGAGATGCTAATTTATGCACAGCTGATGCCGCTTTAAAATTTCTTATAAATAAAATGTCTAGCAAAAACTCAGGTATCGCCAATAAAATGAAAACTTCCTTAGTGGAACGTATAAAGCAACGACGAAATGATGATTTAACTGGTGTGTTGAATTATTTACAAAATTCACGAAAAGATGATGAAAATCAGTTACTATCGGATTTGGAATGGCTTGACATATTTCCAGTTCCTACACAGGCTTTAGTGAGAGCGCAAATAAAGAGTATTGTTAAAAGACTAAATAGTCGAGATGACACGGAAGAGGAAGAAAGGTCAGGATCACAAACATATGATAAACCAAGGCAACAAACCTCCCAACCCCAATTGATATTAAAGGAAAAGTTACAGCTGTAAATTAATAAGAGCATGAAATCCCCAGATCCTGAAGTACAAAATTAATCGGGGTTGGTAAATAGTATTAGACGCGAAATATGCCTGTTCGAAAATGGAGGAGTTCGTGGATATCACCTAGAATTAGCATATAAATATCTATTGTCTATTCCTCCAACCAGTGTAGAACCTGAGCGAGCGTTTTCAGCTGCTGCTTACGTTGGCAATAAACTACGAAGCAGGCTTGGAAATCAAACATTGGATGCTTTGATATTTCTGCGATTGTATTTTCGAAATTCTAAATAGTTTTTTCTATTGTCTTTTTTGTTCCTTATTTTAGTATATTGTGTATTGTCTTGTGCAACAATATTAATAAATAATTTTTAAGAAATTACTTAAGTTTTTTTTTTCATTTGAGTCCAATTAGAAACCACATAGTCTGATCCCGGGATTAATCCCGGGATCCTGGGATTACGCTTCAAAACTGACATAAACATGATATGCGTGTTAGCGTCCTACTCAGAAACGAACAACTGCTTTATCTTAGCTTGACCGGCATCTATCGGTGAAACTGTGAACTATTACATGGTACTATTTTGGTACTGTTTCATTTGAGTTCACTACAGCAACGTCAATCCAGAAATTAAACCGCCACACCTCGTATGTATAAGTCAAATCATATTAAATTCTATCATTTGACTTCCCGAATTAGTAACTTAATTTATGTATCTTTTCTTCAAAATATAACAAAAAAAAATATGCTGCCTTATCTACAAAACGTTTCTAATTACTCAGCTGAACGTAACGTTAAAAAAACCACCCACATTTGAATTTAAATTGTTAATTAGGGGCCCGTCGTGCCTATATATGTGGGTGTTATATTTTGTACCTCGTTGTTACAGATTAGTGTATGATAAATTCGAAATAACTCCGAACAAGTAATGGTGATAATTAATTAAGGCTTGTTGTCTTTGTTCTTCGAGAAATAAGTAATGTTTTTAATCATACGAATATGTAAAATACTTTTTTATTCGTCATTAAACTATTTATAAACTTATCGTGCATTGTCTAAAAGTAATTCACGTTTCGTCTCAAATTATTTTATTAATCTTTTCAGATGAATGTGTCCGTTATTGTTTGAAGCTGACAGTATGTGTTAAAGTTTGTAGCACTACACTTGATTTCGATCACAACGATTAACCATTAGCGTCCCATGCGGTAATTTGATGTAAATATAAAAATTGTTTGATAAAATCAAATACAATATCCTTACTTTTTTTAAATGTTTATTGCCAATATACAAGTGTCCCGTATCGTTATGTTCAAATTTTAGGAGTATAAAGTAGACTTCATTTCAAGTAACAAAAAGGCAAAACTTGTATATCCATTTTTATTTGTTTCAAAGTTACAGATCTACGAATGTGATTGTCAGATCATGAAAAAAAATGCAATCCCAAAGTCAATAAAAACTGATTTTATTTAAAAAAGTTTAATTAATAATATTTTCGAAATGTCCACCTCCTTGTTGAATGCAGGCCTGTGCCCGTAAGCCAACAGAAGAAGTACCTATCCGAATTTCATACTTGTCTTGTCGGATTTGCTCGGCAGCCAGGTGAATACGATCCAACAACTCTTCTCTTGTGTTCGAAACTTGCGCGTAGACTAAATTTTTCATGTACCCCCATAAATAAAAGTCAAGGGGAAATAAAAGTCAAGGGGATTAAGATCGGGCGATCTGGATGCCCATGCAACAGGACCACCTCGACCAATCCATCTTGGATAATTGACGTTAACCCAATTTCGGACAGCAATTTCGAAATGCGGTGTATATCAAGTATATCTTGGAAATGTTTGTGTTGTCGTATTTTCCAAAACCTGATGTAAAAATAAAATTATATTTTGACACTTGTCAAAAACAATTAATTCTAAATTGATATCCTGTGGTCAAAAATTTATCTAAAATTTCGTAACTACCGCTGCGAAATATCACAATGTTTTCTTACTCTACCAGAACGCTCAATGTTATGGTATAGGATAATTATCTATTCCAGCGGTTATTAGATAATGTGATGTCCCCTGGTACCGGTTTAAAATACCCGAATTTGGCCAAGAAAATGCCAAGAAAATGGCAAGAAAATGCTTTTGCATTAAGACAATGCACGGGTACAAACGTGCGTAGTCGATATGACGAAATTTCATTAATTGGACTCCGAATTGCTCCAACATCCACCATATTCTCGAGATTTAGCCCCAAGTGACAATTTCCTGTTTTCAAATCTTAAGAAATGGCTCGACGGAAAGAGATTTGACACCAACGATGAAATCATCGCTTAAACAAACGCTTATTTTGGAAACTTCAATAGATTTTCTTATTTGGAAGCGATCAGAAAATTGGAGTAACGTTGGACGAAATGTATTGAGCCCAAAGGTGACCATGTTTGGAAATAAAACAGTTTTTGCCGGAAAAAAACTATCTTTCATTCAAGAAGTCACGGACGTAATGATCAACCCTTCTAATAGGATTTTAAACTGTATATATACCAGCAAAAAAAAACAAGTTGCATGTCGATGCGATAATTCACATCAAGCTTTGATACAAAATAATACAAATCTGTATAAAAACAAATTTGTATCTGTATATGCATGGACACACAGTACGTATTTACCAGCTTTTGCTTCAACTACCAGACGCATGCGTTTCTGTGTAACCACTTTGTCAATGATAGATTTACGAAGCAAAAGACTATAGGTACACTTGCGGTCATGTAGTAAGTTTTGTCCTATCCGAAGACATCAGATAACCTCATGCCATCTGACGGACAAAACCGACCACGCCGGTGCAAAGTGTTTCTTCTCGAATAGCAAAGCTATTACTGGAAAAGAAGAAAAAATACGCATATTACTGTGAGTCCATTAACTCGTCGCCAGGTGGCCAGGTGCGCATGACCGCAAGTGTACCTATAGTCTTTTGCTTCGTAAATCTATCATTGACAAAGTGGTTACACAGAAACGCATGCGTCTGGTAGTTGAAACAAAAGCTGGTAAATACGTACTGTGTGTCCATGCATATACAGATACAAATTTGTTTTTATACAGATTTGTATTATTTTGTATATATACCAGTTAAATAGCGCTAAATCATTACATGCTTTCCTCTTAAAAGTGTATCTGAAAACATTTATTACAAATCACTCTCATAATTTGGTCAGTAAAATTCTCCCCATCAATAAATGCACCTTCCACCAATACATATATAGATTAAGCGCGACACTAATGTACGCATATATATGTATATGTAGTGCTAACATGTAGGCAGGCAACCTAATCAGATTACAACCATTCGGTCGACGAAAGGAAACAGATGGTGTTACTGCAACAATTAAGTTGAAATTAAGCTCTCTTTTATAAAATGTCAAGCTCGACTGCGCACCTCACAACAGCACACAACGTACATACACGCACGTTACACGTATAAAGTTCGCAAAGGAGAACAGTTCTCGGTTTGTCCTATGTAGACGTTCTGTAAATAGCGGGTGATTTAGGTTCAGAATTGCTAATAATAACGTCAGCAGTAGTATCTGATACATATATATTTGGGGAGTGAAAGTAGAAAAGACCATTGTTCCGAAGTACAATGGCCGGTCGGGTGGATAATTATTTATTTAGTGGTGTAAGCGAAGTGAGGAGATAAGAAGGGTTGTTGTTTTTTTTTTAAATGGGCTGATAAAAAGTTTAGATTAAAAGTGATTAAATACTCAAAATATATGACAGTGTGTTGGCGATATTCGAGGGTGGGAAAATGGAAACTTGTTAAACATAAATGCTGTATAATTCGGTTTTGATACTCATATTATATTACAAATCTTTAACCTAGCGGGCGTTGGAAAAGTAACCTGCTATCAAAAACTTTCCTAGTTATAGTAGGCTGTTTTTTAAGTAATTAAGTAATCAAAGATTGGTGTAGATGCGAAGCTTTAGAAAACTTCAAATTCTGACAGTAGTCGTACATAAATTCAAATTATAAACGCTTATATTTTTTAAATTAGCGTAAATGTATATACAGATACAAATCTGGTCTTAAAGAGATTTGTATCATTTGTATTACATTGCTTCACTAGCTTGACTGATGACGCCTATAGATGGCAGAAACACGTGTCTTAAGCAGAAGTAAATGCTGAAAATACGAGGTGTATTGTCCATATGTATAGTTACAGATATGTATATTGCATGTCTGTTTCATTTGTATTCATAGTTACTATAGAACTGCCCAAAAAATGAGAAAATTGAGATTGGGTTTATTCCAGTAATCAGAGCTTACTGGATGTCCGGCGACAGTATCCTAATCTGCCACGTACTTATGCACAATTGCAAAAAATATTCAAGTGTGTGTTATTAAATTTGGTGAATCATGAGCAATAACTCGTAAATCTGGCAGTAGAGCACCTAGGAAACGAACAGCAAATTGCATAGAGGATATTCGACGTCGAATCGACAACTCATCCAAAAAATCAATGGCAAACTATCACAAGTTAATTTTTCAGTGGGAACATGTCATACTATTTTAAAAAAGGACGTAAAGTTGTTTCAATATAAAAGAACTAATAACTGAATAATATTCGTATGTGTAATGTTTTGGGGCTACAATTTAGACTCTTAAATAAATGTTGATCTATATAAGTTTCAAGAATTTTTGATTTCTTACATACGGACACAGAAGAATTGTTAATTACAATATTGTCCAATATTTCGGAGTTTAAATATTTTTTACTGAATATTACATTTTGTTCCGAAATTGATGGAGACTGTGGCTTGTAATCTGAAACAGAAATAAGAAAAACACCCTAACCATAATATATATCAATAAATACTATATACGTATTTCGGCAACTAAGTTGCCATCTTCAGTAGAATAACCTTAAAAACTGAAAAATGTTAAACGTAGCGTTTTTGGCTAAGGTAAACCTTAGAAGATATGCTCTTCACCAAATCGCCAGTGGGATAACACTAGTGTTATCCCACTGGCTAAAACGCTACGTTTAACATTTTTCAGTTTTTAAGGTTATTCTACTGAAGATGGTAACTTAGTTGCCGAAATCCGTATATAGTATTTATTTATATATATTGTGGTTAGGGTGTTTTTCTTATTTCTGTTTCAGATTACATTTTGTGTTTTTACTTTATTCAAAATTAACCTGTTTGCAGACAACCGTAATTTGCTACAGATGTCATGCATACATAGATTCAGAGCACCCAGATCACATTACGCTAAAAAACATTAATATCGTCCATATAAGAAATATACATCTCGCACTGAACGTATCTGTGTATCAGAATATAAAAACTATATGCAATGATGAGTATGGGATCTAATATACTTCCCTGGGGAACACCCGTTGTATAATAAGTCTCAGATTCAAATACATGATCATATTATTGCAAGTTCGCTAAATAGCTTTCAAATCATTTTTCGTTATGATATTGATGTATTGATATGATGTACAGCTCTCGCATTATAAGTTGGCGAAGGGTGGGAGTCAGTTCATGCAGATAGAGGAAGGGTAGATTGCGTATCATTGCATATTAATTTTCTAAATACGTTTACGGCACATCCCCACCGCCCGCCAACTTATACTGCGAGAGCTGTATGTAAATAACTTTTAACGGAAATAATCAGAAGAAGAAGAGAAAATGCCATTTTCATATTATCTTTGTTCGGACTTAAATAAAACCAGAATTTTTAATTATTACATCATCTGTTTTATTTAGATTGACAGATTTGATATTGTAAATTATGTTGGGCTTAATAACTCGAAATATTGAAATAATTCTTGGTTAATAAATGGTTTTTACCCCTTTGGTGATTTTTTACATATTAGATCTTAATAAACGCTAAGTTGCCATGGCAACCAGGCATGAAAACTTTGTCCGCGCGATACGTACACAGTGTAGTTAATTAATGATGACATATGTCTAAAACACAAATATAATAACAATTTGTGTGCCCTTAATTAAAAAAAAAAATAAATATAATTTCATTGTATAATTTTTTTTTACGAACAATGGTACTATTTCACTTTTAACGAGTGCCCAACACTAACATAAATTGTCAAGTTTAGGAAAATGACAGAAGTCAAAAAATTAGCCTTTGACAACTGTCATAATTACAAGGTAATACAAAATCGTATTATATTTGCGAGCAATACTACTCGACTATCTACACATTTTTAATTAATCGTATTATATTTGCAAGCAAAACTACTCGACTATCTACACATTTAATTAAAGTGAATAAATAATGACATCTATTTGAGTATATTACATATTTAAGGGAAAGTAAAAAAGTGCGCAATATTTTTAAACATATTTAAGATAATTATTATGATTTATTATCACTTTTCAAAAAAGATTTAAAAAACACAATGGCTCCAACACTATAAAATGATTGAGCACTAGAATCATATTTAGCATCCAAACATAAAATAGCTATAGATTTTAGTTAGCGAGAGAATATAATAACAAAGTTACAGGAACGAAATGAACTACAGACCCCATTTCAGAAACTTATACACCAAAGTTCATTATTCATTCATGTTGATACTTCATACTATATTAATAAATTAATCTGAAAAGTTTTAAAATTATATTGCTAACTCATCACAATACGACCAAAAAAAACTCTTTACCTATTGCCATAATTGAATACATTAATGAACCAAAATAATAAATCAACCTTGATTGTGACAATAATGTAAAACTTTAATTAATTATATATAAACTACTAAATCACTAAATTTCAAACATATAATAGTATTAAATTTCATGGCATTTCGACAAATGCTTTTGATAGGTACTGTTGCTAAGTAACGTAACAATTAATAGTGATATTTTCTGATAGATTACTAAATTATTATCCTATGATTTTAAATTTAATATAATAATATCTAATTGTAAATGTAGTTGACTAAATGCATAAAATGAATATTCAGGCATCGTAATTCTAAATACTTAAATGGGTAATTTAAAATATTGCAAATATAAAACTTCAAATAAGAAATAACGGAGAAAATATGTTAATATTTACTTATATTTCATTGGAAATTGAATGCGAATTAACGGTTGTCTTGGGAACCATACGATCAAGCAACGTGGACTATGCATCTCTTATCATGTCAAATTGTCGGAGTGGAAATGGCTTAGCAACAGAACGGTAGTCCACGTGAACGGCGAATGCCAATAGCCATTTGCGTACGCATGTACTTAAATCAGGTCAATGCCCTAGCATTAGAATGCATTCGTACAAATTCCAAGAACTGTTTTCGCTAATGGATTTTATTTACGATTTTTTTAGATGTTTTCTTTTGCCATGAATTGTTCTACTGTTTGACACGTTGATTTTAAATATTAAATAAGAAATGTTTCTCTCTCTTAAAATGCATTTTGAAGTAATTATTTTTATTCCGTATTTGTGATTATTTTTCTCACATAAAATATTGTTTTTCTCTTTTTACTCACATTATAAAAAACTTTTGTGTAGAAAATACTAAAGTGTATATAACATCTGTGGAACTTTTTTATATGTAAATAATTCCTGGAATTTTAATTTAAATCGTGTGGCAAATATTTAGATTTTTTATGCTTGTTTTATTATATTTTCAAATTGGTAAACTTCTAAAAATTTTATTGTTATCCGTATGGTCATAGTTTAGTCCTAAGAGAAAACAGAAAGTACTGTTGAACTAATAACTAACTTAAAGACGTGTTTTATCCATTAAAATAGAAGTAAAATGGTCAAAGGGAGCTGTACACTGAAAATTCACAAGTGCTGGCATCTTATTTGGTTATCAATAACATAAATAACAAATACAACTATTCCAACATTATTCGAATCAAGAATACGTACCTTTGTCAATTATGTATGATTTTCATCTTATGAACAACGCATTTGTGGTTTAACAATTCACCTTTGCCAACTAGTATACCTATTGTCTTATGACAAATGCTATTGCGGCTTAATAATTCACTTACATACATAAAAAATTAAGAATTGAAGTTGAACGGTAAATTATGGATTATTTCTTTTCCTATGACTGAAATATACTCTTTTCCCTTGTTCGTTGGGTAAATCCCGGAATGTGAAGAATTGTATTCCTGTGCGTTGTAATTGCACTAATTTTCCATTTTCTATTATTAGAAGCATTAGTCCCAATAGCCAGTTTCGGAACTCAAAAAGGTAGATTTTCTTACGAGAACACAATATTGTCTATGATATTTGAATAATATAAATAATAACTTAAAAAAAGTATATAATCCCTTACCACAATTATTAATCGTATCCTAAATACGTATTTCGACAACTAAGTTGTCATCATCAGTAGGTAAACCACTAATCAAGGTGTCGCACATGGGGCACAATAAAGCTAGCACAACAGCTTACGCAACAACTTTACACGGCGTCCACATACACACTAACGGAAACATGCAAAAATATCGACCGAAAGGATCAACAAAAAATTACCTCTCTTAAGGAAAAGGGCACCCACATCTGTTTATACTCCAGTTTGAAACGCCCACGACCTTTTTATTTACGTTTCTAAGAATGAAAAGAGACAGGTGAAGGGGATCGGTGCTTTATCGCCGTTCATGGAATTTTGTTTGTTTTTAGCGATATGAACACTTTCGTAGGCGTCAAGATCGCGAGAGTTATTAATGGCCTTGGCAAGTTTCAACCCTTTAATCGACACATTGCGCAGTGTTCTTAGAGCATGGTTGGCAACGTTAGATTTATCCGGTCTATTGTATTTAACATGTGATATGTATTCTTTAAAACGGGTTATTATGGGTCGTTTTGTTTGGCCTATATATTTCAAATTACAATCATCGCAATTAATTTCGTATATTCCTGATTTCGAATTAAAATTAACTTTATCTTTGGCATTCCCTAGGAGACTTTTGATAGTATTTTCGGACCGAAAGGCAACTTTGAGACCTCGTTCTTTCACAACTTTATTAATGTTTTTCGTGATGGGGTGGTATGGTAAACACATGTACTTTTTCTCCTGGTTACTTTGAGATGTCAAACTTGTGGATTCGCGGATTGTATTTTTTAGTTTTTCTAATTCATTTATTGATTATTTCTATGTCAAAGCCATTATATTTCGCGATATTTTTAATGAAATCCAGTTCTATTTCATATCTCTCTTTTGTTAACGGAAAATTTAGTAACCGATTGACTAAGAAATTAAACGAAGCTGTCTTATGTTGAAAACTATGATTTGAATCCGCGAAATCCAGTTAATGAATCTATTAACATTGGTTTCCTTCCGGAAAATATCGATTTCTATTTTATGTTTATTCTTAATCAGTAAAGTATCTAAAAATGGTATCTTGCCATTGTGTTCCTTTTCCACAGTAAATTTAATCGTCGGAAATTTCAAATTTAACTGATTAACGAACATGTCTAATTCGCATTTCCTTGTATCAAAAATCGCGAGAATGTCATCTACATACCTGATCCAGACTTTCGGGAAATATTTAGCGTTACTTTTAAGTTCTACTTCAAATTGACTCATGAATAAATTGGCTATGAAAGGAGATAGGCAGTTACCCATTGTTGTGCCTTATTTCTGCTCATAAAATTTTTCTCCTACTTGGAAACAATTTTGCGTCATGCACAGAGTTGTCAATCTCATGTATTCTTTTATTTTTGAAGGTTCAATGTTATTCTTATGGAGCAAGCCTTCTAAATATTTCATAGTCTCTGGAATAGGTACCGAGGGGAATAATGACGTTACATCGAATGAAACTAAAATTTCCCCGGCTTCCAGTTCACAATCTTTAATTAATTTAACAAATTCTAAGGAGTTACTAACTGACAAACTTTCTGGTTTTACGGGTAAATTTTTAAATTCATTCACTAACCATTTGTAAATCAAATAAGTCGGTGAGTTGATACCTGAAACGATAGGTCTCATCGAGTTACCTGGTTTATGTGATTAAGTAAAAAATTAAAAAAAGGTATGTAACCCCTTACCACAATTATTAATCGTATCCTAAATACGTAATTCGACAACTAAGTTGTCATCATGCATGTTGCGTGTTTCAGTTAGTGTATACGTGGACGCCGTGTAAAGTTGTTGCGTAAGCTGTTGTGCTAGCTTTACTGTCCCCCATGTGCGACACCTTAATTAGTGGTTTTACCTACTGATGATGACAACTTAGTTGTCGAAATACATATTTAGGATACGATTAAGAATTCTGGTAAGGGGCTATATACCTTTTTTTAAGTTTTTACTTAACCACAGTCTCCAAAGAAAGACTTAATATAAATAATAATGATATTCTCGACAAATACTTCTTTTCGGATGAGACTTGGTTCCATGTTTCCGGATATTTAAACAAGCAAAATATGAGAATTTGGACTGCAGAAAACTGTCATGAATTTGTAGAAACTATGCTACACCCACAAAAAATTGGCTAACAGTTTCAAGAAGACGAATTATTGGGCTTATATTTTTTAATCAAACCATAACTGCTGAAAGGTATCTAAATCAATTATTAGAGCCGTTTATTAATGAACTTCATGACGATGAATTTACGGCAGGATATTTCCAGCAGGATAATTCACCACCGCATAAATCTCGAGAAACAATAGCTTTTTTGCAAGAATTTTTCAGTACAAGAATTATTAATTTTCCAGATTTTTATTTTATTTTTTAATATTTAAAGAATACCATTTTCAAGACCAGATATCAGACAATTGAAGAGCTTCGTAATGCTATGGTGAATTCTTGTGCTGACATAACCTAAGAAATCCTAATAAATGGCTTTGAATGCGTGAAGTGTAGATTTTAACTCTTATCTTCAAAATATTGGTCAACATTTCCAACATCAGTTTTAGTATTAGTTTCTTGCAATTTTAACTATTGTAATAAAGATTTTTTTAAAAACTAAATTGCTAATTATTATACTCATTTACATGACATAACCAAACTATCACAATAATACGTTTGTGACAAAATATGTGCTCTATCACCAACCATTAAAAAAAAAACATGGCCGACTCTAATGAGGAAAGTTTTTGAAGGCACGTTATTTTTCTATTTTGCCTTCGTATTGAACTTATTATCAATCCCAAAACAGAATCAAAATTAGCTTCATTTCGATATGTTTTTTTTTCGTTTTTCAATGTACACATTGTTCGAATACAGAAATAAATATCTTATTGAAGTCATTTTATTTTAAGAATTTTAAGAATTTAATTACATTTGACAGAAATGATATAATACAAAGGTATTTTTAATAATATAAAATATTATTAAAAATCTGGTGTGAAGAACACAAATACAGGAATGTGTATGGAAATATTCTTTCTCCAGCAGGGGCGTACCGATGAGCCTGTAGAAAGGTGAAATACGTATCTACGTCTCTGGGGAGAGATATTTTCGGACACGTTCACAAAAACATTAATAGTGAACCTGTATTTGTGTTCTTCACATCAGATTTTTAATAATATTTTATATTATTAAAAATACCTTTGTTTTATACAAAACTGGTGGGGTTTACCTACTCATGTATGTTTCAATTATTCTGATACATTACACATGCGGTTAGTCCGTAGTATGAGTGAAGACACAAACAAAATGCAGTTTCTAGAGGCATGACTGTGCCACCTTTGGAAGGGCGTCGTTACTTCACATTGGTTATGTGGACGGGGCGAGGTATTTCGGCTGTCTGACAACAGGCAGCGCTGAATTTACTTCTATGCCCGGTCTGGATAATTTCTGTAATGTGGTGATGTGGTTCTTTTTTGTGAATGTGTCTGGAAATATTCTTTCTCCAGCAGGAGCGTACCGATGAGCCTGTAGAAAGGTGAAATACGTATCTACGTCTCTGGGGAGAGATATTTTCGGACACGTTCACAAAAATATTAATAGTGAACCTGTATCTGTGTTCTTCACATCAGATTTTTAATAATATTTTATATTATTAAAAATACCTTTGTATTATACAAAACTGGTGGGGTTTACCTACTCATGTATGTTTCAATTATTCTGAGAAATGATTTACAAAAAAAAGAATGAAAAATGCTATACAAACAACGTATATTGTATAAAATTTACAGAAACTTATGTTCTAGGCATTTCAAAATTCTATTAGCATTTTTCACATGCACCATGGTAATAACAAGTTTTTAATTGTTTTAACAATTTTAACAAAGATTAACAAAAATTTTAACAAAAAAAAATACCTTCCCGGAGCATTTATCGATATGACCCAAGTATTCGATTAGGTTTGGCATACTGGCCTATTGTATAAAATTTAAAAAACTCCATTCTTATCCACACTACTCACTACCTAAATCCTTCCTAACCAATTGACTCTTGTTCATTAAACAAAACAACGAATTTTGATGCCTGCATCCTATACTATCTGGAGTTCCTCAAGGTAGCGCGCTTGGACCTGTATTATACCTTCTCTATACAAGCGGCTTAACAACTACATCTACAGTATAAATAGCAACATTTGCGCATGATTTCGCGTGTTTTTATTCATTGTTACCAAATGTTTGAACCATCTCAGTTTTTAGAATAATGAAAAAAGGAAGGTGGCGTCGCTACGTGTAGCGTCCTGCGTAGTTCTTATTTGCATTAAGTTCAATATCTCAGTTGTTGTCTTTCAATACTTTTTAAAGTAATTCATCTCCTAATCATACATACTCTTATCAATTTATTTCTTCATTTATCTCTCTTTCAAATTTCTTTTATGCAACGCACGAGGTGGCCAAAATATGGGGTTTAGAGTAATAAAAATAAACTCGTACTATTAAATTATAAATGTAGCAAATTTAGTAGAGATGATACTTTTACGTAAGTTACACCAACAATTAATTCGCAGAAATTAAAAGTGTAGAAAGAAAGTATTATTACCAAAATTGTGATACACCTTATGTAATTATGACGCAACCGTAATTGAATCGGTAGTTAAATTTCACCAAAATTGGATGAACTAGAGCGTTCATATGTTATAACGTGTATGATATAAGAACGATTATCTCTCCCTGTGTGTTTAGAATGTTAGAGAAATTTTCGTAGGAAATAAAACTATTAAAATTTGTTTTTTATAAAAAAAAAAAATTTAGCAAAAATGCTGAATTTATTTCATAGAAAGAGTGTTTGTTGTAGCAATAATAAGTTGATTTATAGACACTAGATATGTCCTTTTGCATTCCTTAAAGATAATTTTCAATTCAATTAAATCTACTTCCATTTTTTCCTCTGCCTGGAAGATAGCGAGGATGATTCCTGTTTAAACTCGTCTCAGTTCATGAATTAGAGAACTCTAACTCGGGATGGGAAGTTATTGACGGTAAATGATTAATCGAGTACTTGTTTGGACTATTTCCATCGTTGGTAGGATTTGAATAATCCGACGTTTTGGCAGTTAATCTACTGTCGTTTTCAGGGCAGCCCTGAGAAATGCTGGTTCTTGCCAAACTGACGTCACACACACACACACACACACACACACACACACACACACACACACACACACACACACACACACACACACACACACACACACACACACACACACACACACACACACACACACACACACACACACACACACACACACACACACACACACACACACACACACACACACACACACACACACACACACATATATATATATATAATAACTTCGTGACCTTGGTACCATTTTATATCCTGTCATTCATATTTTGTATTCTCTTGATAAAGGCGTATACAGCCGAAACATGTAGGGTTTTTTAAATACATATATTTTGAAGTAATATACAGACCTTTAATCGCCTACTGATTAGGTTTACCATTTATATATATATATATATATATATATATATATATATATATATATATATGTATATATATATATATTTATAAACGGAAAAGTTGAGATCATTTCGAGTTGAATGTTTCCCTAGATGAGATCCTTTTGGATGAGCGAGATCCGTTTTTGGATCTCAGCCTTCTTAGTGTGTATATCGAGTTTTATTCTATCGTATGGGCAATAGAGAGTTCGAATTTAAATTTTATCCTGGAGCTCAACTTTAAACTCTTTTTCGAATTTTATACACAATTAGTTCGCAAGTATTCAGACAGAGCGCGTCCACGACGGTAATGTATATACATATACATGTAAACAGGTTCTGACCGAAAAGAGATCCGAATATTTGACAACATAGCAGAGCTCGCCTAGGCTTAGATAATGCGCAATTATATATACATCTCACGGATATGAATTATTCGAATTATTCAAATACTTGTTATGAACCGAAAAAAATGGAATTATTAATAAGTACTTCAATTTAATAATAATAATATGTTTTTTCTTGAATTCAAAACAAATAGCCTATATTGTTTAAGAGATAGAGAAGTTGAGGTAGAACGCAGTTCTACTTTTAAAATATAGATAATTTTAATACATGTATAGTATAGGAATATACATATCTACTTGTATTAATATAGTACGAACGCCAAGAAAATATGTTGAAACATGAGCAAGAATTAGTGGTTACTGTGTTTATTTATATGTAATTTCTGGAGTTTACACAAAATAGCGTAGATAGATTAATAGATAGATGAAGTTGAGGTAAAAGCACTTCTACTTTCTAATTTAAAAAGTTAAATGATGTTATTATCAGAATTCAATTTGGTTGTTTTATATGAAGATATTGTCAGGGAAGCAATAAATTCTAAGCATTATAAAACAATTGTTTGTCTTATTGCTGTTTATCTTTAAATGTACTATACATAAATACTTTTATTTTTTGTCTACATATTTTTGTGATTATTATAACTGATTTTTGTGAATTACTCCATGACCCAGGCTGTGTGTGTATTATATAATAACATTAATAACATAACACACGTGATGGACTTATGGGTATGACTGTTTTATGCATTTATGCATACATATATTTATTTGCATTTTGATGCCGATATATATTTGAAGTCTTTTTTTTGCCGTTTTTCTTTTATTCGCTTGGAACGAGTAATAGCATTTGAGGAAACCAGAATATATAATTTTCAGAGAACTTTTTTAGGTAAGGACTTTTAGATTAAAGAAATAAAAATACATGTCTCCTATGAGATCTGGCAACATGATATGTAGTCTTTAAACCGGGTTATTATTGGTCGTTTTGTTTGGCCTATATATTTCAAATTACAATCATCGCAATTAATTTCGTATATTCCTGATTTCGAATTAAAATTAACTTTATCTTTGGCATTCCCTAGGAGACTTTTGATAGTATTTTCGGACCGAAAGGCAACTTTGAGACCTCGTTCTTTCACAACTTTATTAATGTTTTTCGTGATGGGGTGGTATGGTAAACACATGTACTTTTTCTCCTGGTTACTTTGAGATGTCAAACTTGTGGATTCGCGGATTGTATTTTTTAGTTTTTCTAATTCATTTATTGATTATTTCTATGTCAAAGCCATTATATTTCGCGATATTTTTGTTTGAATATGTATGTGCCATTATCAATACTTATAAATCTTAATACTTGACAATAATTACTTATCACTAACTACAAGTAGTTTTAATTAACTTATCTCTGCAGCACTAATTGTACTTTGACAGGTTATCGTTTTGTTTCATTGTCAGAATACATTTGTCATTGACGTTTGACGGAACATAATGTCTTTGCTAGTGATACACGCTCAGAGGTTAGAATTATCTGACATTTGATGTAAAACCAAATACAAATCTCCCCACTACTTTTTATCCTGCGCGAACTTACCCCTCCTCGCGCCAACTTAATTGGCGTTTGCTATACTTAGAATATCTTTTCACTTTCATTTGACATTGGTGTTTAATTTTTCAGCCTACTAATTTCATATTAAAGATTAATTTACGTTTTTATTAATATTTTCCTTATAAATAAAAATTTTTCAAGCATGTTATACATCGTTGAAAAGCACATTTTGAGGACTACATAACAAACCCAAAATCCAATATGGCCGCCATATGAAAAACAAAAGATAGTGGTAATAACTTAAAAACAAATGACAATCGGGGGTTTCTGTTTGTATCAAATAATTTGTTTTAAAAAAGTGTCTGAACAATGTAAAACTTTAAAAGAGGTCAGACTAAGCGTTATCGAGTTATTGAGGAATAACGAAATCGGCAAATTTTTGATTTTTCAAAATATTTTAAAAAATTAAAAAGTTAGGTCTAATTTGAAATGGGATTTGCCCCGAGTATTGAATTCTGCAAAACATTCCCCATTTAACCGTTGTTCTATATCTTCTAATAACCGAGATACCAATGGTGAGCATCGAAATTGGGACACACGGTATGTCTGATGAAGCTCAGGTTGGAGCGAAACGATTATTACAGTGTAAATTAAAAAGAGAAATTCATTGAAATTTGTTTTATTTTATCCTGATAATAGTTATAATGGAATTTCATCAAGTAAAGGCTGAAACAATCATATATTTTAAAGACGCTAAGACTAGCTTTTTGGCCATTTGGTATTTCAATCTTATGATACGGATTAGAATATCGACACAGAATATATGGTTTCTAAATGCATGTTTGAGGAATGAAGTATCCCCTAAGTATAAAAAGTACACATTCCTTCAACTATTTAAAAGAAAGCATGTGTTTGTTACGGTATAATTGTGTTAAAAAAAAAAGTTTGCACTTCATATTATTATGATACAAAGGTAGTTTTAATAATATAAAATATTACTAAAAATCTGGTGTGAAGAACACAAATGCAGGTTCACTATTAATATTTTCTGTGAACGTGTTCACAGAAAATAGTGCGAAGTTTTTCGGCGTTTTGTAGGTCAAGCATAAAATAATTGGTTATTTAAAGTTTTTTTATCAATGTTGTGCAAATGTCATTTGACATTTGAACAGCATTGATTTCACGAACGGTATTATTTTAAATATGTTGTCTCGTCCACATTGATTGTACTGCATTTTATTTATTTATATGTCAAGAATTTTATAACTTGACAATGCAAATGCATAATTTCATACACACAAGGGACATCCACAAAAGGAATCGCAACATAGAACAGAAGTAACACGACTTAATGAACACAGTTCATTAATAAAGGAGCAAGTTCTCCGAAACATGTATGAAAAATAAAACAAACTTTAAACAACCAATTGTTTTATGCTTGACCTACAAAACGCCAAAAAACTCTGCAGAAATTATATACAGTGTGGTCATAGAGTTTGGAACCAAGCTTATAACCGCATTATTTTACATTTTTAGGAAAAACGCTCGGACAGGTAAATTTTCTTTTTTAAAGCTCCATCTTTTGACATATAATTTTTTTCTATGACGTCATTGGTTTTCGAGTGATGACGTTATCAACACTTTCTTTAAATAGCAACCATATTATTTTTTTCTCGTTTTTGGTAGATCTTTATATCCACCAAATAGTGATATAAAACAATTGGTAAGTTGCATCACAATTTTTTGGAAAAATGATATAAATTTAGAAAAAAATACGAAAATTTTATTTTTGTACAAAATTAAAATTAAATTAAAAAAAATACATCTGAACTTAAATTTATTGTAACAGTTAACGTAAACATGATGCCTTTCTTCTGCTTCTAGAAGCACATTTAATTTCACATCTTCTCCTACTTGAGGTCTACCTTGCCGTGGTCGATCTTTTACGGATCCAGTTTCGGTAAACTTTCCAACTAGTTTTGTCACCGTAGACCTGTTAATTGGAGGTCTATCACGGTGTTCATGGTTAAACAAATCGCATGCTTCTGCATGCGTTCTTTGTCTGTCCCCATAGCCAACCATAATTAAAATTTCGATTCTTTCTCGCTCAGATAAATGTGCCATTTTTTATATTAGCGAAAATGAACAATTTTTACGCAATATCTCAAAAATTTAACGCCAAAAATAGAAGTAAATAATTCAACAATGTTGTCGCCATAGAAACAATTTCAAACTAAAATTTTTGTACATAAATTGTATAAAAAGAAGCAAGAATGTCATAAAGAAATATCTTGCGAAAAAGTGGGTATTTTTGTTTTTGTAAATTTTTTACATAGTAACATGAGTACATGTGCTTTTGACGATCCGGTTTGTTCAAGAAGAATATTTAAGTCCTCACACAAGACAGAAGTGTGAAAAAAACTTACTTACATATTTCAGTAAATTTTGTAAGCTTAATTAGTTTTTGAAATCTTCAATTTTTGGGCGATAATTTTAATTAAGAAATGGTCTGCCACATCATGTCAATTTTTTAAATAAATTAAACTTCTTTGGCCCTTTTTTGTGAAACTATTTAATGTTAAATAAGATTTTTTAATAAGTAATTGGCCGATTGGGAAGACGAATTTATTTTGACCTGGAGCGAATAACGCAGATTACTATTGATCGCAAAGCATTTACACTCGGCTGGGACAGTGTCAGTTGGTTGGTGGTGTCCATTTTGAAAATTTACGTTAATTGTTACAATAAATTTAAGTTCAGATTTTTTTTAATTTAATTTTAATTTTGTAAAAAAATAAAATTTTGGTATTTTTTTCTAAATTTATATTTTTTTCAAAAAAATTGTGATGCAACATACCAATTGTCTTATATCACTATTTGGTGGATATAAAGATCTACCAAAAACGAGAAAAAAATAATATGGTTGCCATTTAAAGAAAGTGTTGATAACGTCATCACTCGAAAACCAATGACGTCATAGAAAAAAATTGTTTGTCAGAAGATGGCGTTTTAAAAAAGAAAATTTACCTGTCCGAGCGTTTTTCCTAAAAATGTAAAATAATGCGGTTATAAGCTTTGTTCCAAACTTTATGATCACACTGTATATTTAACCGGCTAAGAAATTATCTAAACACTTATATATATATATATATATATATATATATATATATATATATATATATATATATATATGTGAACCTGGTGTGAACCTGGACGGTTGACGTCGCAACGTGTTGCGCTTGCATTCTTAGTCAAATGTAATTTTGTCAGTGGTAGAAATTAATGCAACAAATTATAGCGATAATTGTATGTAAGATGGGAATTTAATAGCTATTAATTCTCATGCTTATAACATGCGCATGAAGTTCTTCATATATATATATAGTATTAGAAGGAATTTCTTAATTGAAATACGAGATAAAAGTAATATTTTTTTAGGACTAGCAGACGGGTAATTAAAACAATATTTAATTTGACGTTTCGGTAATAAATATAGTATATATATATGCCGGTTTAGAACGTTTTTCTTCGTTGTCCGACACCTAACTTCCATCCTCTTCTATCGTCACACTCCTCTGGTGTGAGGTTTCTTTCACTCATGGATCTTTGTATGCTCTTCTGCCATTCCAGTTTCGGTCTTCCCCGTTTCCTTCTCCCTCTTGGGTGCCAGTGCATTATTGTTTTGGGCCACCTGTTATTTTGCATTCGTTCTACGTGTCCGTACCAAGTAAGTTGTTTCTTTTCTATGTCTTGAACTATCGTGCCTTCTATTCCCATTTGTTGCTTTATATAGTCATTCCTTATTCTCTCTCTTCGTGAAATTCGCAAGGATCTTCTAATGGCATCCATTTCAACCGCCTCAACCTTCTTCCTTTGTCTATCTGCAATCCTCCAAGTTTCTGCTCCATATAGAAGGCTGCTCTTTACCATAGTCTCGTATATATTAAATTTTCTCTTCTTTGTTATTTCCTTGCTCCATAGAATTCCATTCAGGCATCCGATCACTTTTTTTGCTTTGACTATACGTTTTTCGATCTCTCTCACATCTGTTCCGGTGTTGTCGAAAGTTATGCCCAGATATTCATATTCCTGACATTGCATTATTTCTTGACCATTGTCGACTTCCAGATTTCCGTCCTGGTTGCCAATACACAGATATTTTGTTTTGTTTATATTGACTGTCAAGCCCCATTTTCGATATTCTTCCATCATTTTCCTCACCATGTATTGCACGTCCTCCTTGTCATTGGCCACTATGACCTGGTCGTCAGCAAACTGAAGGGTAAATAAGCACCTGTCGTTTATCTCTATACCCATTCTCGTGACCTTCCTCTTCCAATCTCTTAGTGCCACCGCTACATATATCTTAAAGAGTGTTGGAGAAATACAGCATCCTTGGCGCAGTCCTTTATTTACCGTAAATGCATCTGTTAGTTCTTTACCAATCTTAATTCTTGATGTGGAGTCTTTATACAATTCTTTAAGAGCCGTTATATAGTTGTAATTGATGTTAGATTGTTCTAATACCTTCCATAATCTTGACACTGGGACTGTGTCATATGCTTTTTGTAGGTCCACGAACGTGAGGTGGGTTTCCAGCTGTCTAGCAGATCTTTTTTCTATAACTTGTTTTAGGCAGAATACGTTGTCCGTACATGATCTTCCTGCTCTAAAACCACATTGCTCTTCCTCTTCTTTGTCTTGGTAATCTTCTTCAATGAGGTCACGCAGGATTCTACCGTACAGTCTGCTTAGTGTGCTTGTGACAGATATGCCCCTATAGTTATTGCAGTCCAGCCTATTTCCTTTTTTATGAATGGATGATATAAAAGCCGTTTTCCAGTCTTGCGGAACAGGATGTCCATTTAGGCATTTATTGATAATTACTGTGAGACTTTTGTAGAGCCTTTCTGTTCCATATTTGAGCATTTCGGAGTATATCCCTTCCGGGCCGCTGGCCCTGCCTGACTTAAGATTCCTGACAGTCTTCTTTATTGTTTCTTCAGATATCTCAACTTCTTCCCCTTGTACTACAAACTGTCTGGGGGATTCTATTATATACTCTTGTCTATCTTCTTGTAGCAGGCCTTTGTAGTGTTCTAGCCACTGTTCCGGTTTGATTATTCGGATGTTAGCACTGTTCCTTCCTGGGGTTTTAACATTTGATATAAATCTCCACACCTCCGAGCACTTCCTACCTCCCATGTAGTTGTTAATTTCTTCGCATTTCTTATCCCATGACTCGTTTTTAGCTATAGAGATGCTCGTTCTAAGTTGTCTTTTCGTATCTTTGTAGTCGTCAAAGTCCTGTTCACTTTTTGTCGTCAGCCATTTCAGATATTTCTGCTTCTTTTCTTTGACTAATTGTTCTATTTCCTCGTTCCACCAGTATTTCTTGTTGTTGTTGTTCTTCTTTTTGACTCCTACAGCTTCTTGGGTGGCTTCTATTAGACTACTTAAAACGTTATCGTAGAGTTTGTTAAAGGTACACCCTTCCGGGTTCAGTAGTTTGCTGTCGAGTCGTCTCTGATATAGAAATACAGTGCTTTCGTCCTTAAAACTGTGAAAATTATATTGGGTTGTATCCACCGCGTTTGTGAGTGTCGTGCTGCCGTCTTGTTTCCTTTCCTAAATTGCATTCTTATTTTGGCTCTCACCAAAAAATGATCCGACCCGCAAGTTATTCCCCTTAGGACTCTTACGTCGTTTATCTCTATGTTTGTTTCTTGTCTACTTATTACATAGTCAATAATGGTTTTTAGATTACGGGTGTTCTGCATCCATGTGTAGCGATGGATGTCTTTGTGTTTGAAGAATCCGTTGTTTATTCTAAGATCGTGGGTCTCGCAGAGATTTATGAGTCTTCGGCCATTATCATTGATTATTTCTTCACCAAATGGTCCCACTACTGGGCTATTGTTTGCCCTTCCTGTTCTTCCATTGAAATCTCAATAAATATAGTACCTATTCCAAAACTGTAAAAATTTATTTAAATGTTAAGAATGGCAAGGGAAAGATATTAGAATAAATCTACTTACATTAAATTTTTGTGGTGTTAGTATATTGTGACGTATTTATTACGTATTCCTAACTAAAACTAAATTTTTACCTTAGCCGGTAGACCACTTTCGGCCGTGTGTTTATTTTGACGGATGGAAGGAATGTTGGCTAAGTCAACAATTTGCAGTAGGAAGGGGTGGTTTAACTGTTCTCGGACATGTGTCTTGTATTTTATTTTTGTAATGTTTATATTGTCATTATGCGGTACTATATATATAGTGCCGGGATCTTTATATAATGGGCAGGTATATTGCTGACAGGTTATTTAAATCTGTTCTCTCATATATTGAATTTGTATTTTTTTGTATCTGAATGTTTTCTAATATATTTCTTGCTTTGTTGCTTTTTCGTACGTAATTTTTGCGGTTTTATCGAAATTGAAAGTTTGTTTAGTTTGTTTGATATGTTTTTTAAAAGTTGCACTATTGCTTGAAAATTTGTGTCCATTTAAACGTTCTTGTAGATATTGTGTTGTTTGTCCGATGTATACGCCTTCGCAATCGTAACATGGAATTTTATAAATAACGTGCTATCTTTAATGTAGGTATTTGTTACGCATTTCTAACTAAAACTAAATTTTTGCATTAGCAGGTAGATCATTTTCGGCCATCTGTTTATTTTGACAGGTGGAAGGAATGTTGGCTGTGTCAACAATTTTGCACGAGGGGGGGAGGTTAATTGTTCTCGGACATGTGTTTTCATTTTATTTTTGTAATCCTTATATTGTCATTATACAGGGGATGTTTATATAATGGGCAGATATATTACTGACAGGTTATTTAAATCTGTTCTGTCATGTACTGAATTTGTGTTTCTTTGCATGTGGATGTTTTCTAATATATTTCTTGCTTTGTTGTTTTTTTTCCCAGATGTAACTTTGCGCGTTTTTATCGAAATTGAAAGTGTGTTTAGTTTGTTTGATATGTTTCTAAGGCGTGTGCTATTGTTTGAAAATTTGTGTCCTTTTAAACGTTCTTGTAGATATTGTATTGTTTGTACTGTGTATACGCCTTCGCAGTCGTTACACATGGCATTTCATAAATGAGGCGTGTCTTCTTTAATGTAGGTATTTTGTCTTTTAATTTTGAGTGTAGGTTTTTAAGGTAGGTGATTAATTTTTTTAAAAATTAACCGTCGCAGTTGATGATACCCGGATTCGATATTACATGCCCGAAATAAAACAATAATAATAACAATGAATGCACACAAACTCATCAAGCAAACCAAAAAAATGTCAAATAGACTTTCAACAACCGAAAATTATGGCTACCGTGTTTTGGGACCGATGAGGTGTGTTGCTTGTGAACTTCATGCAGCCGAGGACTACGATTACTGCATCTGTTTACTGCAAAACTTTACAACGTCAGCGGAGAGCCATTCACAGTAAAAGAGAGACATCACCCATTCTCACACTACTGTTGTAAATACTACTCCGTTGGGTATTAAAGTATATTTGAAGCATTTATATAGCTCGAAACTTGAACTAGGATCAGGTTTTGAATTCATAAAGGAATCCAGAAACGTCTTGTCGTATCCTTTATCTTCTTTACTCGACTCGGCACTTTGTCTTTGATAAGTAATCATTTTCTGTACTGTAACTGTTAAATGAAAAGTAGGAAAGATATATTTATTTAATTAGGATTAAATATATTATAACAATGATTCTTTTAATTAAGATTTCCATAATACGAGTATAGATCTGCGTAAACAAAAAAAAAACTATTAAAAATAAATCATTTTATTCACACAAAGAGATATATTTAAAATACAGGTAGATCGGGGAGAGTTTTACAGCCCAGCACAACACCAAACAACAATCTCGTCAGCGTTCTCGCGTAAAAAGACTCATTTTATTTTCACAGCTTGATACTTTTCCCCAACAAAATGTCTAAACACGCATAACTCCATTCTGACTTACGCCTAAAAGGAAAAAAGAAGACGAACATACTGACCACACTCCACCACATATTATAACGGCCCGGCGGTTTTATAATATGATACAATAAAATTTCGATTTAATAAGTTGAATTTTCGAAAAAAAGAACAGAAAGAATAGCCATACAGCGTGGCGAGACTAATTCGGTTAATTATTGCCGAACAAAACGACCGAATTTACACATAAAAGAACGGTGAAGTGGCTCTGATGAGCTGCGTCCGTTCCTGTTGTTTTCGCTTTTATGTATTGGCAGCACCGTTTTTAATGATACCTAATTTCACACACATGTATTCGTCAGAGTCTATGTGTTAGGTATCTACGTATATGTGAGTGAGCATGTGAAAGAAAGTCATCGTAATTTATTATTGAAATGTTGATTGAGTGAAATGAAAATACACGAACATACCCGAACCAGCTATTAAACCGCAGAAATTCTGATTATTACGAGGGCTGCTTGGAATATTTCTGGACACTATGTAAAAAACATATAAAATTTAGTAAACGATTTACAGGTTTCCACGGTCGTCGTTTATGATTACTTCTGAGATTCCGAGCTGAAATCGTATCCTTGGAATTCCTTCCTTCTAGGCCGACGTCTCGTCCACTGTTGCAGGTAACATCATCAGGACTGCTACTACTATTACTGCATTGTAACCGATAGTCGGTTTGTTTGCGAAGGCGTTATGTAAGAGTTTTGAAAATCCAATTATACCGGGTGGCTACCAAAAAACGAATCATGTTTAGGTCCTTACATCTCCGGAAAGCTATGAGATAAAACGTTTTCATTTTTTACTTTATAAGGGACAATGCACTGAAAGCGAATATTTTAAAAACAAAGAAATGCTGAATTTTTTAATATCAACTACAGAAAATCAATTACACGTTAAGGATATTCTTAAATAGACTACAATTCTACCTATATTTTGTATGCTGAACTCTACTTATAAATATGTTATTTGGGGCCTCCATTTTGTAAATTGACAGTTCTTAATCTATGTTTGAACTATAAAATAGCTCGCCTGATCAAATTTACAGACACTTCTGACCACACCTGTGTGCGCACCACTGTCAGCGCAGTTTGAAAATGGTTCCCGCCTTTGCGAATACATTTTCTTGCAATGCGTTCCACACTGAATAATCTAATGGATTACAGTTTGGAGAATTGGGCGCCACTGGTTTGCTTGAATAAAAAATGGCGTGTTTTAAAGTAAAAACTGTTGTGTCCTTACTGCTCTGTAGGATGGAGCGCTGTCCTGGATAAAAACATAATCATTATTCGGATATAATCGACGCATTTCCGGTAGTAAATCGTCCCGCAAATGTCGTATGTTGCTATCTGCGTTTGTTCTTGTTAACTGAGGATCAGTAAAAAATAGACGACTCTTTCCGTTCCAGGATATGACGCATGACACCATGAGCTTTCAAGAGAACCGCGACTTGCTGCGGTATAAACGCACAAATAGCATTCTTTTTGGTTATCGAATAAGCTCTGTTACTTTGTCTATTTTGAGGTACTTGGAACGTAAAATCATTTTAATCTCGAGTTAGTTTTCCTGTAACAACGTCAATTCTTGAAGATTTCTGAATTTTCATCAGTTGTAGCAGTTATAGGTCTTCCGCTGCCGGGTTTTCTGTAAACAGATCCGGTTTTTACAAGTCGTCAAATAGCACGATTTATGCTGGAAGGTAGCCATCCATCTCTTGCTTGGAAACCTTCTCGTAATTCTTTTCCCGCGCCAGTTTTTTTCTCTATAACACATGGCAATTATGTCTAAACCCAGCTTCATTAAATGAGGTGCCATTATTAGGAGAAAAGGTACTTTAATTTGTACGAAATGCCACTATACCAATTGCAAAGTTACTAACTACTAACTAACTACGAATGTTACTCAGAACTTCATTTGCTTTAACAAAAGGTTGGTTCGATTTAAGTTGCTTATTAAATTATCAACGTGTAATCGTTATTTTTTAAGTTCACTTTAAACTTCTGCTATTCCATTATTGAAGAACATATACCTATGAAATTTTTCACGCATAAATCTCAGTCCTTTGTCTGCAAGGGAAATTACCTTGATGTCTCTATGCGTTCGGATGATATAGCTATGGTAACAGGATTCGTTTTTTTCTATCCACCCGGTATATTGGTGTTAATTAACAAATTTGTGTAGGACACAATATCCACCTATTTCGGTATATAATCAAAACGATAATTCACACAGTAATGAGAAAGCAGCGATACACAAGCACATACGTCCTAGCCGATATGCTAAACGGTCAAGCACGATGCCACATAATATTCCCACGCATTCCGAGCCGCATCGATTCTCAGCCAATCATTCCGCGGTAAGTCAATCGCGTTATCAGCAGAAATCTGCATAGTATGACGGGGTACACTCGAAGGAAAATAGCATTTATAATACGGCGCAAAACACGCAACTATTATTTAAAAATGATATTTTTAAATGTAACAACACAAATGGACCAAGCGTATCGAGTTAACAGGAGATTATGTGGAAAAATAAAGTTTTTTTTGTTTAAATTATTCGATTATTTCTGTAAGATCGCGCAAATTAATCAACCGATCTTCGAAGAGATATTGATTTGACTTTCACTATCTTTACATTTAACTGCAACTGAAAAAGATACCGATCCCGAAAGGAATGACCTCTCACACGCCGGCGATTTGAACCCTCGACAAACAGGACTCTTTCTCCAATTATTTGACGCTCTTACCACTTGCGTCGTTCAGCCATTAAAGTTGTAATGACATCATTCAGTTCAAAAGAAATTATGTCGTAAAGTAGTAATCTGTTCTTTTTGTATTTCCGCTCTATATTTCCTAGGCTGGGAATTTATGACGCAACGAATATATACCCTGTCTAAGCACAATTCACGAATACGTAATTTTTTACAGTTAGATGCATGTAAATTTAATTGTTCTTGTAACGTATCCAAGCTGATTGAACCTAACGAAAATTTCGTGATGAAAGCAAATTATGCTTATTAACAAAAGAGAAAAAAAGCATTTCTAACCAACGCAAACCGCTATTATAATACCTATTGTTCCTCAGGTAATTATATGTTTTAGAATCGTTTACATTGCAATAACAAAATAATCTTCTGTGGCGATGAAGCAGCCGTATCAAAGTGAAAAGTGCACGCTTTCGAGGCAAAATATCCACGAAAAATAGCTTTTAATAACTCTCCGTTCCCCATGTAAAAGAAGCGGTAGTTCTTTTTTAATTATAAGCTTGCCTAGCGGAGGCGAACGACTGCTGTTTAAAAACAATTATAAGAAACAAAACAATAGACACGCAAGAGAGGTAATTAGAAATTTCAGATGTACGCTTTAATATGATGGATAGAATGCATAGATAGACCAAAAATTTAAATATATTATGTAATTAAGAAAAAAGTTTCGGTGTTATTTACATATGTGACGCGTTTGATGTACTAAATGCTCTCCGTTACTAGTCAACTAGTGTTAGTTCTTCTAACGTGAAATTTAAAATTGTATTGTTTAAGGTCCAAACACTGGAACGGCGTCCTAATTGTTTTGCCACAGAGAAGAATTCATTTTATAAATTTTTTAAAACGTAATTAATATATACGTGTTGATTTATCAAACTAGCAGTTGTAAACTTCGTCCAATAGTTTAAATTTGAAACGTCCTTATTGCCATTACGTCTTCTTCTTTTTCTAAGTGTTTTGGACTGGGTGGCAATAAGTCCAAGCATTCATACTTTTCTATAGCCTCTAATAGATCTCTCACTTCCGCTCTGTCACTCCTGCATCCTCCATGAAAGTCATGTTACCGGCTGATTTAGCTTGTCTATTAGTCTTAGCTCAGTGTTAATAAATACAATATGATCATTTATATTTACCCTCTAGCAAGCCATGAAATTATTTCTTGAAAATATCGTGTTTGTAGTGACAAATAAAATACATCTGTCATTATGTGTATGTTCTGATAAATAAAACTCATCTGTCATTAATGTATTTATTAATTGACACTTAAAAATGTTTACAATAAATCATAAAGTTTTTCTGATCGAATCATACTTTAGGAATGGTGTAAAATTAGAAAATGGAGAATGGTCGTACTCCTTGCAGACTTGTATAGAAGAATTTCGGGCAGAATTTCCAAATTTTCCAACAACATATGACAGTTTGCGGCAATTAATTCAAAAGTCAGTGGTTAAATTCCGTGAAACAGGGTCTGTGTCTCGAAAACCAGGTGCTGGTAGACCATTAAAGCGGACAGTTGAAAATATAGCAGATGTTGAGGGACGAATAAACCAATCACCTAAGAAATCGATTCGTAAGCTTTCACAACAAACACAACTGTCATATGGGACCTGCCAGAGAATCCTTAAAAAAGACTTACAAAAATTTCCATACAAATTTCATTGCGTGCAAGAGCTTTTACCAATCGATCATGGTTACCAGAGTTAATTACTGTCAGTGGTTCTTAGGTACGATTAATAACGATGACGTTCTTGACAAATCCTTCTGGTCCGATGAAGCATGGTTTCAATTATCAGGATATATAAATAAACAAACAATGCGCATCTGGTCTAGTGAAAATCCACATGAAATTCTTGAAACACCCTTGCATTCACAAAAAATAGGCGTTTGGCTTGCTGTTTCTCGTAGACGGATTATTGGTCCAATATTCTTTAATAATACGATAAATGCAGAACGATATCGTAATAATTTATTGCTACCATTTGTAAATCAATTACATGATGATGAGCTCCGCGAGGGATATTTCCAGCAAGATAATGCAACAGCCCATAAGACAAGAGAAACGATGGAATTATTGCATGAATTCTTTGATAATCGAATAGTAGACTTTCCACCACGATCTCCGGATTTAACAATTATGGACTATTTCATTTATCCACATCTAAAAAATAGAGTATTTACGAATCGTCCACATACAATTGAAGAACTTACTAATGCTATCCGAAATGTCTGTGAGGAAATTACACCACATAATTTAAGGAATGCCTTCAATAATATGAGACGAAGAGTTGCGCAATGCATAGAAAATGAAGGAGCTCACTTTGAACATTTATTGTAGCTGTTTTTATTATTAAACTTTCTATTTTTTCAACTTAAACGTTTGTATGTAATTATTTGTCAAAATGACAAAACCTAATCTGTCATCAGTATAAAATAACCTATATCACACACACGCTGCAAAATAAGTTAACTTAAATTATGGTACAAACTTAAGTTTAAAAAAGAAAAATGTCATTGCCTTCTAGAGGGTAGAAATATGTGATCATATGGTATTTGAAATGTCTGGTATTGGTACCGTTTGATTAGGCCTACCTGTATTATTTTGTTTCCATGTCGTTTACTTTTGGATAACTAGGTATGTATCGTGGAAATTGCCATTTGATAATAGTTTTTCCCGCTTCAGAGATTTGCCTAATGCTTTAGCGTAGGTTGTATAGGAATGTAAATTTTGCTATCTGTAATATTTGAAATGTCATCAACTGGAGCTATTGGTTTCCATATTTAGCTATTTCAATACGTATGTTATTTACATCATCGTACACAAGAACTTGGTTAAATATATTGTTCTCTCTTTGATTAAATTTAAATTACGTATTTTCCGCAGCATAAAACGTCTGTTTGTGCAAAGAATATTTTCTTTCTCTAGTTATTTACCTCGCTATATTGTCTGATATCTTATCTTAATTAAAGGGTGATTTGAGATTGTTTTATATTGACCTCATTTCATTTCGAACATAGTTTATAAAAATACCTCTTTAGTATTGTCAGTTAAGTAAGGTTAAAGTCATTCATTTTGTTTACTTCGTTTGACATTTACACATATACGTGTGTGTGTGTGTGAAGCATTCTTTAAAATGGTGGATTAGAATATTGCAGACAATTAAATAAAATGTATTGAAGCAATTTCTTAGTTAAATCTGATGATTTTTCAGCTATTTAGAATTGTGATATGGTATTTTCTTTTTAATATCTCCTTATTTTATTAAGTGTCATAGACATTTTGTGTCTATTTTCGGGACAGTGGTCTTTTATTAAAAATTCCTTATATAAAATGTATTTAATTGAAATTCCTTATCAGTTGGGTTTTATATTTTATTGCCTTAATTTTGATGTAGCAAAATGTTTTCCTAAGTACGTAATTCTTATTTAAATTCTCTTCTACACTGGCTGCATCTATCGTTTGTATTAAAAACTACGTATCCTATCGTGTAAAAGCATCGAATTTGAGAAATCTTGCTGTCTTGCAATTTAGTCGTCAATTGGAATTAGGAAAACATCCGGGGATGTAATTCATTTGAGAATAAAATCATAATAATTTATTAAAAGTACAAAGTCACTTCGCTTATGCGGTTTTCAGTCATTATAATTAATATAAGCGACGGAACGCGTAGAGTGAGATATCGAAAGTGCCGTTTATCGCTGTATTTAGCCGTTTTAGAATTTCCATTCGGGAGCACGTGTTCGTGAGTTTTTCAATTTCTTTTCGACGCAAGACCATTACCCTCTCGTAGATTTCTTCATGTGTCCATGTGAAATGGCTTTCTTTCTGTTAATTATAATATATTTTTGCAACATTCGTTTTCTTCTTTCCTGAATTTAAAAGGGTCCACGCATGAGGCATATAATTCCTCGTATGGAGCTTAACTTTACACCTGTGAACATAAAACTTCCTGGAGTGAATCCTATGTATACTGATTTTTTGTGGATAAATCATTGGTAGAAGCTGAGTCGATTGATTACCATTTTCGAAGAAGAGTTGTAGGCCGCTTCCAAGAAAAGAACTTGACTGATCAGGAATCGTATGTAATAGACAAGGTATGATGGGGTTTATGTATTATAGAAAGGCTGATTTACATTTCTTTGAGAACTATAGATATTTGATTCAAACTCACTAGGTGGAATTCGCTAGTGTCTATATGTATTTAACTTTTAATTAATTAAAGTAAGAGTTTCTAGTGTAGTTGACAGCCATCGATAACCCTAATTTTTCTTACACAGGCTGGTCGAATTTCCATTAATGTACTAGGGTTATGTCCAATTTTGCTTTGAATTATTGTTGCTAACGTAAGAAATATTCCTAAATCTTAAATATTAATTATAACTTTGTAGAATTTTATAGATCCACAAATAGCTATATACAGGGCAATCCAAATTAAGTGTTCACAATTGGTAACTTTGTTATTATTAAAGATACAAGATTGTTTAAATTAGCAAACTAGTAGTACTTTTAACGCTCTTTAAGATGGAAGAATTAAAAAAACAAATGAGCCGCGCGTTCTCGAGTTTTCCCGAAAAATATGTTTTTTTCAAATGGAAACCCCTGTATATTATATCATTTTCTGTTAGAAATTCAATTTTTAAACAAAAAAACTTAAAAGAAATTTTTTACTGGGATTAAAAATACTTGAGTTATAGTGAATAAACAAATAAACAGCTAAGTCAAGTGCATTTCTATGTTTCTATGATAACGACGTTAATTCTTTCTAGTAAACGTCAAATATTAGTACAGTTTTATTAGTCTTTCACTCATAAATTTCATTTTGCTAGTTATTAATTTGACAAAAAAATGATTTTTACCCAGGCAGAAAAGTGTGATATGTTTGAATCTTATTTAGTGTGCAGAAAATCCTCTAGGAGGGCAAAAGAACACTACGCTGAATTATATCCACTCCGAACACAACCAAATGAGCAATTTTTTCTGAGACTGTACCGAAAATTTAGAGGCAATGAGAGTGTTTTTGCCAAAACAAGAACAAGAAGGACTTTTATAATAAGCGAGGCCACGGAAATTCTAGTTCTTGCATATTTTGAGGCCAACCGTGAGAATTCCATACTAGATATTATCAAGGAATCTGATTTGAGTCACGGTACTGTGCATAGGATTCTGAAGAAACACAAATTCATTCCTTATAAGTACAAACCAGTTCAAGTTTTCTTGCCAGGGGATCCAGAGAGAAGAATGTTTTTTTGCCACAGGTATCTTAACTTTTGTCGCCAAAATGTAAACAACTTTCATTATATTTTATGGACCGATGAATCAAATTTCTCAAATTCTGGAATGTACAATACAAAAAATCATCATTACTGGTCAAAGGAAAATCTTCTTTTAGTACATCCAAGACGCCCGCAAGTCCGTTACAGTTTTAATGTTTGGTGCGGTTTAATTGGTTCAAGGATTGTTGGTCCTTTCTTTTATGAGGGCACTCTAACTGGTGAAAGGTACATAGAATTTTTGACTGAAATTTTGAATAATTTCTTAGACGATATTGATCTCATAAGTAGACAGAATCTGCATATTCAGCAGGATGGCGCACCTGCGCACAACTACAGAGGTACTCATCAAATTTTAAATACTATTTTTAACAATTCATGGATAGGAACAAATGGTCCAATTCAGTGGCCTCCCCGATCGCCAGATTTAACACCACTTGATTTTTTTTATGGTGTTATTTAAAGACAGAGATTTATAAGCAAAGGTACGAAAACGTAAACGCCCTAAAAATTGCAGTTAGTGAAAAGATAAACCAAATAGATGGTAGGACCATACTAAAAGCAGTTCGACAAGTTCAGAAACGTGTTCAAAAATGTATTGAACAACAAGGTGGTATTTTTGAACATCTTCTATGAAAAAATCAGTGATTTTTATTTTCTTTTAATGATATGTTTATGTATAAAATAAAGTTTATAAAAATTATTTAGCTGTTTTTGTTTATACATTATAACTCAAGTGTTTTTAATCCCAGTAAAAAAGTTTTTATAAGATTTTTTGTTTAAAAATTGAATTTCTAACAGAAAATGATATAATATACAGGGGTTTCCATTTGAAAAAAACATATTTTTCGGGAAAACTCTAAAACGCGCTGCTCATTTGTTTTTTTAATTCTTCCATCTTAAAGAGCGTTAAAACTACTACTAGTTTGCTAATTTAAACAATCTTGTATCTTTAATAATAACAAAGTTACCAATGGTGAACACTTAATTTGGATTGGCCTGTATAGTATATTTTCACTGTTCAATTTTCCTTATTACGATTTTTAAATTATAAGTTGATATTTTTTTAAATATTTAATAATCTATGTTACTCAATGTACAGAATCTCGATGTGAGATTTATAAAAAGATTTTTTGATAAATTACAAACTGATTTATTATCTAAATTAAGCATGCAACTTACTTATTAATGTCTGCCGTATAACTTTTATTTTTGAAGCTATTACACCAATTTAAGATTATATTTAAATTATCTTGTATCGTCGTTGTCATTTATTTCAGAGTCTATATTTAAATCATCCGCATATTCTAAAATTGAACAGGTGAGAGTAACGCGCAGCTCACTGATAAACAGCATGAAAGGAAGTGGTCCCAAGTTGGAACCCTAAGGCACATCAAATGTTGCAGTGAATTCAAATGAGCGAAAGCCGTTGTAAGATACATAACAAATTCGATTTTTTAAATGCGAATTCATGAAATTTAAAGAAGATGGCGCAAAGTCAACGGAGCAAAGTTTAGAAAGTAAGGTTTTATGACTTGTAGTGTCAAATACGTGCGAAAAGTCAGTATAAATGACATCCACGTGACCGCCCCTATCCAGAACCTCACTCAAGACTTGAGAGACACTTACAAATTAGTCAATGCGGAACGCGCACCAAGAAAGTCATGCTGGTTTTGGGATAAGAACCGACTAATATTTTCATAAATTCTAGAATATTGTGGTGTGTATCATCCGACGATACGTCAGGCGAGGGGTATCACGCGCTGAATACGTCAACAAGTCTCCCGGACCTCCTAGAAAAGAGTTTCAGGAATGAGCTATAGACCTATATAAGAACTCGAAATGGAGGGAGATGATTCATTCGACCAGCATATTGTAGATATAATATACAGAAGATAAAAATAATTTTGTTTTTAATATGTTTAATGACTTCACTTGATAGGTTAAAGAAAATTTAGGAAACTCGTATCCAATTCAAACCCCTACCATAGTTACTACTAAAGTCATTATTTTCATCAATAAAGGTAAACAAATAAAATAAGGAGTAGGAAAAATCAATCATATAATCATACTATACCCAATAATAACAAAAAAAGTTCAACCTATTATCCCCTTTAATATGTAATCTCCAGTATCACTTACTAGATTTAAAGATAAATAATTAAAATCACCTATTAATACATAGTATAAAAGACGAAATGTTTAACATACAGTTAATCGTGTAGAAATAAAAGAAATCACATATATATATGTGACTTTAGCATGTTCTTTTATTAATATAGTTAAATAGTTTAATTACCGTTAGTATTTTACAAATGAAAGAGATATGCTTATCAGTTTTATTTCTAACAAAGGTGTAATGCGTGCTTAACGTATCGACGTACTCAAATTTCCACCGTTACTTTTATTTAAACGAACCCAGAAAGACAAGAATTTTACACAATATATAACTTGTTCAAAGACATTCGCAAAATTAGAGAGAATTGGATGTGTGATATCCGAACCATTACAATATATTTTAATATTTTCTATTCGATGAATTAATCATCCGATTTCTATTATATATTAATAATGTATTAAAATCAGATTTATGTTAGGAAATTCACTTTCAATTAATGTTTTCCAAGCACTACCCATGACATTTGCTCGAATAACCACATGCTAACCGGGTATATTATTAAACGAAGAAAAATAATTAAAGCGGACGCGGCAGTAAAGTATAATATAAGTATAAATTCTTACATGCGATTCCTTTTCCAGTTTATATAATAACAATATATTTAATAATGATATCTTCACTGCGTGTAATTATGAACAGCATTGAAGTTACATTTTACATTCAAATGTGTACGTAAATATGTTCAGGAAATGCTTTTCAAAACCGTTTTTTAACATGCGATGTGGTAGATAGGTACGAAGGAAAACGGATTACACATATTTATGTTTTATATATGTATATGTATGCGGAATGGGGCAGCTCGCATTGTTTATAATTAATAGCGCTAATAGCGCGCGAATTCGGACGCATTCATTGTATGAATTGCGGGAGTGAAAGTATTTTGTACAGAGATTCAATCGAAATAGGAAATAATATATACTGTGTGTTTGGTGCATCGTTTGCCAAATTAAATTGGCAAATAGAAGAGGTCATTTGCTGTCTCTGAAGTAGAGCAGACCAATTCCCGTGCGCGCCATGAGAGCCGGTATGGGAGTGCAATTCATAATATATTAGAATATGCGATAGAATAGGGACGCAACATGAGCTTGTTACCGATATAAGTATAGAAGTAGAGACATTTATTCTATCAGAAATAATTAAATATACATTTGGTTTTCTACTATTAAAGTAATATGCATAAACACACGTTTATTTACCTATAAATAAAATGGAAAATGTGTGAAATCAGTGATTGTGTGTACGATAGAGGATTTAAAAAACATTTACCGTTTTAAGAGTCTTCCAAGGATTGACAACTTGGAGAAACCCGATTTTATATTTTCAACATCAGGTGCGTTTCTAAGGTTATTTCTGTCCGCCGTGAGGAAAAAATATGTTTATATTCGGAAAACGAGCATTCTACATCTAGTGATGTTATATTCGCATAATCAAAATACCTATTTAAGCAACTTAACGCATCTGTAGACTTGTCCTCCCAAATACGTGTTAAGGTGTCAAAATCTGCATTTCTGTCTAAAACACTTTTTGCGTCTTCTACATCTTTAACGATTTGCAGTGATTCCTCTAACGGCAGCGACGAATTTTCTAATTTTGTTATTGCTTCTTCTAGTCCCAAGTAATTCTCACGAATACTTTGTAAATCCATTTTAATCTGGGCATTTTGAAATTTTTTCTGGCTTGTATTGATAGCTGCACTTTCTTTCGGATCGAATGATAAAACCACGTCCTTAATTTTTTCAAAATGTTCATGATAGTAAAACCCCGCCCGTAACCATGCACCCCAACGTGTCAGAATCGGCTGTGGTGGCTCAGGGGTATAGGGACACAATTCGTGAAATTTCCGAATACGTTTTGGAGATTTCAGGAATACTGCCTTTGTAAACGATATTTACGGTAAGTAATATGTAACAAGTTAGGACAATATTTTCTAAGAGACCGGCCTTCAGAACACATGGTTGCGGCACCATCGGTCATAAACATTAATACTTGGCATTTCGAAAGTTTAAATTTTTCCAAAGTATCTAATAGCACCTCTGAAATTTTTTCGGCATTACTTTGTTCTAGTCGTCTGAATACTAATAAAATTGAAGACGTTGGTTGATGTGGTTCCATATTACGCGCCATCACATTAACTACAGATTGCTTTTTGCCGTCAGTTGTTTCGTCCACACATAACCACAGTTTTTTATTTTTCAGTTCGGCTTTGATTTTATTTTCAACCTGTTTACGCACCGATGGTAAATTCCTTCGTAACGTTGTCGTGCTCGGTAATGTTTGATTCGCGTATTTATTCCAAAATGAAATAAATGACTCATTACCAAACAAGGTAAACGGCAGTGTACACACAATCATAGTTACACATAGTTCATATATAAACTGTTGTCGATTAATTTTGTTATTATTGTGCTTCGAACTACTTATGTGTTCTTTACAATGTGTTTTTAACCAACACATTAGATATGTATTGCACACTAAACATTTAATTTTTGAGCCATCGTATATTAAGTCCGGGAAATCCATAATAAACTTATTTACTTCGTCTGACAATGGTCGTTTTATCGATTTATGTGTCGACGACATTTTATTACGTATGCTTACACTTACATGCAGTCTAAGCAAGTACCAAACACATACTGAATGCTTTTTATTAGTTCTGATGCAATACAATCATCCTTACATCGGTGCACATGGCGCGCACGTAAATTGGTCTGCTCTACTCTGAAGCCATAATAATTCAGTATTAGTCCCACTAGTTTTTTCCTTTCGACTTTTTAATTTTTGTTTTGAAAAATTTCAAAATTCAGCATTTAAACTTAAATTAAAAAAATAGTTATAGGCACAGCCTCCAATTTTAATGTGTACTGTCGTGTGGTTCAACCAAATTCAAAATTACTTTCAAATAACATGCAGTTTTTATTTTATTAACTCACAAAGTTTTTGGAAGAGGTAAAATGATTAACGCGATATAATAAAACAAATTTTAATGAATTTCATTACTTTTTACTTTACAAAGTTACGATCGTTCCACTCACACAGAAGCTTCGTCAGACATACAGTCAGACAACTGGCCACCGCGTTCACCGGACTTAACTGCACCCGACTGTTTTCTTTGAACGTGTTTTGGCACTTCGTCAATTATAATTTTTTGGAATTGCACAACCTCTCGAGACATTATAGAGGTACAAAAATGCTTAGAAGAGGAAATTTTAGATCATCATAGTGATCTGTTTTTGTAGTGGAAAAATCGCCACCATGTTCCCAAATTTGGCTGCAGTTGCTAAAGAAAGATTATGCACCTTGGCAGAGCAGTTGATTACGAAAGAAGCAAAAATGATAATATTTTTAAATCAAAATTATAAATTATGCTATAATTATCAATAAACATAAGAATATTATAAACTATTTTAATATGTAATGACATATTTTAGTTTTAGTAATGACCTTATAACAATCACTTTCTGTTTTGCTATTTTAATGATTCAATGTGACCACTTCTGCTTGGAGTCCCGTACTATTCCCATTTAGGCTCACTTGGATCATCATTTAAAGCCATTGGTTTACTAAATATAGTCCGCCTGGACGGGTGGACATTTTACCCACTTCTCGCTATCTCTTATTTTATATTGCTCTTTAAAATTGAATTTATGAACTATGGCAACATAGTTCTTGAGATTATCTATCAACTTATGGTGAATTTGGTTTATAGATGATTAGCTTTGCACTTATTTGTCTGTAGCCTACTGACTTTGCTTCTTTTTGTGGTAAATTTAATATCACCACCAGAGCAGCGGTAGGAGTGACACTTAGATACTAGTTTTTGTACGTCAATTAACCGCCTTTTATTTAATTTTTGGCCACCATGCGACTCCTGTACCCTTGTGCATAGCTATAGAGTCATCTTGGGATAGAATTTCCAGTTTTTGCAACATACTCGTCTGCATCTACCCAAGGCAAAGGATGCTTTACCAAGAAATGCTAAATTGTATAGTGTGGGTATAGTGAGTCATTCAATGATGTGAAGTTTTCAAAGAAATTTCAGCATTTTTCCGAAATTCTCGCATAATTTTAATATTTTAGCGATTTTTTCCATTATTTTCAAATTTTTCCAATTCCAAATTTCTGCATTTTTCGGATATTCTCGTATAATTTTCATATTTTAGTGACTTGATCCCATTGTTTTCAAATTTTGCTGTTTCCATATTTTCCAGTTTCTCAGAAACTTTCAGTAATTTTCGCATAATTTTCATATTTTGCGATCTTTAGCAATTTTTTTTCAAATTTTTCTGTTTCCATCGTTCCGCATTTTTCAGAATTTATCGCATAATTTTCATATTTTAGCGATTTTTTCCTATTTTTTTAAAAATTTTTCTAATTCCATATTTCGGCATTTTTCAGAAATTCTCGCATAATTTTAATATTTTATGAATTTTTCTATTATTTTTAAATTTTTCCAATTCCAAATTTCTGCATTTTTAGGAAATTCTCGCATAATTTTCATATTTTAGTGATTTGACCCCAAAATTTTGAAATTTTGCTATTTCCATATTTTCAAGTTTTTCAGAAACTTTCAGTAATTTTCATATTTTGCGATCTTTAGCTAGTTTTCTTCAATTTTTTTTATTTCCATCGTTCCGCATTTTTCAGAATTTATCGCATAAGTTTCATATTTTAGCGATCTTTTCCTATTTTTTTTAAAATTTTTCTAATTCAATATTTCCGCATTTTCCAGAAATTCTCGCATAATTTTAATATTTTAGCGATTTTTGCCATTATCTTCAAATTTTTCCAATTCCAAAATTTCTAAATTTTTCAGAAATTCTCGCATAATTTGAATATTTTAGCGATTTTTTCCACTATTTTCACATTTTTCCAATTACAAATTTCTGCATTTTTCGGAAAGTCTCGCATAATTATCATATTTTAGTGATTTGATCCCATTATTTTCAAATTTTGCTGTTTCCATATTTTCCAGTTTCTCAGAAACTTTCAGTAATTTTCGTATAACTTTCATATTATAGCAATCTTTCCCTATTTTCTTTTCAAATACTTCTAATTCCATAATTCCGCATGTTCAGAATTTGTCACATAATTTTAATATTTTAGCGATCTTTTCCTATTTCTTTTCAAATTTTTCTAATTCCATATTTCCCGCATTTTTCCGAAATTCTCGCATAATTTTAATATTTTAGCGATTTCTTCCATTATTTTCAAATTTTTCCAATTCTAAATTTCTGAATTTTTCGGAAATTCTCACAAAATTTTCATATTTTTTGAGCCTTACTAAAAACGTCGACTCAGAAGGACTGAGAAAATCAAACGTTCGAGAGTTTCCCTCGGATATAAATAAGCGCTCAAAAGGATTCATTAAAGCAGCGACTAAACTTTCCAGTAAAGTTGTTTTGCCTCTTCAAAATATTAATAAGTGAAGATAATAACTGTTAGTTTTATTTACTCTTTTAAATTACGAATCTTCGTCGAGTAGAATCTGAGTCAATTCAAACATAATGTACACAACGTAAAAATCGAACTTAAATCTCATACTTTTTAATACATTTGTAAGTGAAGTAAATTCATTCTCAATAGGGTAAATATAAGTAAATAAACACTCCAAACAAAATAAAAAGTTGAGCAATTTAAATCTTCGAGAACTATTATAAGTTATAAATAGTATTGTGTTATAATTTATAACACAATAATACTGGTAAATATTGCCACTCATACCAATCTAACATTATAGTTTGTTTGTTTTTGGATTACAATTTACGAATCATTTAAATTCTAAACATTGAAAAAAAAATGTTTGTTTATAGAAACTAAATAATAAATTCCTTGATTCTTATCTTTTATTTTAAAATACGCGAATTTCAAAACCTTTTTGGAGAGATTCTTTAAAATCTTTGTGAATTACTGAGGAAATCGATACCATGATCAATTAACTAAACGTCAAGTATTGCATGCTAACATAGGTAGATATGAGAGAAAACAGAAATTAGCTTATTATAAATGTAGTTTATAATGCATTTGACTACACGCCTAAAATACATATTCATACATTCGAATGCTAAATACTAAAATGGGTAGTTTAAATCATTGAAATTATAAAATTGCAAATAAGAAATAATTTAATATTTAAATTACTTCTATTAAATTGGTCACTGATTGCGAATTAACGGTTGCCATGGGATCCAACGTGGACTATGCATCTCTTATCATGTCAAATTGTCGGAGTGGGAGAGACATAGCAACAGAACGTGGACGACGACCGCCAATCAACTATCGCGTACGCGTGTACTTATATCGGGTCAATAACCTAGCATTAGATGCATTCACGATATGTTTTCGCAAATGGATTTTATAAAGTAGGTCAGCAGACAGTTTTTTTTAAGTGCTTTCTTGCTCCGAATTCTCCTTGTGATATTTTCTCTCTTAAAATGCATTTTCAAGTAATAATTTTTTTTTTCGTATTTGACATTATTTTTCTCACATAGAATATTGTTTTTCTCTTTTTATTCACACTAAAAAAAGCTTTGGTATGAAAAATATATTTGAATGTGTACATTTGTACAATTTCTTAATATGTAAACGATTACTGGAATTTTAATTGAAATCGTTCACAAATACTTAGATTCTTTATCCCTGCTAATTGATTGACAAAATATTTTTAAATACCTAATACAATTAGAAAAGCGTGGTATTAAATTCTTTAAAGTAAATTTTTAAATAAATAAGATCTAGCTTAGGTACTTGAATATTAAAACCGAATATTTAAAAATATAGAAGGTATAGCAAGTATATAAATATATACTAAGTATATGTATACAGGCTGATTCATTTTCGGCCCTCACCATGGGGATCTCGCTTATTATTGGAGATAGAGTATAGGTTTACATTTGGCAAAGTTGTTAAATTTTGTGTTTCTTATAAATCCGTAAAGAAAATAGACCTGTGATAAATGACCTTCGTTATTTAAAAAAAAAACGCGAAAACCCCATTTTCTTCTTTTACCCGTAGCACCGATATTTGGCCTTCTAGAGAAAAAATAAAAACACATCCTTGTGGCCATTTCTAAACCTCTATCCAGTGGTGTACTCTAAATTTTTATACGACGTTTCGTTTCTTTCTGGCCATCATCAACTATCTAATTTCTTATAGGCGCCATATTGGATTTAGTCATCTTCAGAAAGAGTTTTTTTTTCTGATTTCAACCATGTACCACATGCTGACTAAAGTTTTTGACATTAGGTTTTATTTGAAACAATAAATTATAAGATTAAATAAGGTAGCCATGGAATTTCAATGTGTCAAACATTTCATTTATTGTTCATTAATAATACAAAAATGTCATACACTAACGAAGAGAAACGAGATATGATAAGTATTTTTTATTCTTCGAACCGAAATTCAACAGTAGCGAGTACAAGATATCTACAATTATATCCAGAACGACAACAGCCTCATCGTACCATTTTTCTAGATCTCGACAGAAATTTGGTCGAGAATGGATCGTTTACTAAGCCGCGTAATGGTCAAGACAACAGGAATTTAAATGAAAATCGACAAGATATTTTAGAAATGGTAAATTAAAAGCGTGTTTTCAAATTTCATGTTAATCTTATATTTTTATAGATAAATAATAATCCATCAATTTCTACACGCGAAGTAGCGTCAGAATTAAATTTGTGCCAGTCCAGAGTTTGGAGAACTTTACATAAAAGTAGGTTTAAATCATACAGGATTCATGTTAGTCACTCTTTACTGCCTGGAGATAATTTGAGAAGGCTAGAATATTGTAATTGGTTAATGGGAAGGATAGAAAATGACAAAAATGTTTTAAGCAAAATCATCTGGTCAGATGAAACAAAATTTACAAATTCTGGAATGTTCAACAGAAATACGGAGCACTATTGGGCAGTACAAAATCCCCGACAAAACAGGGCTAGAAGACCACAACATCGTTTTGGAATAAACGTTTGGATGGGTATTTTGGCAAATCGTCTCTTAGGACCAGTTATGTATGAAGAACATTTAAATGGAGAAAGATTTTTAAACATTCTACGTACATACGTATCTGACTATCTTGACGACAATATCCCATTAAATCAATTACAATATTTATGGTGGCAACAAGATGGCGCACCAGCACACAATGCAGCTGTTGTTAAAAATTTCTTAAATCAAGAGTTTGCAAACCGTTGGATTGGAAATAGGGGAGTTGTTGAATGGCCTGCGAGATCACCTGATTTAAGTCCGCTAGATTTTTTTTTTATGGGGATATGTTAAAAATAATATTTTTCACCGTCGGGAGTAGAAATCAGTTTCTATGACATCAAAATTAAAACAGAAGTAGTCGATTATTCCCAAGTGAGTATAATGCTCCCAAGGGAGTTTACATTATGGAGAACGTGCATTGTAGCATTGTTGTTTATTTTGTAGTTATGACAATAACTCAACGACTACTAAATAAATGCTCAAATCCGAATACAATAATTCTGGTGCTACTTACTTCATAATGACAAAATATGTGTTTTTAAGTTAATGAGACCGTGGAAAAAATAGTATATACCATTCGGGAGAGATGCTATTTTGTCCTCGGTGCATTGTGCAAATCGCACCTCTGCCAAAATAACGCATTTCTCTCCCTTATAGTATAATATACTATTATAAAGTAGATGCGCCACAAAACATTGAAGAATTACGAGACAGACTTCAGAATGCCTTTCATGCAGTTCTTAGAAGAACTATACAAAGGGCAGTACAAAATGCCAGAAGGCGTGCCCAATTGTGCATTACCGAAGACAGCCAGATAATTGAACATTTACTGTAATTGTTTATTGTTTACTTTTCTATGTATTTTTATTAATGTTTTTGTTATCTTGTACTCGCTACTGTTGAATTTCGTTTCGAAGAATAAAAAATACTTATCATATCTCGTTTCTCTTCGTTAGTGTATGACATTTGTGTATTATTAATGAACAATAAATGAAATGTTTGACAGATTGAAATTCCAAAGGCTACCTTATTTAATCTTATAATTTATTCTTTCAAATAAAACCTAATATCAAAAACTATAGTCAGCATATGGTACATGGTTGAAATCAGAAAAAAAAACTCTTTCTGAAGATGTCTAAATCCAATATGGCGCCTATAATAAATTAGATAGTTGATGATGACCAGAAAGAAACGAAACGTCGTATAAAAATTTAGAGTACACCACTGGATAGAGGTTTAGAAATGGCCACAAGGATGTGTTTTTATTTTTTCTCTACAAGGCCAAATATCGGTGCTACGGGTAAAAGAAGAAAATGGGGTTTTCGCGTTTTTTTTTTTAATAACGAAGGTCATTTGTCACAGGTCTATTTTCTTTACGGATTTATAAGAAACACAAAATTTAATAACTTTGCCAAATTTAAACCTATACTCTATCTCCAATAATAAGAGAGATTCCCATGGTGAGGGCCGAAAATGAATCAGCCTGTATACATATACTTAGTATATATTTATATACTTGCTATACCTTCTATATTTTTAAATATTCGGTTTTAATATTCAAGTACCTAAAATGAATCAGCCTATATACAGACTGTCCCGTGTAAGAATATAGTTATAAATGTGAAATAAATGTTGTGAAAATAAATACTGTTATTAGTTATTAAGTGATGTTAGTGTACTTTTATTTTTAATACAGTTAGTTTTATTTAAGCGAGCCCAGAGATAAGTATTTTACAACAGGTAATTCAATAACAACCTTGTCATCTTCAACGATAACGAGAAACTAAATGAACATTGTAACTTTAATAATTTTATAATTGTAACAACTTCGCGAAACCTGTATATATTCATCGAGATACATATCAAATATAATTTAATTAACATATAATTATAATACGATATAAAAAAAAATCATCAGCCAATCTAATATAATAACGTAAGAATACTTCACCTCGATACCTTATGCGTATGGAAAGAACCTATTTGTGAAACCATTCAATCGTTTTTAATTAGTTTAATTGAAACTACCGCAATAAATGTGTTATTTAACATCATTATAGGTAACACGCAATTATTGCATTGTTTTCACTTACTATTCAGACTCATTGTTACATTAAGTATGTTCCTTTTTAATTAAAGATACCATTTTTCTCTGTACACTATACAAAATACCTATCTTCGATCGAACTCAAGATGAGAGCTATTTTAATTAACCGATGAATGGTAAGACACATGCATACAAGAGAACAAATCACCGTGTAATGCAATTGAAATAGAGACTATTAAGGCAAGCCATCGGAAATGGCAAGGTAATACTTTAACAATTATTTAATAATGTTTGAATTTGTTCGTATATAGATCGATGTGTAAGAAATATTTTTTTTAGGTTTATTATTGAGTTGAGTTGAGTATGGGATCTATTGGTATATAGTATTCAATTTCATTTAATAACAATAGTATACAAATTTTCGCTTTTTTTATTTTTCTTTAGAAACTATATAAAATTTTCATTTCTTTTATAGTTCTAACAATAGTAATAATCAGAGAGCGGTCTCGAGCGATTGATAACACAGGTCTACAAAATTAAACTTTTTGACAGATGTTTTTATTTTGAAAACTGATTTTATATAATTTTGGTAGGCTGATTTCAAAAATTCTATGCATTTATTTGTATCACGTAAGGTTTTTTTTGCAAATATTAAATGAAAAAAAAACGATATTTCTAAAAAAATTTATTTGTTCATTGAGTAAAAAGGTGGAATACAAGTTAAAAAAGTGGAAAAAAATACTTTACTCAATCTTTTTTAAGTGAAATCTTTGTCTTTTTGCCAGAAAGCTGCGTTGTCCGGACATTCGGTTGTATGTTTTTAAGGGCATATCCCGTTTTAACATCCAGCAGTAGTCCGCCATCATCGTTATGCTCCATCTGCCTTGGTATCGCCGTTCCATTTCCTTAATGTCTTGGTGAAACCTCTCTCCCTGTTCTTCTCTAATTGCTCCAAGATTTTCAGCAAAATAGTTCAAGTGTGAAAACAGGAAATGCACTTTCAAACTCATATTACATAGCTAGACGATGAAAGTGTTGTAACATATTTTGAACAATATTTTCGTAGTTTTCGTCCTTAGAGTTCCCAAGAAACTTATCAATTACTTCTTTAAATGAAACCCAGGCGTTTTTCTCGACATTGGTCATTGTATTTTGAAAATCCTTGTCTTTGCATAATGTTCTTATCTGCGGCCCAACAAAAATACCTTCTTCTAACTTGGCATCGGATAAGGCTGGAAATGTCTCTCACAAATATTTAAAACACTGTCCATTTTTGTCTAGGGCTTTAACAAACTGCTTCATCAAGCCAAGTTTGATATGGAGAGGAGGCAGTAAAACTTTTTTGGAGTCAACCAAGCTATCCCTTAATACATTTTTGCTACCAGGTGTAAGGCTTGTTCTAGAGGGCCATTCTATTTGAGTCCAATGTCTATCCCTTGCTCGACTATCCCACTCACAAATAAAGCATGGAAATTTTGTATAACCTCCTTGTTGTCCTAGTAGCATGCACAGCACTTTAAGGTCACCACAAAGCATCCACTGATGTTCTTGGTAGTTTATTTTCTTTAAAAGAAGTTCAAAATTTTCATACGTTTCCATTAAATGTACCGAATGGGCAACGGGAACTGAGGCCAGCTCGTTACCATTGTGCAATAAAACGCCTTTTAAACTACGCTTACTTGAGTCAATAAACAGGCGCCATTCTTCTTGTACATACGGCACATTTCCTAATTTTGAAATTAAGTCAGGAATATTGTTGCAATACACTAGCGGTCCGTCTTGAGTAAAATATTGACATAACTTTTTTTCGCGATCCAGGTAAAAGCTTGATGTGACGCCAGGTGCCAGTAAATGTTTCTCACGAAGCCGAGAGGCTAACAATTCGGATGCATCCTTTGGAAGGTGCAAATCTCTAATTAAATCATTTAGTTCGCTCCGGTTAAACACTTCTGGCTCTCTGAAATCTGGTGTGAAATCTGAGTCATCTGGGTCGCAATTAGATTCCTCTGATTCTGACGATATGATGTTTTCTAGTGCTTTTGGGGCGGTAGGTATCGGTACATCTGGTCCATGAGGAACTGGTCGAATAGCAGAGTCAAGATTGGGATACACAATTTGTTTATTATTTTTTCTGTTGAATCCTTGAACATTACACGAACAAAAATAACAATCATCACTGTGATTTCTGGACTCTCGCCATGCCATAGGAACACCAAAGCTTAAACATTTCTTCCTACCTTTTTGCCAGTTTCTTAATGCTTCAACGCAAACGGAACAAACAGTATGAGGAGTCCAGGACTTGTCTTGGTCGCCAATTTTAAACCAAAATAAGCTTGGTATACATTTTTCACAAACGAAGTTATAGTTTGCCTCTGCTTTACTACGACATAACTACCACAGATATAACAAAAGTTATTCGGATTCTTCACACAATGTCTTCTTTCCATATTTATACGTTCTAGAACACTTAAAATACGCAACAACGAAGACAACAAGCCCGCGGACACAATAGCACGACGACTAACACAACCAAACTGCACATAAGCAGGTTTCGTTGTATTGACGCTTCTGCGCCGACTCTGTTGCTTTGCTGAGAAATCTAATATTAACCAGTGTTGCCAAATCACTTTTAATTTCATAAAAATCAATTCATTTAAAAATCATGCCTAACATGGAACAAACATATTCTTGTCATAGGTATGTATATTAATAAAATAACATTTTTAAGATATAGAGCGCTATACAAAAAATTTACGCGATAGAGCAAAAATATGGCGTTTTTTAGAATAAGGGCCCCCAAACATATACAAATTAGCAAACAGCTTTCAAACATCAAAATCACTATAGACCTGTGTAATTCATTGCCCATAGGCGTCTGCCTTGTATTCGCAACAGGTTTGTTTCTGTAAGCGATCCGTGAGTTTCGAATAATTTGCAACTGCTTGAGTCGCACATACCTACATCGGCTGTTAATATGTATCTGTCAATGCACAACGGAGCGAAAGTAATAAACGGTTTGGTAACCGGCATCAGCTACTGCTGAAACAAAAGTAATGCTGACAAGCGAATTGCGTATCGAATTTTTAAATAAAAATAATTTACAAAGAACGAAACTCAAAACTATGCATTTTCTGTGAAACATTGAAAGTGTAAAACATTACTATGAACAACTAAAATGTGTTCAAGGTGTTCCTGTATTCACCCTTTCGGACCTGATTTATTTTATTTGCATGAAAAGATTTTTCAAATATTTGTTTCCTGTTTTTAGATAAAAATAAACATAAATAAATGGGTTTTAATTTTTTAAATCTACTTATCTATCTACTAAATACTTATTAACACAAATATTTTTATTTTTAAATAGTATGAATTACTACAAATGATAAAAAAAAAAGAACATTCAAAAATGTTTGTTGTAATGATGTAATCGTAATGTAATTACAATGTAATATTTCATATTTTGTTATTTTGATGCATGACATTGCATTGACCTAACAATTTTGTTTATGTATGGCTCCACATTACATGTCGCCACACGTAAAATTGCTTCCAAATTTTCATTTGCCAGGCGGTTTCGATTTTTTTTTTTTTGTTAAATTTCATCACTGAAAACGTTCGCTCACAAATATACGTCGATCCAAATAAGCTTGCGCATTTCAATGCATTTATTCGCAACTCTTTATAAGCAGTTTTGTCAACGCACCGGTAAAAGTTGAGTAAATTACCTTCATTAAAGTTTGAAACTTTTTTTCGTTGAAAGGATTGCTGAAAATGTCTAATAGAGGTTTAACTTTTTTGAAGTCTAGAAAACCATCATGAAAGCTTGTATTAAAATATCCATTTTTTCAATATAAGCGAAATTGACATCAGTTTTATTGAATTTCTCCATTATTTTTGTATAGTTCGGAAAATGGCTGTAATTGGCTGAATTGATTTGTGTCCTGAAAAGACTCAATTTGCATTGAAAGGACGAAACATGAGAGTATAACTGCGAAATCAATTATCTTTGCCTTGGAGTCGCGTATTTAAGACATTCAAGTGATTTGTGATGTCTACAAGAAACGCTAAGTCACACAGCCAATCAGGGTTGTCGAGTTCGGAGACGTCCTTTTTCTTTTCCGCCAGAAATATTTTGATTTCTTCAATCAACTCAATCATACTCGCTTTCAATATCCTCGAGAAATTGTGTGAATTGTCGGTGATTGAGACCTCGTGATTTTATAAAGTTTACAGTAGGTACTACAACTTTCATCACATTTTCAAATCCCAATAATTTCGAACAGAGGGCCTCTTGATGTATAATTCAATGAAACTGCATTAATTCCTTGGTATCTATGTTTTTAGTTTGTAAATACTTTTTTAACATAATTATTATCCCAGATTTACTTCCAACTTGGTGCTCCGTCAGTCGTAATTCCAGATAATTTCGTTAAATCCAAATCCATTATAGAACATTTTTCCAGAAGAGCTTTGAGCATGTCACTCCCCTTGGTTTGACTTGTCAAAGAACTCATACTAATCAGTTCTTCATTCACTTCAAAATGCTGCATTACACCTCGTAAAAATATTAAGAGTTGAGCAGTGGAACTTATATCTGTAGATTCGTCGAGTGCTATAGAAAAATACTCAAAACTTTTCGATTTCGTAGCTAATTGCTCTTCTATATTAACTTCTAATGTGGTAAGTCTTCTTTGAACAGTCATCCGATTTACTTGAATTTGCTCAAACCTCTTTACATCTCTCGGACTCATTTTTTTGCGGCTATATCTAAACACTGCTTAACAAACTCACCATCTTTAAAAGGCCGACAAGTTTTCCCTATTATTCGCGATATTTCAAAGCTAACTTCAGTAGCTGTTTCAGCATCTTGAATTGGTTTTTTAAACATAGCTTGCTGGCCTATTAGTTCCCTTTGTAAAGTAGAAATTTTTTGCGGTCGATTTTCGCCGGTTAATTTGGTAAAAGTATGATGCTGGGTTTCATAACGCCTTTTCACATTATATTCCTTCGGAATAGAAACATTACTCTTGCATATTAAAGAGACACTTTTGTTATGCGATGAAATAAAAAAGTATTTTTCGGTCCAAATATCTTGAAACTGTCGATTTCATCTCCAACCTTACGACTACGTTTTTTACTGGGGCCGGTTTATCCATATCAAAATTGATATTATATTGTTACGTAGGTAGATGCCAAGTTCGAACGACGAAATATTTATTCTTCATATAATACCGACGTGTTTCGCGGATCTTCGAGTAATCTAGTTGGTTCGACAGATTTCTAGTCACGTAACAATATGCTTGGAACGACGAAGAGCATACCTGTCCTACGTAGTAAACCTGAACAAGAAAGTAGTAGGTACTTAGAGATACATATCTTACTAACAATTACAAAAAAGAATAAAATAAAAAGTTAAGAAATATTGATTTGAATGGATTTTTACTTACTTTTGTAGTTTTTCGAACAATTTTTAAAATTCGTTGGCGGGCCGCATAAATATCGACAGTGAGCCGCATGCGGCCCGCGGGCCGCGGTTTGTACATCGCTGCTCTATGTATTAGATCCTGTCTTATTTGTATTTTAAATTTATTTAATGGTAATTCCTTGGTGCTTTGTTGTAAATGACTATAAAATTGTATAGCTTGTTATTTAACAGATTATTGAGTTAAAGTTAACCTGTGATATGAGATTTGGAAAGATGACTTGTTCCTAGTTGTGCAGCAATGGATATTAGATCGTGATTCGATCTTGTTTGTGTTTGCTTTAGCAAAAAGCAAACAGTCGCATATAAATAGAGATGGAATTGTTAATATTTTCAGTCTCATGAAGTGTGGTTAGCAATTTTCTGTACTCGATGCACTGATCATTGCTTTTACACATTTTTTTTAATTTTAAAAATTCTCTGTATGCCCTGTGCTACCCCAGAGTATGATACTGCTATTGATGAGTAAGTAAAAGTTTGAGTAATATATTAGTTAGTTTAAACTAATAAATAAAACAAATTATAAAAACTCCTCACGCTTCTATCTACGCCCATGAAGAAAGGAATTTCACTGTAATATTGAAGTAATTGCGTCACAATTCAACGACAAAAAACAGATGTGCAGCTAACCGAATGAATTGTGCTTTTCAATAACTGCGTCTTGTACTTAGCGATGTAATAATCTATTTATATGGTCCATCGTAATATCGACCTGATGCGTCCGGTCTTTACTTAAATGTGACTTTCCTGACCTCGAACGTCTACTGTAGGCACCGTTTAACAGATTTTTGTAAGTTTCTAGCGTTAGTCTATACATAGCAAGTTACAATGCGACGTGAAGATAAATAATTGTTTTGGTTTATAAAGAAGCAAAGCGATCAGCCTTCGTATATGTAGACTAATTTTTAGTTTATACCGACCAGAATAAAATACAATACAGGTAAAATTTTAATCATCCACATATTGCAGTGAATTGTGATGTGGGTAGCTTATTTAACTTAGATTCACAATACACAGCAGCTTTGCCGGGCTATCTCAGTTGGGTCGCCTTCCTGGAGCTCTTCAATCTTCAGAGTTTACCCTCATAGAGTCCGTTGAAAAATAATTCAAACAACAGGAATTAGGAACAGAAACAAAATTTTTCCCCGAAAATTATTTACTCCAAAAAAAAAAGAAAGAAAAAAAAATTTAAACATTACAAAGTATAAAGTTGTATTGAAACATCTATCAAGTGAGGAAAACTTGTGTAAAAATGACTGATACACTAGGCTAAAAACCTCACACAAAATGACCGCGAGCAAACTCCTAATTAAATATATAAAAAAAACTATCAGATATCAACAATTACGTTATCCCCAAAATCAAACGTCAAATAGAAAATTATCTATTTTCGCACGCAACCAAAATTAATTCATGCGCACAAATAACATGAAGCAAATAGGTTTTCCCACCTTCTATCCTTCTAGAACATTTTATTTAAAAAAACTACACCTCAAAAAAAAAACATCTGATAACTTTCTTAATATTCATACGATTACAACAATTTTACAAATCTAAAATTACTGAATTTACTGAGCTCTTCTATATAATTGAATTATTTCTAAAGACATAAATATATTAAGAGAAATATACATACATTAATTAATGTAATTATCACTTCACTAAAATGAGAGATTTTTTTCAGATAGGTCTTATAAATTAAAAATTACAAGTTTAAAGACTCGTAATAACTCGAGAATTAGTCTAAATACATCAATATCACCACACAAAAAACACAAACCGAACTTATCCAAAAACTTACTGAATAAAAGAAGTTTATTCAGTAATAAAAAAAAAACTACGACCTATCTGTTCAACTGCAAGTAAATCTCTAAAAGCATCAGTATCCCGGAAACAGCATGATAGCCCTACCTAACATAAGTCAAAACATCTACAATATGCAAAATACTATAACTTCCAAAGTGGCGGGAACTGCAAACCTCCGACCGTCACGAACGATCTACAATCGTGGACAAAAATACACATTATAATAAATTTTTACATAAAATATAAAATCTTTATAATTATCTTTCTGTAATAAAATGTACATAAATATATAGTCTTTTATAATTTCTTTTAATTTCTTTCTTCGGGGAAAAATCCATTGCAATATGTACCGCATATTGCAATAGATTTTTCCTTGGACAAGAAAGGAAAAAAGATTGAACAATTTGTGGACTCCATAGTTAGGGACATTTTAAAAAAATTAGCTATTTCAGTTGTATGTTTATTTATTTCAGACGGGGATCGTTATATATATATTATTTTATAAGTAAAATAAATTTTATAATGTATGAAATTATGATTAGCCCTCGTATATATAGGTTGACCAAAGGATTGAACTTGCCGCTTTTCCGGATATTGTATTTGTTAAAATGTGTTGTCTGTATATATTTTGATTTTATAGATGGTGGGGATGGACAAGCGGATATTGAAATTTCATTTTGATTTATAGATATCTTGACTGTTAAAGTGATCGGTTTATGAAAGAATAAAATTCTCAATTTTATTCTTTGTTTTATAAAATCGGGTTGTATTTTGTTTTTGCATTTATTGTAAGGTGCAAGTTAATCTTAATTCGATTTATGCGAGTGTTTTTTTATGTTTATTGAAATTTTGTGAAAAAGATATCTCTCGTGCATTTTATAAAATCGTGCATAGATCTATGTAAGTTGATAAAAATATTTTGTTTATATATTTGATATCACGATTATTTTCATTATTATAATTTCATGTATTTCTTGTAATAATTTATATTTGAAAATAGCATATGGGTATTAGAGAAAGTTGTCATGTTTTTTGTAAGGGAAGTTTTTTCTTAAAAATAATTTTCGAGAACATTTTTGAATTCAAGGTTGGAGTTTTCTTTAGTGGGGTTTGACCTTGTTGTGTTATTTTGGCGCATGACAAAATTTCAATTTTCGTGAGTTTTGAAAACTTATTTGTTTTTGATATTTGTTTGAAGGGGTCACAGTAGAGGTTAAACTTGACAGATTTCACTAGTATTTATTAGTTTTATGTTTGATCGAGATTCACAAGAGGTTTTTCTCTTTGTGCGAGTCATTATTCACAAAGAGTGTTTCCTCATTGCTACTGTTTGATGATGCTTTAGCACCCTATACACTTTGTAGAGGGATTTTTTTTTTATTTTTTAAATACACTAACAAAGGGAACTGATTTGTGTTTTATTTGTGTTTATGGTTTTATTCTGGAAAACGAAATTTAACCCTGATCCGCAAGGAACGATTCATGAGATGGCAGTTCGTGGATTCTACTAGACTGAATAGCCGGCGATATAAGCTGTAGTGTGAATAAAAAATTAATAAGCAATTTCAAAGTAAATTCCACTGCACAATTATGGCTATCCCAACGTGGTGCGAGAATAAGTAATTTAATAATTGGACTGCACAATTTTGGCAGCCCAGCGTGTCGGCGTATGATAAGCAAATAATTTGGAAATACAAGATAATTTACAATTTTGGCGAGTCCAACGTATAATTGGAAGAAATAAAACATAAATTTTTAAAATGGAATATTTAAGTCAAAGAATGGGTAATGCTAGTTACATACATGAAGGAGGATACAATGAAGACAGGAGTCAAGAGATAATGGACATGGTGCACACAATGATGAAAGATATGGAAAGAAATATAGGTATATTGAATGGTCAACTTTTAGAAGAAAAGGAGAAAAGAGAATGGCTGGAACAAAAGGTGACGTACCTGCAAAAACAAATTGATCAAATGAAAAAAGAAAAAAATGAAGCGAATGTGCCTGTGTTCATCCCTGTTCCTGTACAAAATGAACCATTGCCGAAATTTTATGGTATGGCAAATACAAATCCCATGGGTTTTCTGAAAAAATTAAAGGAAGGTCTAGAGGATGTGCCAGGGGACCAAAAGAAGCTCCAGAAAATAGGGAACTGTTTCAAGGACGATGCGATGACCTGGTGGGACATGATCTCGGATGAGGTGAAGACGATGGAGGAGTTCGAGGTCAGATTTACCAGTCAATTCTGGGGAACAACAAGACAAACGAGGGTAAGAAATGATTTATTAGTTGGTAGATATAATAATAATAGTAATGAGTCACGAGCGTCGTATGTTATGAGGAGACACTCAATTTTGAAATATTTGCAACCAAAAATCACTGATAGAGATTTAATATGCCAATTAAGTAATCACTTTGATGCACAAATTAGTCAGGCAGTAGCCATTCAGAATATAAGTGACTTGCAACAATTTATTGAACTTTTGAAAAGATTAGATGACATGGAGTATAATAATAGATATCAGAATAATTATATAGATAGAAATATTAATAGAACTCCATATTCTAAAATGGAAAATAATAACAATAATAGTAATTATTCAAGTCCTCAACGAGCAAATAATTATGGTAAGAGAAAGAATAGAATGGCTTCACCAGGTAGGATAGAATATAATAAAAAGAATATAAGAAGGGAAACGTTATCAGAGACAATAAGCAATAATAGTAAAGATATTAGATGCAATTATAATTTAGAAAGAATAAATAGCAATAATTATCATGAAGAAAGTAGTAAAGAAATTATGGTAGATAATAAAAAGTATAAAGGTAATAGATATAAAAGTATTAAACATATAGGTAATCACAAGTGGACTAGATTTAAAGGTCCTCGACCTGAGTTTAATAAAAAAGTAAATGTAACGAGAAAAATAAATAAAAACTTATTTACTGTCGGATATATTAAATAGGCCCAACTTAATGAGAAATTTCGTTGTAAACTATTTAGATGTATATGCGAGATATAAGGATTTTTGCTTTTGAGTTAACTAATTGGAATGTGTTGTAACAAAAGGATATACATATAAATAAAATTTGGAAAAGTAAATAGGATTTGATAAATGATACTGAAATGGATTTAACGTAAAAGATAATTAGGATTAGATTATTAGTATAAGAAGAGGATGTAGAAGTAAAATAAAAAGGTGTTTACTGAATTTCGTCGTGATAAAAAGTTATATGATATTGAATATGAAAAAATTTTCGTCGCTAATATTCTAAATTTCGAAATTCTATTTAAATATACCGACGAAAATTTTTTCTATAAATACACTTTCATTTTCATATAAATATTTCATATATTTATGAAATAAATATATGAAATAAAAAAAAATTTTCGTCGGTATATTTAAATAGAATTTCGTCGTTGATATATGAAAAAAATTATTATGATAATAGAGATATATATATATATATATTGTTGAAATAAAATTATGGTATTTATGAATATATAGAAAAAGAATTATTGGCATGTTTAAAAAGGTTAATGAATAAAAATATTTGAATAGGATGGTTTACGATGTGCTGATTTAACTGACCTGGTAATAAATTGGATTAAGCAAATGGATATATACAGGATGAGTTATAAAATAAAATTTATTGTTGATATAATTAATTAATTAAAATTTATCTGCGTATAAAAAATTATTGATAATGGGAATTGCGTTGAAAAAAAAAAATTAAAATTATATAAATATAGGAAGAAATTGAGCTCATGATATTATTGTTGATTATTATGATTATTATTATTGTTATTGCTTGGAAATTAATGGTATTATGAATTTGTTTATTATGATGATGATTTGATATATGAGATTTTGATGCTATGTTTTTCTTTTATTTATGAAAATTCGTTGGGGATGTTCATGTCCATGTGATCGAGAGAGTGCTCGAATATTCGACGGGGATGACTGTTGCTTCGGCGTGTTCCTTCGTCTGTGATGTTTGTAACGAAGCCCATTCGAAAATGTCTAGTTAAAAATGACATTAACTAAATTATGTCAAGCAAAACGACATAACAGATAACATGTCTTAAGCAAAATAAGACATGTATATTTATAAAAATTATATACAGAATGTATATGAAGAAGTTGAAACCGTTTACCACACTACAGCATCAGAACGAGGATGATCCTGTTCGACAACAATGCAACAAGTTAGTGCGGGGAACAAAGACAGGGTGCGTTACTGTCTTGAGTGTAGTGCTGGAATTTTATCCTTGAAAAAAGCTCAGGGATGTTCTGACTTTGTTCTCGGATAAATTCGGGGAATCATGCAATAGATTTTTCCTTGGACAAGAAAGGAAAAAAGATTGAACAATTTGTGGACTCCATAGTTAGGGACATTTTAATAAAATTAGCTATTTCAGTTGTATGTTTATTTATTTCAGACGGGGATCGTTATATATATATTATTTTATAAGTAGAATAAATTTTATAATGTATGAAATTATGATTAGCCCTCGTATATATAGGTTGACCAAAGGATTGAACTTGCCGCTTTTCCGGATATTGTATTTGTTAAAATGTGTTGTCTGTATATATTTTAATTTTATAGATGGTGGGGATGGACAAGCGGATATTGAAATTTCATTTTGATTTAGAGATATCTTGACTGTTAAAGTGATCGGTTTATGAAAGAATAAAATTCTCAATTTTATTCTTTGTTTTATAAAATCGGGTTGTATTTTGTTTTTGCATTTATTGTACGGTGCAAGTTAATCTTAATTCGATTTATGCGAGTGTTTTTTTATGTTTATTGAAATTTTGTGAAAAAGATATCTCTCGTGCATTTTATAAAATCGTGCATAGATCTATGTAAGTTGATAAAAATATTTTGTTTATATATTTGATATCACGATTATTTTCATTATTATAATTTCATGTATTTCTTGTAATAATTTATATTTGAAAATAGCATATGGGTATTAGAGAAAGTTGTCATGTTTTTTGTAAGGGAAGTTTTTTCTTAAAAATAATTTTCGAGAACATTTTTGAATTCAAGGTTGGAGTTTTCTTTAGTGGGGTTTGACCTTGTTGTGTTATTTTGGCGCATGACAAAATTTCAATTTTCGTGAGTTTTGAAAACTTATTTGTTTTTGATATTTGTTTGAAGGGGTCACAGTAGAGGTTAAACTTGACAGATTTCACTAGTATTTATTAGTTTTATGTTTGATCGAGATTCACAAGAGGTTTTTCTCTTTGTGCGAGTCATTATTCACAAAGAGTGTTTCCTCATTGCTACTGTTTGATGATGCTTTAGCACCCTATACACTTTGTAGAGGGATTTTTTTTTTATTTTTTAAATACACTAACAAAGGGAACTGATTTGTGTTTTATTTGTGTTTATGGTTTTATTCTGGAAAACGAAATTTAACCCTGATCCGCAAGGAACAATTCATGAGATGGCAGTTCGTGGATTCTACTAGACTGAATAGCCGGCGATATAAGCTGTAGTGTGAATAAAAAAATTAATAAGCAATTTCAAAGTAAATTCCACTGCAATATGTATAATTTGGAATTTTTCTTTTAGGCCCTCACTATTAAAACTTAGCAATGATCATTTTCATTAAAATACACACCTTTTTTTTTATTAAAAAAGCACTATTCGCTTAACTTTATTTTGCATTCTTTTGGAAAAAACTCGCTGCAACAACTAACAATTACGTATTTTGTATAAATTTCACCGGATCCAACTTTAATGTTCGCAAACGAGCACAATTACGACAGATGAGTGGGTCATTTAAAACTTTTAATTTGTATGCAGATTTATGCGGTTTAAGGCTTAGCGATGCGCTTTGTTCATTCTCACCTGAGTGGAAAGATCGGAACTAGGGATTTTTTTATTTTTGATTCGGTGCGTCACGGAACGATTAGAATTAACGCTCACTTCTAATTGATCAATTAAAAGGGACTGTAAATAATGTAAATTGCTCACATTTTTTTTTTCCAAATCGCTCTGACCAAAAGCGAACTTATGCAGAATTTGTATAACCAGGAAGATCGCGAGTAATTCGCGGTGATTTATTGAATTAAATGGAATTTTTAATGCAACATTCAGGAAGTAAATGATGAGAAAAGTACCATAATTACTGCAGAGAAAATTCTCCGTAATAAGAACAGTTAAGTTATGTAAAAATTATAATATCTAGAATCTAGATGATTTTATGGAATTTGGGCAAGCTTTTAATAATGCAAATTAGAAGCATTTAATATAAACAGTAAATTTAACAAAATTAATTTTTGTTCGTACGGTTCATAACAGAACCGTATCTCGCAGAACCTGAAAACGGATTCAGTCCCGAACGAAGCGCCTAGGATATTTACAATAAAACAGATACTCGAAAAAATATTACCCCAACTAAAGAAGGTATGTCTAGAATCTATGGATCTAGAGAATGCTTTTGACCGAGTACCAAGAACGAAAATTTGGGAGAGCCTAGAAAATAGATGTATAAATAGAAAGATTATAAATATAATCCAAAGCATCTATGAAAATAACATTAACTATGTTATTAAAAATAATATGAGATCTGAAGGGTTCAAAACAGAGAAGGGGTTGTGACAAGGACGAGAATTTAGCCCGATGTCCTTCAATGTATTCATTACAGAATGTGATAACTAGAGACCGGCTTATATGCAGTTTGCATAAACTTGCATATTTGCATAATATATGCACTTTGTATATTATTTGTGTATTTTGTAGTAATTCAGCATTTTTGCATATTTTAAGTATCCGAGATTTATTTATTTACTAAATCATTGATTATAGGCATTACTAAAAATATGTTGTGGTTGTAACAAACAAACAAAAATTAAACAGCCCTCCTTAATTTAAAAATAGCATTTTATTAAGCCTCTTCCCGTTACTTTTCCGATAAGCGTCTCCAAGAATTTATTAATGCTCTTCCCATACATCCAGGCCGAGACAAAATTCCAGGAAAAGCTGATACCTTAAAACTTCTAAATAAATACAAAAATACATTTTACCAGAAAATTAGGAGTATATGTGTTTCTTTGCTATTCGGAGAAATTTATTCCCGCATATTCGAAAGTAATTTTATTTTAAACGTCATTTTACGTTGGTATTTTAGAAGTGTAAACTTGTGATCTGTGAGTTGTGATATATAATAGCAAAAATGCCGAAAATAGCGTCTGTGCCTGGATGGATTGCACCTTATTCAGAAATGCGTACGGATGGAGAAAAAGTGTTTTGCATAGCATGCTGTAAGATTGTGAGTAAAATTTTAAGTTTATTTTCTCTTATTAATTAATTAATTACGTTTTTAATTATTCCTCTATCTTTTACTAACATTTATTTTGTAAGAAAAGAACCGATGATGTGATATTTTTTTTCAGATTACAAATGAGAGAAAGTTCGAAGTCGACCAACATATGAAAACTCCATCTCATGCTGCAAAACTAACAAAGATTGGCGAAGTAGAGTCAGCAAACATTACCGCAATGTTTGCCATTAACTTCCAAAAAATCGGAACAAGAACAATTTAATGAAGATTTTTGTCAAATGTTTGTGTCGGCAGATATTTTACTACATAAATCAAAAACAATTTAAACGTAAAGTTATTTTTGCAAAAGGGCATCAGCAAATATAACATTCCGGACGAGGGCACGTTAAGAAAAAAATATATTCTCTGTATTTATGCAGAAACATTGAATAGCATTAAGAAGGTTGTTGCAAACAATTATCTTTATATACCGCAATTGTCAAATATCATTAGGCATAGGAAATACGTATGAGTACATACGATGTATATGTATATGGAAAAGCCGATCCAATGCCGACGAAGACCGCGACGGCCGGCAACGATTGTCTCCGATTGTTTCGCAAATACAACTTAGCAGTAATCATTTAACCATCGACATAGGCACTTGTAATGCGTTCTAAAATAACATTTACGAATTGCAAGGGATTTGCTTTTCTTATTTCTTTCAGTAGATGCAGGAAATTTTTAAGCTGCGGTGCGTCGCATAAACAACAGCGTTAATTTTAATAAAATTAAAAAAATAATCCTAATAAAATAAATAAAAAAGGATTCGAAAAATTATAATAAATTGTAAAAGAGGTTCAAAAATTCCTCCTTGCACAGCAAGACATTGTCCTAGGCGGTCGTAGAAATTAGCTCTTACATTTGCTAACATGTCGGCAGTTAATGAATTCGCAGCCTCAGTTATTTTTTCTCTGAAGGCAAGTAGATTTTCTGCAATTATAAATTGTTTGTCTGCAAGGTACAGAACGGTCTGCAAAAGTCAGCGCAAACAAATTCATGCACTCCATTGCAGACTTGCCAGCATAAAACCATTTTACTAACTGAAGCTTTTCAGTGGGTGTATAAAGAGCCATTATACATTAATTTTATTGTACGCTTTCAAACTGTAACGGCCGCAGCTAGACTAAATGCAATATTTCCAGTCAATCGGTATCGGAGACAATCGTCAGTCGTCGCGGTCTTCGCTGGCATTGGACTGGCTTTCTCATGTACGTATACATTGTATGTACTCATACGTTGATTCTCTATGCCTAATAATATTTAACACATACGGTATGCGTAGATGAAACTACTGATAGTGTGGGGCGATACATAGTTCATTTAATGATTGGTATCCTTAACGTATCGGTTCCAGCAAAATCTTATTTAATTTCATCCAAACAGTTGGAAAAGGCAAATAATTTGACTATTACAAGGTTTATACAGGAAGAACTGGGCACTTTCTTCTTACCTGAATCGATTCCAACAGAGAAAATTATATTGTTTTTGACGGATGTTGCACCATACATGGTGAAGGCAGTTTTCAACTTGAAAATCTTTTACTCAACTCAACAATTCACACAACTTCCTTGGCGCACGGACTAAATCTATTGCAGAAGAAGTCAGAAACCATTTTCCCTTAGTAAATACTTTAATTAGTAGTGTTAAGAACGTATTTTTAGGTATTTATAAAAATTAAAGTATTTATAAAAGCACTCATTTTGAGTACTTTAACAGATTTCTTAGCAATGCTAATTGCAAAAGTAAATTTATGACACATTAAATTCGTAGTGATACGTTATGATCCATTAAATTTTACTATTTTGTATAATGAAAAAAGATATTACAAAGGAACTTAGTCATAATAAAAGGAACTTGGTAAAATTACTCGATAATTAAAACCAGATTCTATGAAAAATAAAACATTTTTCCTAACAAAACGATTCACTTTATACATAAAATATTTTTCTTGTGTTATAAATTCTAAAGCATTAGTGTAATCATATCTTCATTAAAAACATATTAATCTTCAATAATAACCTCATTCCGGTACTTACACATACATCAATGCAAGCTATATAAACCTATTTATTTGCTTTTAATATTCCTAAATGGCAAATTAAATGTCAATAATGTGATTTTATCGCATCTAGAACTCAACCGCACCAACCGCGTATAATATTAGACATTATTATTATTATTAAAAACGCCCTTCAGTGTACTCATCGATGCGAGTTAATGATATTTTACGAAAGATACAAAAAATAATAATCTAAGGCAATTAGACGAATACTTAAAATCCAACAATTAATTGAGTCGAGGCATGTATTCACCTTAATATCTGGCTAACATTGGATAGGTATTTATTCTAATCGTCCACATCCTTTCTGATTAAAGTTATGTTAATTCTTTATTTTTCTTTATTAACGATCCCAACGACTTCGTTAATAATTATAATTATTATATTATTAATATTGCATGATTTGTACATCAAGATTAATTGATTATTTACGTGAATATTATGCCTGCACTGATGTGGAAATATTGAACGCTGAGAAGAAGGTTAGGCTATTACAAAGTAAATAATCTATAGAATGCATTTTTTCATATTATTTTGTTTTAAATAACTATTATATATTATAAATAAAGGTTACATACATTGAAAAAAACATATTTCTATTTGTATCTTATAGTTAATAAAATTAATTAGTAAAGAGAATTCTAATTAATACTAATTTCTTAATAAACAAATACACGAACTAATCAAGTCTAATATTTTCCCCTAAATTATTTAGCGTTTGCCTCCCAACAATCCCGCAATTTTTAGATTCTAGGCCTGAAGAAAATCGGTGATTTGAAACTGAAGAAGTGCTTTAGGCTAGGCAATTTTAAAGCACGATATCGTTATTAAAAGAGATTCTACAAAGGTTGTTTAATAGATAGCGAAAGAGATGGGAATCTCTCGGAATGAAATTAGGACAATAAGGCGGATATAAAATAACCTCCCAGCCGAGTTCTGGAATGGCCGCCTTTGTAATAACGAGTTCTGTTAATCCCAAGCCATTCTTTTCTGGTCTTGTTAGCATGAAGGCACCACTGTACGACGAAAGGGGTTTATGTTGTTAACAAGCTAATCGCTGAGCTAGTAAATAGGTATAAATGTTAAGATGCTGGTTTTTGCTGTTTTTACTCAAAACATATGGTAAATAAACATCTAATTTTTAGCTTGCCCATGAAGTGCAAACATCGTATTATGGTCGTTTTGTTACAATTAATTTTAATGGCCAATTTCTAAATTGGCGCAGATTTTTATCAACTAAAGTATTCAAGAATCATTTAGGTCAAAGTAGCTTTCTTTAATTCGAGAAAATCATTTCTGTGCTATATTTTTTCAAATTATATTTTCTTAGTACAGGGTAGTACAGGTTGAAGCGGCTTACTTACCGGTCCCTCCAAATGATTACTTTCTCTGGGGTTACTTTAAAAGTAAAATTGATAATAACTTGTAAATATGTAACTTAGACGAACTGAAAGACTGCATACATACTGCATATGTTGGAATAAACCCAGAATTTATCCGGAACGCCCTGGGTTGCTTTCAAGATTACTTTGCTTATTGCCTTGAAAGACAAGGAGGACACTTCGAAAACTTGCTTTGAAATTAGATTACACCTTTGTTATGTTATTATATTTGGCTTAATTAATCATTAGAATAAAATAATTTCTTCATTAAAAACGTGAGTTGCCTCAAGGCCGTTATTTACCGATGAGTGTACTTTTACGAGGGATGGTATTTTCTGGGCCGATGCAAACCCTGACATCAAAGGTCCATCATATAAAGGTCGTTTCCAATACCGTTTTTCAATAAATGCGTGGGACTAAAATGATTACTAGCTAGGGTCGCACCGACTATCTACTACCTACACGACTTAACGGACTGAGCGGCTTGGATTTCTTGGGAATTCGCTACCTGGTCATTTAGACGATGTTCCTTTAGAAACACGAGCTCGTATGTGGTTTATGCATGACGGTGCACCTGCTCATTATTCTCGTGAAGTGTGCAACTTTTTAGATCTTTCATATCCTGGTGGTCGAATTTTATGGCCTCTGCGTAATCCTGATTTAAATCCATTGGATTTCGTCTTACGGGGCTCCATGAAAGGTTCAGCTTATAACGGCACTGACATTGTCAACGAAGACGATCTTCGGCAATGTATTTTTCAAGCTGCGGCCCATATTGGTGATGATCGAGCAGTGTTAAATCATATACTTCGAAACTTTACCGATAGAGTAATTGTATTTACGCAAATAGCAGACACATTAAACTTCTTCTTTAAGCATTCCACCTTTAGGCACAAATCTGCCCTTTTTAGGGCAAAGAAATTATCGTTAAAGAAAGAGACAAATAGAACACAGAAAAGAAATAAATATTAAATTAAAAATTACGAATTAAATTTATTATTTCTCGGCGTTATTTTAATATTAAGTCAACTAAATTACAAATTCCATATCACCACAAAACTGTTGCACCGTTTACAATTTTTAAAGAAACTCGATATTTTATTTATTTCGGACCATTGACCTAGTTATAGATAACAAGAAAACAGAAAATGCATAAGAAAATTTATATCTAGGAAATGGATGAATACATGTTTATAAAACTTTTCACACAACGACGCATTACATTACTGAAATTTGAAGGAGATTTTTGTCAAGTTGAACAAATAAATGCCTATTTCATTGCCGAATCAACATATATGCATATAATTTTTATTTACTTAGATTCAATCTGTATACAGGGCCGTTTTTGAAAAATTTCTGTTCCTAAATTTTCACAAAAATTGAAATTTTGATAGAATAAAGTTCCTGTAGATTTAAATTTCTGTCTTACGTATCTATTATACAGGGTGCGGCAAAACAAACAGTGCAGTTGCGATGGGCGACTACATCCGCTGTGGTGAGGATGGGAACCTGGGAGGGGATTCATTGTGTCCGGTAACTCACCCCGTCTTCAGTCGTAGCAATGGTTTTGACGGAGAGCATCGCGGCTTCGCCGTTCGCACGTTTTTTGAAAGCGGTCATTCTTTCATCATCACTCAGCGGACCTTCCGACGGCACTTTAACATTCCACTTCGTGATCCCGTTCCACACCGCAATGTTATCGCGAGTTGGGTTCGTGCGCTGGAAGAAACTGGTTCAACAAAAAGGCCTAGGGGTATGGGAAGACCCAGAACAGTGAGAACTCCCGAAAATGTAGCTCTAGTGAGAGCAGCTGTTGAACAATCACAAACACGCTCTGCCCGGAGACATGCAACTGCATTAAACATGTCCGACCGCTCTGTAAGGAGGATTTTGCATAAAGATTTATTCTTCCATCCCTATTAGATTATGCTAATTCAGGAGTTGATGCCTCCAGATTTTCAAAACCGTGTGAATCGCGCCCAAGAAATGTTAGACCGTATCCCACCAAGGTCAACGTTCTTCAGTAGTGATGAAGCCCACTACCATCTCTCTGAAGCCGTAAGCAAACAGAATTTCCGCTATTGGTCGGACAATAACCCACGACAACTTCACGAGAGACCTCTCCACTCCCCGAATGTCACTGTATGGTGTGCCATTTCCAAATTTGGGGTTATTGGACCATACTTTTTTCAGGAGGATGAGCGTGCAACAACCGTCACCGCTCGGCGTTATGTTTCGATTCTCGAAAATTTTTTTGATCCACAATTGGCACGGTTGGCTGAAGAACAAGACCTTGGGGATATTTGGTTCCAACAAGACGGGGCTACGGCCCACACAGCGCAGATTTCAATGACAAAACTGGGGCAGATGTTCCCTGCGCGCCTAGTCTCTCTGAGGGGCGACCTGGGGTGGCCGGCGAGATCACCGGATTTGAGCATTTGCGATTTTTTCCTGTGGGGCTACCTCAAGGAAAAGGTTTTTCAGCATCGTCCTCACAATTTGGAAGAACTAAAGATCCGTATTACAGAGGAAATCGCCGCCATTTCGATCGATATGTGCCAGAACGCAGTTGAAAACATCAGAAATCGCCTACATCAGTGCATCGCTTCTGGAGGACATCATCTTGCTGTGATCTTTAAAACTTAAGTGAAAAAATGGGGTGTAGTACTGACTCAAGCAGAATAAACCACTTTTTCGTAAGTTGTGCCCTTTTTTTAATAGCCCATCAAAACTGCACTGTTTGTTTTGCCGCACCCTGTATATTAGCGTATGTTAAGTATTTCATGTACATCCTGAATATTCAAATTTAAAATTCTTCTATACTTTCGCGATCAATTTTAACAGTTTTATAATAAATTTAAAAAGTTTCATATATGTTGGAAAGCTTAATTTTTCAAGACAAAGAGAAAATAATAGTAGATCCCTTGAACTAAGAGTAGCGGATTTACAGAATATTTATTTTATTTGCATTAAAATAGATATGTAGTAACACATTGTTCTTGCTCGTCGAAACGTAAATCTATGACTGGTTACCTACTATGTTGCTAATGCATTGACAATTTCCTTTTTACAGTTACACATAGGAAAGATGTATGTGTAATAATAAAAAAGGACCTGGTATAATAAATAACGGGATTACAATTGAAAACTTCAAATAAACGCTAATTAAAAAGTTGCAAGTCGCATTGTAGTGGCCTACATTTGGAACGCAGGCGACGTCACGTAGTCACATGACATGAAACGCATTTCAAGTATCGAGCTTTGATTCTCGTATTATACAATTACTATCCTTGGAACACAACTACTTATTCTTTAATTAAAAACAAAATCTTATTACAACGCAAATTCTTATTTCAAAATTTATGTTAAAGTTTCTTCCCTTACATCTCCTTTTTTCTGTAATTGATTGATGCCATTGTACAAATTTACATTTCTATTATCTATTAAGGTACCTCCACGATATCCCAAGACAACCTAACACCCCATAAATTTGATAAAAAAGATAAATATAATTGGACCAAATCGGCGGCAACACAGTGCGAGAGAAGCGCCAAATTAATCCACTTAGTGTCGAGATAAATCGAAGAACAAAAGCATAGACGGATAATTGGAGACTAAAGATAATGCATATCTATTTACTTTTGTTTCGGTTTAACTCGTTTTTTTTTTTATACAGACGTACAAAAGACGAATCGTTTTAGCAAATAAAAGACGTTAATTTTGAAATTGTCGTCGGTCAACGAGTGTGACTAAATGAAACAGGAAATGTTTCGGTTTGAAGTTTGTAGTGATGAGCGGACAGAATAACAACAAAAACAAGTCTTTCATATAAATGCTGTAGTTTGCAGTATCCTGTTTATTTTGTTTTAAATATTAACACTGAAAATTTGAATAATACAGCTGTGGACGTATACCAGGGAGGTTTAAAGGGAGAATGCCCTTTCGATCAAATACTTATTTTACGAGGGATATCTTTTTAATGTTGTAGATCCATTCAAAGTTGCTTTTCAAAATATTTTCAGCCGGTGACCTAAGCAATGGCGCCACCAGCTGTACATCATGAACTCCTAATTTCTCTAGAAGACGGAAGAACGCTGGAGAGCCTGACTATTCTCGAATAAGCAAGGACTATAGGAGAGATTATCTTTTTAGTGTTGCATGTAGGCATAAAATCAAACAGTGGATCCACTCAAAGTGCTTTATTGCTTTACAAAATATTTTCCACAAAAATTGATACACTTCTGCATTTGTTCAAACCAGGAACTGAAACCGAACTCGAACCTGAACCCAAACGGGTTCGGGTTCGCTGTTTATAAAGACTTTGAACCCGTACCCGTTGAACCCAAAAATTCAGCAAGGTTCGGGTTCAAAAATATAAAAAAATAGAGAAATATTTAATAGAAGAGAATATTTAAACAAATCAGTAGGCAAACATTTTCTTGTAACCAATGCAAATAGTAGCGACGCAAACCGTGTATTAGTATATTTTAACTTTCTTAAAGTAAACGTGGGTAGTTAAAATCAACTCTTAAATTATTTTTAGTAAAGTGAGTGCTCACATTCAAATTTAAAAATTTATATAATTTTTTTGATTTTTCTAACCCAGAGATGTCTACGAAATTTACGAAAGATTTATTTGTTTATGATGCAGGAAAATATTATAAGATCTATATGCTCAGAATGCAAATATGAAATGAAAGGTAAACATACGGCAAATCTTGGTTGGCATATACAACGGAAGCATCCTGAACTATTCAAGAAAACTCAAAATGAATCGTCAACATCTAAATTGAGTCAGATCACCAATAAAAGAGCAAGAGCGGAGGAAAATACTCTTGAACAGTATTTAAATAGTATCAAGATAAAAACCTGCAAACAAAATTTCATTGATTCATGCGTAAAATTAGTAACCGTTAATGGCCCTCCTTTCACAATCTTCGAAGATTCTGGCATGAAAGAAATAATCGATCCGATTATGAATGCACTAAAAGTATCAGTAAATAGTCATAATATAAATGATCTTGTTAACAACAAAGCAACGGAAATAAAAAACAAAATTAAATTGGAAATATCAAACAAAATTATTTCAATTAAAATTGATTCTGCTTCTCGTCTTGGTAGATGTATTGTAGGGATAAATATTCAATATATTTTTGACGGAAAAATAAAACTACGAACTTTGGACATGCATGAGGCTCAAAATCGTCAGACAGGAGCCTACATAAAAAATCTTATCATCAGCGTTCTTGATTGTTACGACATAAAACTGCAGCAAGTATATTCAATTACATCAGATAACGGAAAAAATATGATCAAAGCTGCTGAATTATTAAAAGACGAGTATGAAAACTTTGACATGGAAGATGAATTTGATGCAGCTGAAGCAAATGCGCTTTCTTATATTGAACTGGAAGGAGCAGAAACATTAGCACATTCACACTCAAATATTATTCATTTAAGATATGTTGCTCATAGTTTACAGTTGGCAGTGCTCGACACAATATCTAGTCCTCCTTTTAAGAAAATTCTTGATCAATGCAGAGCCATTTGCAAAAAATTGCGAACACCAAATATTTCTTCTTTAGCTAAGAAGCTAAACTTGAAAAAAGCCGTACTAGACTGTCAAACTAGATGGAATTCCAGTTATGACATGGTTCAAGCCTTATTGGAATACAGAAGTTTTTGTTCGGAATTGCTGGATGCTGAATTAACTATGACTGATAGTACTTGGAATATTTGTGAAGAATTCGTAGAAGCTTTTGCACCTGTCAAAAAAATAACGCTGAAACTACAAGAAGAACAGATTTAGGCGATTTTTATAGAATCTTGCTTACTTTTAAATTGGAACTAACAAAATATGACAAAACAAAATCATTTTCAAAAGAATTATATTTAAATATTATAAAAAGAGAAAACAACTTTATTAACAATCCACTTTTGATTGCAGCAGTATATCTAGATAGCAGATTTAAGGTCATTCTAAGTCCCGAAGATGTTGAAAATTCTAAAAAACGTATTTTGAAAACAATAAAAATTTTTAAAAATTTACAAATGGAAAGAGAAAAAGAGAATTTTGTGAGAGAATCAATATCTTTTTCTTCAGATGATGATGAAGATATGCTCGAACTAGTTCTAAAAAAGAAGGAAAGGTTTTATAAATCAAATTCTTCAAATGTAAATGTCACCGCTTCGATTGATAATTTAGTTAAAAATGAATTTGATATATATGAAAAATATCCAAGACTGGGAAAAGAAAAAAACATTTTACTATTTTGGGAGCAACATAAAACGGAAACGCCATTATTGTATCAAGCGGCTCAGATAATATTCGCAGTACCTGCTACGCAAGTAAGCGTCGAGAGGGCCTTTTCAGCCTTGAAATTCATTTTATCCTCACAAAGAACAAATTTAAAAGAAGAAAAAGACTATACCGAGGATGATCTAATAATTCGATATTTTGCGGCTTCAAAAGTCCAATTGTCTTTCGAACTGTGTGCAAATTCGCATTGGCATGATGCCGCTGTGGCTTGGTTTCTTGGAGAACGGTGGTTATTTCTGGCAAAGAAACGGTTGTGTACCAATCCTCATTAATCGTTCTTCGATCTTGCAAAAGAATTGTAGCTACATGACCTGATTTTGAAACTAACGTTGCAACCATTTTTTTTCGACGCACTTCGTGAACGGATATTGTCGGATTCTTTTCATCATCTTCGAAAGTTGTAAAAAATTATTGCGCGAAAATTTTCCCGACTCAATTCCATTTTTCGGACAACTTATAAACTTTAAAAATTTACTATGGCTATATAATTTGCCATAACTTGATGAAACTTTAGATTTAGGTTAACGAAAGCATTGAGATTAATTTTGACACCTGACGTTTTATTACTAGCGCCCTCTATGAGTCTATATGTAACACTAAAGAGACGTCCTTTGTATACTTAATTTTATTCATATGGCATTTATGCGATGTATAGAGCATCAGGCTCTTATCATTATAGTAGATAAGCTATGCTGGTTCTAAAACAAAATCTCATGTATTTTCTTATGAAGGTTCATTTTGCATTTTTTGGGGGTGAGACGTCAATACGCATGCGTCAACCTCAACTTCTACAATATATTCACTTATGGCGGGGAAGATAAACCTGTCTTTGAAACAGACAGACAGGTCTGTCATTGAAACAGACAGATCTGTCTTTGAAAAAAGAGATCTGTCTATTTGTTCAGCTGAACAAAGACAGACCTGTCTGTTTCAAAGATAGACTTGTGTTCAGATCTGGTCTGAATAGACAGACCTGTCTGTTCAGACCAGGTATGAACAGACAGAAAATTTTCCCGACTCAATTCCATTTTTCGAACAAATTATAAACTTTAAAAATTTACTATGGCTATATAATTTGCCATAACTTGATGAAACTTTAGATTTAGGTTAACGAAAGCATTGAGATTAATTTTGACACCTGACGTTTTATTACTAGCGCCCTCTATGAGTCTATATGTAACACTAAAGAGACGTCCTTTGTATACTTAATTTTATTCATATGGCTATTTACGCGATGTATAGAGCAACAGGCTCTTATCATTATAGTAGATAAGCTATGCTGGTTCTAAAACAAAATCTCATGTATTTTCTTATGAAGGTTCATTTTTCATTTTTTGGGGGTGACACGTCAATACGCATGCGTCAACCTCAACTTCTGCAATATATTCACTTATGGTGCGGAAGATAAACCTGTCTTTGAAACAGACAGAGAGGTATGTCATTGAAACAGACAGATCTGTCTTTGAAAAAAGAGATCTGTCTATTTGTTCAGCTGAACAAAGACAGACCTGTCTGTTTCAAAGATAGACTTGTCTGTTCAGATCTGGTCTGAATAGACAGACCTGTCTGTTCAGACCAGGTATGAACAGACAGGTCTGTTTTTTCAAAGACAGATCAGTTGGTTTCAAAGACAGGTTTACCTTCTCCACCATAAGGGAATATATTGTAGGAGTTGGGGTTGGCGCATGTGCATTAACGTCTCACCTCCAAAAATGCAAAATGAACCTCCATAAAAAATACATGGGATTTTGTTTTAGAACGGGCATAGCTTATCTACTCATTATATTTTCGCCTTCGTTCTTTAATGATAATAGGATACATTTCGGATTAAGTGTTTGTCTGGAGGCTATAACCATTTGTTCCTTATTGTTATGCGAATAATTAAGGGTGTGAATCTACATGAAAAATATGTGATAATCTGCTTTATAAAATATAGTCCAGAAATGTTTCGTTGCGAAAATACAGGGTGTTGAAGTTTTAGGAAAAAAATGGAAATTAATTCATACTTTCGAAACCGCTTGAGATATTTCAGCTAAATTTAATATGTAGCGACTATTAATAAAGTTGCATCTTTCCACAAATAAAAATAAAAAATGGAAATTAATTAATATTTTCGAAACCGCTTTAGATATTTCAGCTAAATTTAATATGTAGCGACTATTAATAAAGTTGCATGTTTTCACAAATAAAAATTTTTACTTTAACAAGTGGCGTACGTACTGGCACATACTTTAATATTTTTTGAGAAAAAAATGATACGCCTATGGTTTTTTCCAAAATATAAAATTATTTTTAAAATGCTCGTTTAATTTGAAACATAAGAGCTCTCTTTAGTTGTTTTCCTGTAATGCGTTGTTTTTGAGTTAAAAAATAAAAATCGTTGAATTGTCCGACAAAATTAATGTATTTACGAATACAATTTGGCAATAAATCTAGTTGCCTTGGAATAAGTCACTTTCTTTTTGTTTCAAATTGAACGGCGAATTCAAAAGCCATTTATATTTTGAAAGAAACATAGGCCTACAATTTTCCAACATCCTGTATTTTCGTAACTGAACATTTTTGGACCATAGCTTATAAAGCAAACTATAATTTATTTTTAATGTAGAATCACACTCTTGAATATTCGCATATCAATAAGGAACAGCCTGTATAATTATTTCGCGTGGAAAATGACGAGTAATTTTTGAGGCGTAAAAGCACGGTATAAATCTTGTAAAATTTGCAAATTTCAATTGAGAAATAGCTAAAACAGACATGAATATCGAGTACTTTGTGCTACAATATTGCATTTTCACTTGAAATTAGTAATCTATGTATTGTAATTCATCCAACACAACGTAATGATCAATTTTATTAAATGCTTTCTGAAAGTCTGTATATGTAGCAACCACCTGTCTCCCATAATCTTTATAATTAGCTTAATTTTAAATATGCGTTCCTACTTTAGCAAACAATTTACATTTTCCCTAATGATAATGCAGTACTACTGTATACAATAGTCGTAATAAACGTTCGATAATATAATCAAGTTGGCAGTCAAAACAACTACCACCGGTTACCATTCCCTCCAATATTGTAACAATAATTTTACACTTTCGATTTTAATAACATATCCATATTTGAATACAAAGAGTGAAGAGAGCGTAATTGGTAGAGACCAGTTCATTAACCAAAAATAAAATACACACCGTTTCCATTAGAGAGGCTAATGTGATTTTAATTGATAGGAAGAAGGGGTTTACTGAGAAACGGTGAAGCGGACAACGAAGGGAATTCGAGGAGTATAGTACGAAAAATACTAAAAATTGAATATTATAGAAATAGAAAAAAAAGATAATGGGAATATTTATCTACGAAATATCGTATCTTAATTACATACAAAAACATTTTTGATCGGAGAAGAAGAGGTCATGATAAGTAAAGTAAATTGATATCGAAAATATTTTGAGTGCTTACATAACATTTTACAGGCCAATGTTCCCAATTGGGAACATCAAATTAAAAAAAAAAATCAATATTTATTTGAAAAAATTAGCAAATATCGTTTAAAGATTTTTTAAATAGCAGTTACATTTCTATAATTAATAGAGAACTGTACAGAAAATCTTAAAAACCACAATTTTCATCATTTTTTACAAAGTACAACTAAAAGATTCATGTAAATGTGAAAGACTGTCCAATGCTTCTAAAAGCCGGTTGGTGTACTTAAAATAACTCTAGTTAACTAAGAGGACATCAATATTGATAATAATAATCAGAAACACACTTAACACACAGAAATTTATTAAACATTCTCCCCAATTGCGAACATTGGTCCCTCGCCATAATTCTACGGCAAGATAATTTGACAGTTCTTGTTGAAAGGTGAAAGAAAGGGCAGGGTAGGATAAAATTCAAAGAATTCAAAAGATATTTTCATTTGATGGATAATGCTTTATTGCAACCTGATGATAAGTTGAGGATAAGTCAGATATAATGAAATCGTCTGCCCATGGCGTTCTTCGCAAGAATTCTCTCTGTCGCAATTAAATATACGGGCGGCAATACGGGCTGCGACCTCTAATTCTTCAGTAATTCTCTTTACCGACGAATTATATTGTTCTATCGGTATTTGCCAGTACCACCACAAATTGATATATATATATATATATATATATATATATATATATATATATATATATATAGAATCAAATAAATTAAAAGCGGGCAAGCGGTCTATCAATTAAAAAACTCGTTTATTAAGTATCCCTATATTTCGCAACAACTTTGTTGCTTCTTCCGGATATAAAAATGTAGATTTGAAAAAATAATAAAATTGACGTACAAGGGCAATAAAATTGATTAGATTTTTTATTGTCCTTGTACGTCAATTTTATTATTTTTTCAACTCTACATTTTTATCTCCGGAAGAAGCAACAAAGTTGTTGCGAAATATAGGGATACTTAATAAATGAGTTTTTTAATTGACAGACCGCTTGCCCGCTTTTAATTTATTTGATTCAATATATTACGGTCGATAATTTCGTTTAAATTAATTATATATATGTATATGATAATTATTTCGTGACCTTTGTATGTTATGGTAAATTCAATTTGTTGGCGATTTAAGGTCTGGTTTTACTTCAAAATATATATATTTAAAACAATCCTACATGTTTCGGCAAGTGATGCCTTTTTCAAGGAATATAAAATATAAATGACAGTATATTAATGTCATACATTTGCAGTTGCTATGGATAAAATTATTCAAAGATACATTTCAATTGAATAATAATAAATCATGCCTTAGTATTCAAAATATATAGACAACAAAAACAGGGAAACGCAAGACATGAGTTATTATTATGTATGCGCCCGTGGAGAGTCTTAAGATGTAATGCTGTCGGCATTCGCCCTAAACGAGAAAGAAAACCACGAAAACCTACTCGAACAGCCAGACAGGAATCAAAACACGGAACTGTCAGTATGATAGGCAAATGTATATATATTTAAATAACTTAAGATATATAATTATAAAAGAGCAACATATATTAAGTTAATGCAAAGGTATTTTTAATAATATAAAATATTATTAAAAATCTGATGTGAAGAACACAAATACAGGTTCACTATTAATATTTTTGTGAACGTGTCCGAACATATCCCTCCTGTGTCTGAGAATATCTTTTCTCCAGCAGGGATGTACCGATCAGCCTGTAGAAAGGCGAAATACGTATCTACGTCTCTGGGGAGGGATATGTTCGGACACGTTCACAAAAATATTAATAGTGAACCTGTATTTGTGTTCTTCACACCAGATCTTTAATAATATTTTATATTATTAAAAATACCTTTGTATTATACGAAACTGGTGGGGTTTACCTACTCATGTATGTTTCAATTATTCTAATATATTAATTTATTTAAATATCTATACATTTGCTTATCATGCTGACAGTTCCGTGTTTTGATTCGTGGCTGGCTGTCTGAGTAGGTTTTCGTGGTTTTCCTTCTCGTTTAGGACGAATGCCGACAGCTTTACATCTTAAGACGCTCCACGGGCGCATACATAATAATAACTCATATCTTGTGTTTCCCTGTTTTTGTTGTCTATCTATTTTGAATACTAAGGCATGATTTATTATTATTCAATTGGAATGTGTCTTTGAATAATTTTATCCATAGCAACTGCAAATGTATGACATTAATATACTGCCATTTATATTTTATATTCCTTGAAAAAGGCATCATTTGCCGAAACATGTAGGATTGTTTTAAATATATATATTTTGAAGTAAAACCAGACCTTAAATCGCTAACAAATTGAATTTACCATAACATACAAAGGTGACTAAATAATTATCTTTATATATCTATATAATATATATATATTGATGAGAAGCGCTGAGGAGGTGATAATAAATATAATGAACGAGTTCAAAAAATATTAATTTTAAAATTAAAAGATGGGCGCCTTTATATAACTCCTCAAACTGCTCTATCTGTGTTCTAAATTGCCAACTAGTCGGATCGCATGAAACTAAATTAAAAAGCTTAATTAATTGTGAAATATCAGGCTCTTCGTTAGTAATAAGTAGATGCTTCCATAAAAGTAAACTATTAATGTTAAGGCTTAAAGAAATAACTCCTACAAGTAAATATAGACAAATAAAAGATTGATATGATAATAAAAATATTAAGTTTATTGCTATAAAAGAAAACTGTAATAAAATAACATGTATAGCAAAGGGTGAAATTAACGAAACTACATATAAGAAAGACAACAAGGTGTTACTTAAGAAAATAAGGTGGTTATGTGTGTTTTAACTTATAAAAATATGGATAACAATATAAATAATCTTTTAACGATAATGGTGAGTACCTTTTAATTACTACTTCTACGTTTAAATTGGTTGTTTATTAAATTTTAATACAAGTATAGGACGTTTAGGTTAGGTAAACAAAATCGAGAATTTTATTGGTTTATAAGTTTAAAGAATTAAAAATTTTGAAAAATAAATACGTTTTATCTGTAACCTGTGATTATAATAATCCTGATGTTTATTTTGTAGAACGTACGCATCAAATGGGATGATTCTCGGCGATCGAAAAAAGTCCGATTGCTGTTCGAATTGTTGACGGCGTGGGTGGCTGTTTGCGATGACGCTTTCGAAGATTTTCTTCGGTCTTGGTCTCTGATGCCTAATTTCTCCCTGCGTTCTTATCTAGCTGTTGGATTACAGGTATCGATGTAGATGAACGATAATCAATTCCGTAGATGTTCGGTGACTGTTTCTTGACAATATTTCTTTAGAATTTCTTGCGATTATCGTGAAATTACGTCTATGACGCTTTGTTGTACGTAAATACGTTAAAAATCGAAATTTCTTGAAGAATTTCTCTTGTCGATCGTGTTTATTTAAAGGCAGGATACTTTTAATTACTTTTTACTATATTAACGATTTTAATTAATGATATATAAGAATTTCTAAGGATCGGTCAAAAAAATGCGTCTACTATTTTATAAATTTCAAAAGATGATGATGCCGATAGCGCTTGTCTGTTTTACCAAACTTAGCTATCTAATGATGCCAAAAAGTCTCGATGTTTTACCTTATTAACATTTTTACATAGATGGAATTTGACTAATATTACTATTCTTACAGATTTTAAAAATTATTTAATAAATTAACAAGTTAGGTTAATGTAAAACTTAATGTTACAAATTGAGTACTGCGCACGATAAATATTTACATTTGCCAGATGTCAATTTGTAGGCGTGGCTTACTAGCGTCGATATAAATTAAAGATGCATATGAATTTGAATATGTGTTTTTCGCGCTAATATTTGAAATTTGAATTAGAAATAATAAAAAAGAAATTAATGAAAGAAATATAAATATAGAAATTTAAGAAAATAATGTTGTCGTTATTAAAATTCGTATGCACTTCGACACTACTAATACTTGGTAATATCACTTACATAACCTTTTTATTACCCTTTTCTTACTTTGTATATCTTATTTTTCCCATTTCAGATGCAGCTCAATGTGTATGCCTTGCATCATTACATTATCCCCGTGGAAAAAATGTCTGAATGTACAAATGAGGATATTCTTTTCCCTAACTAGATACATGAAATGGAAAATAACGACCTTGCTATACTAATCTTATTATATGTGTCAACGAATTTAAGAATAATGAGTAAAGATTATAAAAAAATGTATTAGTCTATTAACAGGAATAACTTCTTCTATTTTATATAACTAATATTCAAGAAATGTTTAATTGCACTATTAAATTCCTTTTTTTTTTTTTTATTGTACATATGATCTATTAAATCTTTAGTTTCTTGTTCCTTTTTTTCGCATAAGTTTTAGTTTATTTAATTATTATTTATCTTAATATTAATGTTATCTTTGTTTATATTTATAGTTTTTGTATAATTTATTAGTTATTGTTATTATAATCTTATAATTTACGAGCTATAACATACCTTTCAATAATATTAATAATTTTTAAGACTATATTCATATTCAATTGTGATAATGGGCTGTTTTCTGTGGTTTTAAATTTGTATTATTTACTTCTTGTACTAATTACATTATATATTCAGGTATTTGTTCGTAGTATTATCATTGGGGTTATTTTATTTATATCTTTCATTGCTGGTGCATGCTTTATAATTCTATTAATAACTGGTTATTCTTAATCTTTTATTATAATTGATATACTGATATAAGCTTTAGCTTTCATAATAAATAATTCTCTCCTCATACATACAAGACGTTACATTCACATTCTATTCTCTAATCATAAAAATACCACTCCTTTTAACATATATTTTCTACCTTATAAGAAGACACTTTTGTCTATATTTTAATATTTTCATAATAATAATAATTCATTTATTTTTTTATATAATTCTATACACCCCTATCATATGTATTAATACCTTCAACCTTTAAAATCTTTACCTAGTCCCTCTTATGTCATATCTGCACTCCTTTATTATTTATTTTCAATTATGCTCTCTCTTTTTCAATAATAATACGTTCAAACTTTCATTTTATTTTAAAATTAGCATGTTTATAAGTGAATATGTTCCCCTTTGATTAATTCGATTGATAGTACCAATATTATTTTAAATAATTGTTCTTTTGTAAGCTTGTTTTAACCATCTGAATATGTGGTGTTACCTTTTTTCTCACAGAGTATAGTATCTCTTAATTATTGTAAATTAGTATTTATATTCGAGCTCCAGCTATGTTTGTTTTCTCTTTTATTTTATTTATTAATTATCTAGCTAGTTATATGTTCATTTATTGTATTATAGTTTTATTATGTGTTCTTTCTTTTTCTTATTAAATCGTGTTCATCATCTGTTTGTTTATGTTTAATATAAGTGTAATTATTTTAATTTATCTGTAAATATAACTCGTATCCCCGTATTCTGCTTTGTTCATCATCCTGTGTATTAGAATATCGATATTCTGTCATCGTATTTATTTAAATAGTTAATTTTCGACGAACTGTTTTAAAGATATTGATGCTGTTATCCCTGTGTAAAAATATCATGTTGCCTCTTCCTTGTGATATGTGTAAGTTTTTATTAATTAGTGTGTATATATTTATAATTTTTGTGTGAATGTATATATTAGTATTGATTCTTATATTGGATAAATTATGAAGAAAATTGTTATGATTTAAGTATTCGTATATCATAGAATTGTTTATCATGCCTTCTTTATTTATTAAGTTATTTATCATCTTATCGTGTATAGTTAAATTTGGTGAAATTAAAGTGGTGTTTTGTATGTTAATTTTGTTAGTTTGTATTAAGTTGGTTGCATCATTATGATTAATATTCTTGATTTTGATATTGGATAAATTAAAATTAATGTTATTAATCCCCGTCTTCTCTATGTTAAAATTATTATATTCCCTTTCATTGTTTATTAAGAAACTCTGGTATGCTTTGTCTTTTATTTGGAATCGGTTGTATAAAATGTTTTTAACTTGGTATCTACGCAGTTTGTTAATATTTGGCTTTTATATTATTTTCGTTGCCTCGTTATTGTTGTTATGGTGTCTATTGTTAGTTGTATCCTTATCCTGTACCTCTTTATGTATGTTAAATATATTAGTAATGGTTTGTTTTTGATCGGCATTTCTGGAATCTATTTTATTGGTCTGTTTATTGCAATTATATTCTAATTTGTTGGTTGTGCCTAATCGTTTTGTCAATTGTGAATTTAGTAAATTAACGGTTTCATCTAGTTTAATTAAGTATTTCAGCTCGTTCTCCTCCATCTTTTTCTGAGCTGTAGAAATCTCAGCTATTTTACCCTCTAAATCTACCTTGAAAGCACTTAATTTGTTGTCTATATGAGCATTATTGAGTTCAAATCTTTCATTAATTTTTTTCGTGTTAGCCTCTAATTTTGCCGATAAGTCAGTACTCAGATTAGTTATGTCTTGTTTTAAGTTATCGTTATTTGTATCTATTTTATTATTAGTATTATCTAATTTATTATTACTATTAGTTAGTTCTTGTTTTAAGTCCTTGTTATCTTGTTTTAAATCATTCATTTGTGTCATTATTGTCTGTAGCATGTTCATCATCACCTGACTATTATCTGGTGAACTTACCTCTTCAGCTGTGGAAGTTTGTGCAACCGGAATGTCTCCCTGTTCTGCCCTGTCTTCTTCTGTAGTGTCCTTTACTGCTTTTGTCCTGTGTCTGGTGTCCATATTAATATTGATTGAATTAATATTATGCAAAGAGTTTATATTGATATTTTTCTTTAATTGTTAATAGAATTATAATAATGAATATTTGATAAGTAGAAATTTATGATTTAAATATGTATAAACAATATTCGAGACACAGTAATAATATAAGTGGACAAAAGTTAAATAAAACAACGTACATACAAGGTGATATTTCCCCTTCACTAACCTTTACTATATCCGTAACTCCTTCAAAGTCTGGGATGTGAAGAATTGTAGGTACAAATCAGCTGTACTATAGGAAAAATAGGTACACAATTCTACACACAACTGCAGTAATAACATACACCTTTCGTCTAAATTATATATGTAAAATAATTTTGAATGAAGCAATTATTTGTCCTAATTTATGTTGTAGTCGAGTTATTTAAAAGAAGCAATCTGGCCTCCACGTTGTTGCGCCAAATGATGAGAAGCGCTGAGGAGGTGATAATAAATATAATGAACGAGTTCAAAAAATATTAATTTTAAAATTAAAAGATGGGCGCCTTTATATAACTCCTCAAACTGCTCTATCTGTGTTCTAAATTGCCAACTAGTCGGATCGCATGAAACTAAATTAAAAAGCTTAATTAATTGTGAAATATCAGGCTCTTCGTTAGTAATAAGTAGATGCTTCCATAAAAGTAAACTATTAATGTTAAGGCTTAAAGAAATAACTCCTACAAGTAAATATAGACAAATAAAAGATTGATATGATAATAAAAATATTAAGTTTATTGCTATAAAAGAAAACTGTAATAAAATAACATGTATAGCAAAGGGTGAAATTAACGAAACTACATATAAGAAAGACAACAAGGTGTTACTTAAGAAAATAAGGTGGTTATGTGTGTTTTAACTTATAAAAATATGGATAACAATATAAATAATCTTTTAACGATAATGGTGAGTACCTTTTAATTACTACTTCTACGTTTAAATTGGTTGTTTATTAAATTTTAATACAAGTATAGGACGTTTAGGTTAGGTAAACAAAATCGAGAATTTTATTGGTTTATAAGTTTAAAGAATTAAAAATTTTGAAAAATAAATACGTTTTATCTGTAACCTGTGATTATAATAATCCTGATGTTTATTTTGTAGAACGTACGCATCAAATGGGATGATTCTCGGCGATCGAAAAAAGTCCGATTGCTGTTCGAATTGTTGACGGCGTGGGTGGCTGTTTGCGATGACGCTTTCGAAGATTTTCTTCGGTCTTGGTCTCTGATGCCTAATTTCTCCCTGCGTTCTTATCTAGCTGTTGGATTACAGGTATCGATGTAGATGAACGATAATCAATTCCGTAGATGTTCGGTGACTGTTTCTTGACAATATTTCTTTAGAATTTCTTGCGATTATCGTGAAATTACGTCTATGACGCTTTGTTGTACGTAAATACGTTAAAAATCGAAATTTCTTGAAGAATTTCTCTTGTCGATCGTGTTTATTTAAAGGCAGGATACTTTTAATTACTTTTTACTATATTAACGATTTTAATTAATGATATATAAGAATTTCTAAGGATCGGTCAAAAAAATGCGTCTACTATTTTATAAATTTCAAAAGATGATGATGCCGATAGCGCTTGTCTGTTTTACCAAACTTAGCTATCTAATGATGCCAAAAAGTCTCGATGTTTTACCTTATTAACATTTTTACATAGATGGAATTTGACTAATATTACTATTCTTACAGATTTTAAAAATTATTTAATAAATTAACAAGTTAGGTTAATGTAAAACTTAATGTTACAAATTGAGTACTGCGCACGATAAATATTTACATTTGCCAGATGTCAATTTGTAGGCGTGGCTTACTAGCGTCGATATAAATTAAAGATGCATATGAATTTGAATATGTGTTTTTCGCGCTAATATTTGAAATTTGAATTAGAAATAATAAAAAAGAAATTAATGAAAGAAATATAAATATAGAAATTTAAGAAAATAATGTTGTCGTTATTAAAATTCGTATGCACTTCGACACTACTAATACTTGGTAATATCACTTACATAACCTTTTTATTACCCTTTTCTTACTTTGTATATCTTATTTTTCCCATTTCAGATGCAGCTCAATGTGTATGCCTTGCATCATTACAATATATATATATATGAACTTCATGTGTATGAGAATTAATAATTATTAAATCTCATTTTACATGCGATTGTCGCTATAATTTGTTGCATTTAATTCTACAATTCGGCAAATCACTTTTGCCCTAGATTGTAGACGCAACAAGCCGCGACATCAACTGTACAAGTTGTCAGTACAAATGAAAAATTTTGTGAAAAACTTATCTGCGCGGAATGTGCATATATCGATATTTCACTGTTTTTTACAGCTCATCAGTGCACCTTACCGAAGACAGACATGATATTCACTTCTATACTACGTGTATATATACGAACTGTAATGAACTTCATGTGTATGAGAATTAATAATTATTAAATCTCATTTTACATGCGATTGTCGCTATAATTTGTTGCATTTAATTAATTAATTAAATGCAACAAATTATAGCGCTATAATTTGTTGCATTTAATTAATTAATTAAATGCAACAAATTATAGCGACAATCGCATATAAAATGAGATTTAATAATTATTAATTCTCATACACATGAAGTTCATTACAGTTCGTATATATACACGTAGTATAGAAGTGAATATCATGTCTGTCTTCGGTAAGGTGCACTGATGAGCTGTAAAAAACATATATAAAAAACATAAAAAACGTATATAGCGATTATAGCATTTAATTAATTAATTAAATGCAACAAATTATAGCGACAATCGCATGTAAAATGAGATTTAATAATTATTAATTCTCATACACATGAAGTTCATTACAGTTCGTATATATACACGTAGTATAGAAGTGAATATCATGTCTGTCTTCGGTAAGGTGCACTGATGAGCTGTAAAAAACAGTGAAATATCGATATATGCACATTCCGCGCAGATAAGTTTTTCACAAAATTTTTCATTTGTACTGACAACTTGTACAGTTGATGTCGCGGCTTGTTGCGTCTACAATCTAGGGCAAAAGTGATTTGCCGTATTGTAGAATTAAATGCAACAAATTATAGCGACAATCGCATGTAAAATGAGATTTAATAATTATTAATTCTCATACACATGAAGTTCATTACAGTTCGTATATATACACGTAGTATAGAAGTGAATATCATGTCTGTCTTCGGTAAGGTGCACTGATGAGCTGTAAAAAACAGTGAAATATCGATATATGCACATTCCGCGCAGATAAGTTTTTCACAAAATTTTTCATTTGTACTGACAACTTGTACAGTTGATGTCGCGGCTTGTTGCGTCTACAATCTAGGGCAAAAGTGATTTGCCGAATTGTAGAATTAAATGCAACAAATTATAGCGACAATCGCATGTAAAATGAGATTTAATAATTATTAATTCTCATACACATGAAGTTCATTACAGTTCGTATATATACACGTAGTATAGAAGTGAATATCATGTCTGTCTTCGGTAAGGTGCACTGATGAGCTGTAAAAAACAGTGAAATATCGATATATGCACATTCCGCGCAGATAAGTTTTTCACAAAATTTTTCATATATATATATATGTATCTATATATATATATATATATATATATATATATATATATATATATATATATATCATTTGATAAATCTTGGAAATTCGGCTATATTAAATATTTAATTAGGATGTTATTTCGCGAAGTAATGTGAAAATGTAAATATTGCTATTTACAAATTATAACGCTAATTAAAGAAATTTTTTGAAAAATTTCGTCCTTAGGTACACTAACGCTCTATCCACTGCGCTACCAAGGTTCTTGCGTTCAAGTATTGTCAGAAATGCCTTAAGTTACTTATTAAGGAACAGATATTAATATTACGTCGTCGATGAAATTTTGCTAAATTTTTCATCCATTAGCTATTTGATAATAGATTGTAGTTAGCAATATTAACATTTTCACATTGAGTTGTTTTGCTTCATAAATCTATGTTAACGTACGAAATTTTAGCAAAATCGCATTAGCCGTTTCATATTTATAATAAAAAGAAGATTTCATTATTATAACTTCAGCGCCATCTAACGTCCAAAGTAAGCAACTTTGTACTAAGGTAAGTTGTCTTAAATCGGCTTATTTTTGAGTAAGCAATATGTAGTTTGTTTTGTAAAGACCTTTTACAGATACCTTGTATCTATAAACTTTTTATTTTAAAAGTTAAGCATATTTTTTTCTAATTCCATTTAAAACTTTTAGAAATTTCGCTGAATTTTTTTTTTAGATTTCGAGCCATCTTCGTATTTTAACACTAAGGGCTTCTAGACAAACGATCAGACATTTTTGGATACATATTTACGTCCCGAATCGATTTGTCGAAACCAGAATTCGAAATGAATTTTTGAAAAGTCGCAATTTTACAAATGAAACACGTTAATTTTGGAAAAAATTGGGGTTGTGGTAGCGAGAAAATAGTTTCTCGTGTCTGGGCACAATAGGCGTTAGACTTAATCCTCTCGATAAGAGCTTTAATTCACCACGAATTTCGCGTCGATCGGATAAAAAGTGCAGAAGTTATGGTGTTTTGTAAATTTCGCAATTTTTTCGAACCTTAGGCGATAAAATTTAAAAATCCGAAAAACTTTCAACGGGTTCTCGAGGTATTCCCGAAAAGTTGTAAACGTTAAAAAGAGAGAAATTACATTCACGTTACTAAAATTGGTCAATAAATTTCGTGTTAATTGTATCAAAACATTTTGATTTACATAAAAATGAATGTCTGGAAGGATAAAAGCCTCTTTTGAATTCATAATTCGACCTGTTAAATACAACATTTAGTCTGACATATGGCACAATTAAAACTAGTAATTATGTGAAAAAAAAACACACAAGGGACAGTTGGTTAATTTTTGAGATCACTATCGAAAGGTCTGGTCGGTTTATACGTTACGTTCAGCGTTTCTTTCCCAGAGCTTTTACAGGTTGCATGTACACGAGCAGTTTGTTCACACAGATAAGTATAATGGGTTGTTAAATGATGAAAAACGAATAGAACCGGCTGTAATTTCGTACAAAAATTTTATATTAAACAGATACAAATGTATTGGAATGATATTACAGAAGATAAACTTTTAGATTTGTGTTAATGGTTGATGGTCAGATTAATTTAAGTTGTAAATAATTACAATTTAATAAAAGCAATTTCAGTTTATCTTTTACCTTTATTGTAACGTTTATTTTATTGAATTTAATTCTTTCTTTGCAGTCAGTGGTCAAGTAAAAACTTAAAAATGGTATAAAACCCCTTACCACAATTAATAATCGTATCCCAAGTACGTATTTCGACAACTAAGTTGTGATCCTCAGTAGGAAAAATTAATAATCACAGAGTTGTGCTCAACCCATTGTCCAGAAACCTGGACAACGTTTTTAATTAATAAGTTTTTTAATTAATCAATTTGATTCTATGCATGTAATTCTATGTATTCTAAGATTTCTTTTGAATTTTGTATTTTATCACTTCATTCAGAGGGACCAGGCATTCCCCGTTATTAACGTTTATGACAGCGTTAACCCCAATATTATAACATCCCCTTTAGAAATGTATTTAACACAAATTTATCAACTTAGTTGATGGTTATTTATTCAGGCCTTTTACCATTTTGTATTATTCCTACTTAAGGTATAGCCGCTAAGGTCACCGCATGCACAGGCACATCAGTTAAGCCTTCTAATGTTCAAATCAAAAGCTTACCGCCTATTGTAATAAACACGCCGTTGTCGGTTAAACCAGACGAACCCTTTACACAGTTTTATTACGGTCGCATTATTAAGGGCCTTTGGTATTAAAAAATACCATTTCGGAGACACGATTTATCTCAAGTCACGTCTGGGTAAAACCATGTAACTAGCTTGTTTCGACCAATCGTAAGTGTCTTATGATTGGCATTTACTTTTACTTGCCTAATACATTTGAGAATATAGTTAAGTTTGCTAAGATCCATCAAGGGGAATACACGCACTATTCCAAGCAACTTCAAGCGTTACTGAAATTAGATATGTGACCGAGTTTTTGTAATTATATATTTGCTGTCGCTTATGTAAATTTAGTTTTTGTTTATTACTTAATAATTAAAGAGTGTTGTGCTTTCAACAAGTGTTTTTTTTTATTCTGCGAACCACTGAGCAAAAGAAGAACTTCTATTCAAAAGTTGAATTAACGACGATTCAACGAAATTTAGTTATTACGGATTTACGACCCGTGATTACGCAGAAGTGTCAAACCCAGCCACATTCGGCCAAAACACTCACTCTGAAAAATATTGAATGTTGGAATTTAATTTTAAATGAAATTTCTGAAGATTCTGAAGAATAGAATTATCGAATGTTATACGAGAGGTCTTGGTTGTGAAAGTATCACCGAAGAAGAAGGTACAGAATGGGTCGATAGTAATGTAGATACGAAAGTATTTTTAATAATATAAAATAATATTAAAAATCTGGTGTGAAGAACAATACAAGTGCATTATTAATATTTCTGTGAACATATCCTTCTCAAGAGACGCAGATACATATTTAATCAATCTACAGATTCATCAGTACGCCCCTGCTGGAGAAGGAAACATTCACAAAAAGGAACAACTTCGCTATCTCACAGAATTATTAAGACCGAGCGTAGAAGTAAATTCAGCGCTGTATATTAGCAAACAACCAAGCAACTAGCTCTGTTTACATAACAACTGTAGAACTAGCAAAGTGTTTCCACCAGATGGTACCGCCGTATCTCTTGAAACTGTATTATCGGGTCGTCACTACTCTTTACGGATCAACCGCGTCCGTATATAACAGAATAATTTTAAACATACTTGAATAGGCAAAAACCTCACAAATTTTGTATATTACAAAAGTATTTTTAACAAATAAAATATTATTAAAAATCTGATGTGAAGAACACAATACCAGTTCATTATTAATATTTTTGTGAACGTATCTTTCTCCAGAGACGCAGAGACGCACATAGGCATTTCATCTTTCTACAGATATAGTTGCTTCGGTTGTTTGCTAAAAGGCATCGTTCTGTGAGATAACGAAGTTGTTCTTTTTGTGAATGTATCCTTCTTCAGCAGGGGCGTACTGACAAATCTCTGGCCTCTACGATAACGTTGTTGTTTTGGCTATTTTCTTGTTTCTTTTTTTTTACAAGGATCGTACATGTATTTCTCTTGCTCGCTTAGTTCGTGTTTTCATATGAAGATATGGTTTTAGTGTGTCATGTGGTGCTTCTGGCTTTTATTATGTGTTCTAGTTCAGTACCTGCTACACAATGCTAGTTGACTCTAGTATGACTATCATTTGTAGTTGTTTGTATGTCATAGGATGTATGTTGAGAATCTTTAAAGCCTCATGTAGTATATTTATAGATATTTCTCCTGTAGCACCGATGATGATTGGTATTACAATAATTACTTTGTCTTGGTTCCACATTTCGTGTGATGTCCTGAGCAAATGGCAGATATTTATCGATCTTGTCTCTGTGCTTTGCCTGGATATTCGCTGGCGTTGGTACAGGGATATCTATGAGATACGTAATTCTCTATTATTATTATGATTTAATATTTATGTATTTTGACTTGTTTATTGTTGTCCTGTAATTGGGTTTGACCTGTTGGGCAATAAACGATATCATTATTAATATTATTACTATTAATATAATTCCCGCCCACTTAGTTCAGATATGGGAGAGTCTACTGTACTAAAATACTTGATTAAGTCAAATGAATATTAGGAACAGAATGATGAACGGATATAATTTAAATTTGATATACATTCCTATGAGAGAAACGGAAAATTATTTTCTTCTAAGATAGTGGTGCTATGGACCTAAACAATTTACATAGACCGTTTATGTTCACAATTTCTAAATGCTCGTAAAAATAGATTCTAATTAAAACAATATATCTTAGCATAGAAGTGGTGCTATGCTTACAACATAACATAACAACTTTGGAATTTTTTTCAGGTACAAAGAAGGCATAAATAGTTATTTATGTACCAAGGGTATAATGAGGATGTTTATAGGCGAGAGCAACAATTTACAAAACCGACGGCCTGCGATAACTAAACCAGGTCATGTATTTACAAAATATCTCTTTCGACAATACGGCCTCGGTGAATTATGATCTTTCACCACATTGTGTTTATCTTGTAACCAGGTCACTAGGCTAAGGGGACACACTCTAATATATAACGAGTCAGTCAGAGACAGAGTCACAGTCAGAGTCAGAGAGTTAGAGTCCCCGCAAGACTAGTGCCTCTTTATTACAATGTAGTGTTTGTTATTGTTATCATTGTTATTATCTTTATTAAATTATAGGTCGTTATTTAATCGTTGTCCCGTCTATTATTTATCATGCTGGTAAACCTCCGATGTAAAGGCAACAATGTGACCTCCGGGGCCAGGTGACATTACAGGCCTTCGGCCCGATGTATTGTAAATTCCCCGAAATTTACAAAGATCGAATTATGCCAAAGGTTCATATAACGTTTAATTTTTCACTTTAAAATCAATTATTAATTGACAAAAAGCGTATTAATTCAAACGAAGGCCTACTTTGTATTTGTACGTTGTTTTATATCTAAGACAATTGTGTGATTTCTTTATTTAAATAAAAAAATGTGAAGTCGTGTTACAACGTATGTGATGGAAGAAGAAATTTCGTAGGTAATACTCGAACGAGCATTTAAAGCTGATGGAGAGTTACTCCCAAAAAATCACGACCACTTTATGGGAGAGAACTCCAAAAATTTGACGACTGGAGAATCAAAAATTCTGTTAAAACCGCCAATGAAACAGCTCTAATGTGATATTTTCATGAACTGGTACGTACAACTACTTTTGTGGTTAGCTTTTTGCATTTCTTGAATATTTTATTACTAAAATTACGTGATGATGTTTTTGTATTTCTTTTATAGTCTGAAGTATTTAGTCCAAGGTCATTATGGTCAAAGTATTCCATGTTGAACGCAACATTGTTAGTCGATAAGAAGATAGACAAACCAAACTATAACCGGCTAGAAGCTTTTCTGATACAAAATTCAAAAGAATATGTCCCGAAAAACTTGAAGATTTTAACACGCGAAGACATCTTAAAATTTTTCAAGGAAGTTTCAAGCGATACCTATCTTCTGGAAAAGGTGTTCATAGGTTAATCGGTGTTGATTTATATTTAATTATGTTTGATATAGGTTGTACTGGCGATGGGCGTCTTTGAAGGCTTAAGAAGAGATAAGCTTAAAAAGTTAACGGTAGATTATATAGATGACAGAGGAGCAGTTGTACTGATAAACATTGAAAAGACAAAAACTGGCGGTGCAAAAAGCTTTACTATTGTGGAGGAAAATTAAATGAATGCCCTGCAGTTGTATAGGAAATATGACAGCATTGTGTCCGAAAGGACTAAAGGAGCGGCGCTTTTTCTTGTGTTATCGAAATAGGCGATGTACCGTTCAACCAGTTGGTAAAAACACTTTTGGTGGCGTACATTCAAAAGTCGCAAATTTTCTGGGTTATCCTAATGCTAATGAGTGCATAGGGACATTGTCTACGTCGTACATCAGCAACTCTATTAGTGGATGCTGGTGAAAAGACATGGAAAGTGAAAGAGTGATACAATTGCAAAAGGATATATTGAAGACAGTATGGCCTCTAAGAACAAGATATTGCTGGAGGTGACAAATGTGAAGTAAATAAGGTGTGCTCATTTAGTGAAAAAGTAAATTTGGGAAATTTATCACATCAAGGAAGTGATGTTAAATTTAGTGGAACATTTTCTAATTGATTTTAAATATTTGAAATAATAAAATTTGAAAGAAATAAAATATTCAGATTGTTGCATTTTTTACTTATTATGCACTAGGGCGAAATGAATGAAGTTATATACCCCGTATCACAGATATAAATAACCAATTATATACAAGTGAAAAATAAAATATATTACACATCAGAAGTCCGAAAAGAACCTAGAATTTCAAAATTCTATAAGTGAAGGTAGCTAGTAAATATTAAATGTGTTATAGAGTGAAAAATATAAAACCTTTTTTATTTATTTATACTCAAAGCAGGCATATTTTAAATACTGACCCCATCAAAAACTCTCTTTACATTTAATAACCGCAAATACTAGGCTCACCTCTTCATCGCGATCTTCTAGAAGCACGGTGTTGCGCTTGGCCTGACGTATAAATGGAAGTTGTTCTTCGCCGCGTAAATATCCATTCGTTAGGAAGATTAAGTGCGATAGTTATATAATCGTACAGGAAGGAAGGCAGACGAGAAACAGCCATTCGGAAAATAAATGCTATCATTCCTGCTCGCCGATAAATTATGCAGATAAGAGGCGCAGAAGTTAATCGTGGTAATTGTGAAACTGTGACATCGCCCGGGCAAATACGTATAATGTAATCGGGATCCAACATCTAGGCATAGAAGACAATTATGAATAATTAATAAATGTTACTGCCAAGAGCCCTTTGTGAATAAGTAACATTCTGTTGGTGACGATATCTCGTGTATATACATAAATAAATGTTTTAATATACATAATTGACTAGCTTTTATTGATCTGAATATTTTCATAGGGTGCGTATAAAATTTATTAATTTGAAAATTATTCAAACAGGTGAAACAGTTTTAAAAATTAGAACCTTCAAAGAAGCTACCAAATTAAACTGGCTTGTAGGCTTCCACGGTCGTTGTCCATGATTCCTTCTGGGATTCTGGGTTGAAGCCGCATTCCTGGGACTCCTTCCTTCTTAGCCAACACATTACCTACTATTGCAAAGGACAAGCTCATTAGATATATTGGGCCATATATTCTATCGACTATTCACAGGTTTTTTTTAGTGACAAGATATTGACATCTGCTAACAGTGAACGGCGGTGGAAAATCACTAATAGCTGTCCGTAGAATTCGGTTAATGGGGCTTGTGTCGTAAAACTAGATTCGAGGTGAAATTGTTGGTACAGATTCTGCCATTCAGATTCTGCCATTCTGGGCCATAAAATTGCTTACATGAATGACCAAGTTATATTAATATTTGTTAATAATCGAACAGATCTGGAGGAAAAATGTGCATTATTATTTGGTCGCGTCAATGATAGGTCAAACAAAAAAAACTGATATTATCTAGTGAGGAAACTCTGGGAGTAGTATTTAAGGTAGGAATGAATCGATATATACCACCTACAAAAGTGATGCTTTCGGGGAGGACACTTACATGGAACTATACTGTAAAATATTTAAGCGTGATGCTAGATGCTGGATTTATCTTTTTGCCACTTGCTAGATATGTTAAAGATAAGTCGAATTATTTTTGATGAGAAATTTAGGCCAGTAGTTGTAGGAGAATGGGATCTGAAGTCTAACATTATGGGTAGTATTTACAAGGAGTTAAGTATTCTTATACTTACCAATTATGTCACTGTTTGGGGTCAGAAATTCTCTAATTAACATGTCTTGAGTGCGTTGAGGTCGGAATAAAGACCATTTTTGCTGGCAGTAACAAGGACATGTCGCACGGTATCAAATGAGATTCTTGAAATTTTGGCCGGGTTTACGACTCCGGATTGGCAAATCATGAAGTGCTTGATAATCTACTGTATCAGGAAAGGATTAAATATAAATAAATATGGAATTGAGCTTGGACCAACGATAAGAACTAAGGTTGAAAGAAAATTACTGGAGAAGCAAGTAAAGGAGAGGATATATGTTGATCGGCAAGGCAGATAGGACAAAGCACCAAAAGGTAGAGTTACATATGCAAGAATCCCGATAGTCGAGTTGAAATATCTTACTCACACCTATCCCTAGGAATTGACGGGAATTTTTTTGATGGGACACAAAAATTAATTTAATTAAAAGTTAAGTTCTCTGGAGATCTCAGAAACGTCAAACTGTGTGAGGAATGGACGAGAATTTCTTTCATCTACTGTTTAAATGTGGGAACTATGCTGAAATAATTTGGGATTTTCTTCGGGATAATCATACGCAGTTAATAGCCTTGCTAAGCTTATTATTGCCAGAACGAAAGAAATATTGATACTCGATGACTATGGTTAGATTCGATTAATATTTATCTGATTTGATGCTGAGCTGAAACGCTAATTCAACACGAATAAAAAATTTCTGATTTTCTTACCAGAACATTTTAACACAAACCGCCTTAATTAAAACAAACCTAGAAATTGCCCACATCTCTGTTGGAGGTGCTCGATGAAAATAGATGATAATGCGAAAATAAGAGGCAAAAAGAAGAAAAAAATTGAAATAAGAAAAAAAGAAAATAAATTAAAAAAGGAAAACATTAAAACAAATGAAGAAGTAAAACATTTTTTTAATGTAAAAAAGGAAGAAGCAGAAGATAAAAAACAGGTGTAGAATTCAATTAATTCAGATAGAAGGGTGGACTTGTCCTTAATGTCAATTAGTAAGTAAGATCTAGAAATGACAAAATTAACTTGCGAGGTATAGGTTAACGCCTAGGTACCTGCTATATATTTTTCTATATATCAATTTATTCTGTGTACATACTAGAAATACATAAATATGGACAATTTCGCTCAAATACAAAATATTAGGTATTTCCATCAATACATCATACTTGTGAAGATAAGCCGTAATAATATGGGCTGCAAATCGGCTGTTATAAAAGACATCAGGGCTGCTACTGCCCACTGGGGGAAAGAAACTGTTCAATCAGCAAATTCTATGTTAACTGTTTTTGGGGAGTCCCGCTTTAAATATTACTCATGCAGTTCAAAACTGTTAAGTACAAGTAACCTCTATATAATACGGTACTTCTATAACACTGTTCGAGATTTGGTCAAAATCCTCATACAAGACAACAATCTAGAATACGGTTTCACTCTAACACCGTTCGAGAATTAGATTAGCAAATCCCCGTATATTTAAAGTTTTTAACGGCACAATTCAAAATTAGGGAAGTCCTCGTAAACACGGAAGGAAATAAAAGCTTGATCGATTGATTGATTGTAAAAATATAATCGAGCAAAACCAAAGTATACATACTGTAATTGAACGTCTATTTTCTAACCACGTATAATTTTAATTTACTTCAATCTATTAAGAATGCTATATATTGCGTCATTTATTTCATTTTGTATGAGCACGTGTATATATCGCTTTGCTTTAGAATGTGAGGAATTTTTATGTTTTCAACGTTCCTGATAATGTAGTTTAGGGACATTATTTATGTGTGGAAAAGTGCGTTTTACGAGTAGTACATAAATGTTGCTGGTGCTGCAGGAGTACTCCAAATTCGGCTTAGAGAATTTAACGCAACTAACGGAGAGAGAAGAATTGTTGAACGACGGGCCACTGGATCGATCGGTCCTGAAAGTAGGCAATGGACCACTGTAGAGAGCGGTCGAAGGAAGAATGAATAAAATTCGTACATGGACAAAAGAGATTCTAGACCGCACGAAAGTTTAACTAGGTATAGCAAGCGCCAATTAAGTTGGGCGTGTATCACTTTATGATCCCCTAGCAAAGACATTATGTTCCGTCAAACGTCAATGACAAATGTATTCTGACAATTACTTGAGTAGTGGGGGTGGACGTTTTTGAAAACGGCTTCTGCGCACCCCCTCCTCGCGCTAACTTAATTGGCGCTTGCTATACGTTGGAATATGTGTAAAGAAGGCCATTGCTCTGTATGTCGAGACCATAGAAAAGAGAGGTACTCAAGTTTCGGGCGACATGGATTGCCTCACCTATCCGCCTCTGCCAACGTCTAGCGGCCCAGCTAGCTTTAGAGGCAGCCTCAGCCCAAGGGCGGGGAGGCCCAAAGATACTTCAGTACACGAATTAAGGTGGTATAGGGCGCCACCGAATTTAGAACCGCTAGACGTCGCAAAATTCGGAAATGGTGATCAATAAAAGTAGGCAAGACGCGCAGCGGGTAGGGTATGCAACCAGGCCGTCCGCAACGTAAAGAAAAGAAAGAAAGAAAAAGGCGGATTTCAGCCAAATGTAATTAGACTTTATTTTATGACACCAACTTAAAAATAATAAAAAAAGAAGGAATTAAATTTTGCTAGTTACAAAAAAAGGACAAATTAAGTATGTTAACAGACCGTTTGTGCACGGAAGTTCACAACCCCAGCAAAATACGTATTTCGTTGGTGATGATTTAAAACCAAAAAGGGAAAGTCCGATCTTTTGAACAGACCCGGTACATATAGAGAGATTTTGTTACATGCAAATATTGATAAGTCATAAATTTGTGCAAATTCGCAAAGTTGTGGTCTGAGAATATAATTAATTAAAGTTAACGGTAAGATATAATTCGAGAAAAAAAAATTATTAATGAAAGTTTAAAATTAAAATGACAGAATATGCAATACTAAACTTTTACTGTACAGATTTACAAATCTAGAAAACAAGTTTAATATTCACAAAATAATACCCACATTTTCTACGCTAAAGAAAACGCAGCAAGAAAAAACAACTCCTTCGATGTTTTCGAAGCAAAAATAAGTTCTTGTCCCCGTGAGGAACAGATGTGTAATTTAAATAAACTCTATCGAAATAAATTTAACAAACAAAAAAATTATACGTATTGCAATTTTTAATGAGATATACTAATTAGAAAGGTAATTGAATTAACTAAATAAAAAATTGAAAAATGATGTCTGTAACGACGCAATAACTAAGTTAAATAACTAAACAAAGAAAAATTAAATCTAAAAAAAGTTAAACAAAGAAAACTAATTACAAAACATTTAGTTTAAATTAATAAAGTAATATTTTAAAGTCTTAACTGCGTCTATCTCCTTCCTGCAAGCGGGATATTCGTGCGTGTCGTCAGTTTCCTGCTGTGAATTTCTGATGGTTACAACGCAATATAGTGTATCGCAGAGAAGTCAAACCTCGCTCAAACGAGAGGGCTGCCAAAAAAAAAAACAGAATACCGCTTAAAGCAATCAGGCCCTACAATAAGCCGTTACAAAACAAATGCCGAATGACAACCATCGACCTTCTCTCTATCGATAGAGATCTCAGACTCGTCTCTCTAGAAGTTATCGCCACTCGAGAATCGAGAGGGGAGGAAAACCACGAAGAAAAACTAATACGTAATTATTGTATGTGAAGATATACGCACGCAAGCGAAAGTAGTTTGAAAGTTCGGTTCAAAATAAACATAACGGAATAAAACAAAAGAAGAAATTTGCAACCAAAACCAGGACGTAGCTACGAGGACGTAACACCATCCTACAAAAAATAACGCATATATTGATCCCGGTTAATATATCTGTACGTGAAATGTGCTAGCTAGCTAGCTAAATACATTTCACTAGAGAGTATTTGAGTTGTTAAAAAAAATAAAAACCAACAATTGAATTGTATATGCTTTTCCAAATTAAATTCGGACCACTTTTGCTGCTGGTTGCTCTAGTATTTCTGCAAATATCAATTCGCGTCACGGAACACTAATAACACAGGCCTGCATTTTTCAACTCTTTGAATATTGATTAAAAAATTTTAACTGTTTTCTAGTAATTGGGTAGCGCTGATTTCAAATCTGCTTTTATTTTTTTTGTATCACGTAAGGTTATTTTTCAAACCAGTAAATCAAAAAATATAGAAAAAACACGATTTATTTCATTTATAAGCTAGTTTTATATTATATTTAAAAAAATACGAAAATATACACATAGAAACTATTAGAAATAGTTATTTATTCTTTATGCTTCTTAAAAAAAAGTTTTCGTTTTTCAGAAAAGCTTCGTTTGGTTGTTTTTCTGTCATATTCAGCTAAAGGAAGATCTGAAGGTAGTTTCTAGGGCAAGCAAATTTTTTTGTTTCAACCCAGACCCCAGTACTTCAGAAAGATCTTTTGAAAGTCCCAAATCTCTTACTAAATCATTCAGTTCAGCTTGTGAAAATAGCTGAGGTTGGTTTTGACCTGAGGATGATGGTTCAAAATCACTATCCATCTGTACGGAGCCGGAAGTTGAAGAGGTAATATCTTCTTGTAGTATTTTGGAGGGTATAGGTATAGATACATGATCACTGTGAGGAACTGGTCAGATAGCTGATTTAATATTGTTTGGGTACAAAATATGTTTCAAAGTTTTTCTATTATGCCCCTTAATATCACAAAGACAATAGTAGCAATCTTCATGATGACTTTGCGGTTCTCTCCAAACCATCGGTGTTCCAAAAGGAAGGCTTTTTCTATTCCCTTCGGTCCAATGTTCCTTCTTCACATACCTTACAAACAACGTGCGGTGCCCAATCTTTATCTTGATCTCCTAATTTGATTTTGAAATAAGCATAATATGCATTTTTCACAAATGCACCAATTGGTCTCTTAAACTTTTTCAAGACAAAATATCCACAAATATAACAGAAATCATCTGGTTTGTTTTTGCAACACCGGCTAGACATATTTTTAAGCAAGGTTTATTTATCAAATACCACGCACAACACTAAAGACAAATTAATTTTACTTGTTTACTGATCGACACTCAGAGCTATAATGAAGTAAATGACATTAAAATATACATTTTGTTTGGAGTGATAAACTTGAAATCCTTCTTCGCAGTACTAATAAAGTAAATAGGATTTAGCAGGTAAAAATTCCCGGAAATCTTGTCCAAAATTAATACATGTAATAAAAGATTTACATCAGGTAATGAGAGCCTATTTAACAAATTTCTTTAAAACCACAACAGAAAATCATTTTTGGGTTAATACCTAGAATTTGAAGTAGTACATTCATTTTAAAATGTATTAAACGCCTATTATAAGATTTTTTTTATATTTTTTTCTTTTTCTTTTGTGCAAAAAAAAATCTGTGGGTGGTAGAGACCAACTGTATTTGAATTAGTTATTGCTATATAAAAACTGAGCTTAACAAACAAAAATCACGTCATCACAAATTTTATGCAGGCCTGTGTAATTAAGATGGAAAAGACTTTCAGTATCTAGCGCGATGAATATTCCAAAAAAAAATTTACTGGGCACCAATATTATCAAACATAAATCTTTAAAAATCTTCAATTATTTAAGAGAAAAAAGAAAATCTGCTGTTAACCCCGACTGAATAAATAAAAATACTTGAATTACCAACAAAAGAAAACAAAAGTATACCTACAATTCACATTTAATACTTTTTCACCTTGAATAATCCGGCAGAATAATCGACAAATAGTCATTGCTCATTAGTGGCTGCGCGGCTGTAAAAACACTAATCGAGAAAAAAGACATCGACAAAAATCGAAATTGCCCAAATAATAATTATCGTTAATTGCATGGTGAACGCAAATGATCAGCTTTCGAGCTCATTTTCACATTAAAATTTTTGTTTGCGGTCACCTTAACAATACGTTTGCTTTGATTGTTGTTGCAATGCACAGTATCGCGTGTCTTTTGTTGCTATTATTATTGTGATTATTGTTCGGTAATATACACGAAAACTGTTCAAGTACATATATATATTTTTCTAATTATACTGAATACAATTTCGTGGATATATTTGATAAAATTAATTACAAAAATATACGGGTATTGTGTGAATATTATTGTTAAATAAATATATCTATAGAAATTCTAAACGTAAATTTACTAATAAGCTGTAATTATGTGAAAGCAAATTGATATACTTTTTTGTCAATTAAAAGTTTTAATTAAAAATTGATTGGCAGTTCTTAGGCTTTGTAAATTTTATCAAAAGTTTTTGTGTTTAATTTCGTGCTGTTTAAGTGACCAAATGGTTTGAAAAAATTGTAAATAATGCATTGTATATTTACTTTTACCCAGTAATTGCATGCTGCTAGTTGTAAGTAACAATGTCTATTACATAATCATTGCAAGTAAACATTGTAAAAATTGCTGGCTTATTTTCAACAATCAAATGAAATGAAATATTAACTTTTTTTAGATTTTGTATACGAGGGAGGTCGCAAGTGTCTTGCGCCTGACAAAAAAAAAACACCAAATTTTGTTAGAATTTTTCCTTTATTATTCAACATACAGTGTAACCTTGGTAATCAGTACATGTGGTACTCCGAAATCGCGACAATCCGAAATGGTGTCGTATCTTGCTAATCCGAAATTTAATAGCGTCAAATCTGGAAAATCCAAAAATCGCGCCCAAACCTGTCTGCAGCGTCCCAGCGTTCTGTCTTCAGTCACAGCGTAAAGAGTCGTGTTGCTGTCTGATATGCAGACTGTCCCGTAAAAAACGCCAACATTCATAATTCCGTTATTTATTGTCCGGTTTTATTTAAACAAAAAGTAAATTTAATAGCATCAAAAACACTATAAGATAGCAGTGTTTTATTTGTTTTCAATTGTTTTCATTAATGTCAAACGACAGTCAAGTTTTTTATTTTAAATGGCAACATATATATTTTTGGCTATATTCGGATTGGATTTTTTTTTCTGAATTCAACGATGTAAACATGTTTATTTTTGATAAACGTTTATTGCAAAAAAAAACTTTATAAATTTCATCTTTGTCTTCCATTATTTATAAATATTCGAATGTGTCATGAAACATTGGAAATGTAAGTATTATAAATATTATTATAAGAAACAAAACACTTTACAATAAATGTTGAAATTGCCCGCCACCTTGTTCAACACATATCGCACATCTCCTAATTACTCCAAAGGTCGCATTTAAAAGACAAGCGGCAGGTACTTCTTGACAAGTGTTAATAATTCTTTGTGTTAAAATGTCAACATTTTCTGGAGTTGTTAAATAAACTCGATCTTGTAGATAAGCACACAACCAAAAATCGAGGGGCGTAAGATCCGGTGAACGCGCAGGCCACTCGATAGGACCGGATGTTCCTATCCACCTATTTCTAAATTGGGTGTTCAACAAATCAGTATTTTACTCTGGCGTTGTGCGCGGGAGCCCCATCTTGTTGAAAAAATATTCTATTTAAATTTGCCAAAGGTAATTCATCTAAAAAGTTTTGGAGATTTTCGTGTAATAAAGTGTAGTATTTTTCTTGTTTTAAGCAACCATCTATGAAAAATGGCCCAATTAATTGATCACCTAAAATGCCACACCAAACATTTACGTTGAAACGTCTTTGAAAATTATTTTCAATTACAAATCTCGGATTGTCTGCACTCCACTGTCGATGTATGTTTCTATTAAAAATACCGTTGTTGCTAAAAGTGCATTCATCAGACCAAATTATCCTTCTGTAAAAATTCGGGTCTTGTTCTAATGCATTTAAATAAAAACGACAAAACTGGATTCTTCGGCCAGGATCATTTTGTTCTAATGCATGAACTTTTCGAGCTATGTACGGTTTAAGTTTGTGTTTTCTTAAAATACCATGAACTGTAGTTTTTGATACCCCATTATTATGTGCAATTTCGCGAATCGAAGTTCGTGAATTTTGCTGTACTGCAAGAAGAACATCTAATTCCTTATCTTCGGAGAATTTCCGTTTTTGTGTTTTTGGTTTGGTAAACGATCCATAATTTCTTAAATTATTTTCAATTCTCTGAAATATTTTCGAACCTGGAACTTCTCTGTCCGGAAAACGAGCACTGTACCGACGAACTGCTTGAAGGCGATTTTTATTACATTCAAAGAACACTTGTAGCATGTCCGTTAATTCATTGTTATTCATCTTTAACGAAAATACGCTTTTTGTTGCAGCAAAACGTTCAAACAGGATAATACAGAAAACTTAATAAAGTCAAACTGACACTTAAGGCACATTGACATAATGCTAGTGGACTGGGCCAAGTCTGCTATAATGAAAGATGAAATTTATAAAGATTTTTTTTTATTTTTTATTATTAGGAGATGTGCGATATGTGTTAAACAAGGTGGCGGGCAATTTCAACATTTATTGTAAAGTGTTTTGTTTCTTATAATAATATTTATAATACTTACATTTCAAATGTTTCATGACACATTCGAATATTTATAAATAATGGAAGACAAAGATGAAATTTATAAAGTTTTTTTTTGCAATAAACGTTTATCAAAAATAAACATGTTATACATCGTTGAATTCAGAAAAAAAAAAAAAATCCGAATATAGCCAAAAATATATATGTTGCCATTTAAAATAAAAAACTTGACTGTCGTTTGACATTAATGAAAACAATTGAAAACAAATAAAACACTGCTATCTTATAGTGTTTTTGATGCTATTAAATTTACTTTTTGTTTAAATAAAACCGGACAATAAATAACGGAATTATGAATGTTGGCGCTTTTTACGGGACACTCTGTATACGCCCTCTGTGATTACGTGTACTAAGTCAACAGTATTTGTTACAATGTCTAAACGAAAACACAAAACCTTGTCTTTTGGACAAAGATATGAAATAATTAAGAAGCTAGATGACGGCCGACCACCTTTGCAACTTGCTGCGCAATATGTTGTAGGAAGATCGACTATTACGGACATCAAACACAAGAAAGAAGCAATTAAGGCGTACGTAAAATCGCATGAAGAGGAATCAACACGGAGTCTGACATTAAAGAAAGCCGAGTATCAAGAAGTAGAATCTGCATTATACACCTAGTTCCTGCAGCAAAGAAACCGCAATCTACCAATATCGGGAGAAATCTTGCAAGTAAAGTCAATTTTTTTTTACAATAAACTAACCGGCCGTAACGACTTCAGTGCCAATTTGGGTTGGTTAGATAATTAAAAGAAAAGATTTAAAATTCGACAGTTAACTTATTACCGCTGAAAGACTTTCGGGCAATCTTGCCAGTCGATCCACGTCAAAAGCTGTTTTTGGAAAAAGTGCGAGCAATTAATTTTAATGATCACCAAATTTACAATGCGTATGAAAATGGACTATTTCAACGCGTTTTACTAAGAGAAACTTTGGTGTACAAGGTTGAAGATTCAGCGCCAAGCAAAATCACCTTCATGCCATATGCGAACGTGGCAGGGTCCCATAGGCTAAAATTGTTAGTGATTGGCAAGGCTGCACATTCCAGGCCATTTAAAGATTGCCGTAAATATTTGCCTGTAGGCTACAAAAATCACGAAAATGCTTGGATGTCGCGAGATATCTTCGAACGGTGGTTTCATGATGACTTTATTCCTTCAGTGCAAGAGCATTTAAAAGAACTTGGTTTAACTCCAAAAGCAACCTTGTTACTAGACAATGCGCCAAGTCACCCCTCAGAAGAAGAACTACGAAGTGAAGATAGACTAATTTCCGTGTTATATTTGGCACCGAATTGTACGCCGTTGCTATTACCAATGGACCAGCACCTGATCCAGGCAATAAAAATGCACTGCAGAAAGCAACCTCTCGCCATTTTTAACCTTCACTCTTCATGGGAATCTGTGAGGTCTGACTTAATATAAAAGTCATGGAACAAATTGTGGCCCTAATTTCGAAAAAGTTTAGATGACCATTATGACGAAGAGGATCTAGCGGAGATCAGAAATAGTCTAAAAGCAACCGAATAAGAATTCCAGGAAATTATGGTACTCTAAAGGGATAAAACTAACAGTAGACGATACCAAAGAATGGATTTCGGATGATGCTGCAAAAAAGAAGAAATTTACAGACGAAGAAATAATAGCAAATCAATGCTTCGGCCATTATAAGTTATCAAGATGCCGTTCGATGTCTTGTACATCTCTTCAGTGGGCGACGGCAAATGGTGCAAGCGGCCGACAACTTTTGATTTTACGCCAATTACAAGAAAAAGCGGTGAATTTGTGCTTCAAAAAGTTGAGGCAAATTACAGATTTTTATTCGCACGAGTAACCATCTACGTGTTTACATCCACTTTATGTTTTATATTATGCAGTTTATTGCCCAAAATAAAAGTTATTTTCGTCCGGCACGCTTATTCTATTTTACTGTCGCGATAATCCGAAAAAATTGATAATCCAAAACCGTCCTGGTGCAACTATTCGGATTACCAAGGTTGCACTGTAGCCGTTTCACAATGTAATATAGGCTAGTGGACAAAAAATTCCGGACACTGAAATAAACGTCTTTTATCATAATTAAAATTTCTTTTTTTTGCCTTTTTTCACAAGACACGAAATATTATCTATGAAATAAGAATTGGAAATTAAAGAAGTTACAAAACATTTAATGTATCAAAACAGTTAAAAGAAAAATCAAAATAATGACGAACCCAAAAAATCCAACCCAACCCAGAAAATCTTGCTTGGTGTGCTTCTTATTCAGCTTTTATCTATTGTGTTGAGAGATCATTTGAACTGTCAGTACTAAAAATGGCAAATTGGACACACATGCCAGCGGCGTACGCATGCAATTTTGCATTTAATTTAAATTACAATAAAAAATTATAAAACGTGCACAATCACTTACCGCACTATAAATCATCAGTGAATTGGAATCTGGATAAGATTTTTTAAATATTCCAATCATCAGATATGTCTCCACAGTTGTTTCACTTAAGTTAGTGCTATGTGCGGAATAAACGTGTTTTAATGCCGAAAACGACCGTTCCACATCTAATGATGTTATATTTGCATATTAAAAATAATCTTGGTAATAACTTAATGGTTCTTCAGATACACCTTGACAAATTAGTTTTAAGATGTGAAAATCAGAATTTTTCTCTAAAACATTTTCAAATTTTTCTATCACGTACTTATATCTTTCGCCTTTTACAGCGCAAAGCTGTGCGTGAACAGCATTCACAATTTGAACAGAATACACAAACGACATCGAAACATTTTGTAATTTTTCTATTTCCTCGGCTAGTCCGAAGTAATTGTTGTGTAAAATTTGTAAATATTCTTTAACCTGAGGATCTTTAGATAATTCCTGGCTTTTCTTGATAGCTGCAGCTTCTGTCGGATTGAATTTTAAAACTACTTTCTCTACATGATCAAAATATTGATGATAGTAAAACGCAGCCTTCAACCATATTGTCCAACGCATAATTATCAGCTCTGGTGGTTCAGGTAATTCGGAACAGTCAATGAAATAGTCGAGTGCGTTTCGGGGACTTTAGAAACGCTGCCTTTGTACTAGCTATTAAATCATTTACTCGTGGATAACATTCACGAATCGTTTGTGCCACAAGATTCAAAGCGTGGATTTTGCACTTTACATGTAAGAAGTTGGCAATATGTTCTTTGAGAGATCGACCTAAAGACAGTATGTTTGCGACAACGTTACTCACAAACATTAATATTTGCTTTCGTGAAATTTCAACTTTGTCCAAGGACTTCAACACCACCTTCAAAATCTCATTGGCAGTACACTTTTCAACTCATCTGGAAGCAAGTAACTTAGATGGTGGCAGTTGATGAGATTCTATTGTATGTAGCATAACATTAACCACTAATTGTTTTTGCGATCCGTCGTTTCATCCACGCACAATCACAGCTTTTTATTTTTCAATTCCGATTTAATTCTCTTTTCAATATCTTTGCGAGCAGAAGATAGAAAATTTCGTAACTTTGTGCGACTTGGCAATTCGCACTTTTCGTATTTATTCCAAAGGAGATAAATGCATAGCGGTCTAGTACAGCAATGGTGTATTACATGCAATAAGAGTTAAACATAAATCAAAATCAAATCTATGCTTTTCTGGCACATTCCTTTTTTTGTTGCCATGGGTTATGCTGTTTACGTGTATTTCGCAATATCTTCTCTTACAGCACATCAGAAATCTTTTGGACACTGTGCATTTTATTCTACATCATCGTATTTTAAATCCGGGAAATTGTCAATGAATTTACACACTATATTTCACATTGGATATTTAAGCGAGCTCACTGATCGTGGCATATTTATACACGACATGACTGCATAGTAATTGGCAATTCAAGGTTCCTTTCATTCGCACTGCTAGCTGCCGATATCAAATCCGAAAATGGCGGAAATATATCCGGCTATATATGTAGCATCAATATGCCATCTCAGAAAATGTACCCCGAGCAGTAGCTTCGAACGAAGATGGACGCAGTATTCGATACATCGCTGCTGTCCTGAATATTTCCAGGAGTACCGTCCAAGACGCAATACAACGGCATCGTCAAACTGAAGAATACACAACATGACCAAAATATGGGTCAAATGCCGAGGTTGAAGACGTTGAAAATCAGTATTTTTGAGGTTTGGACAATAGATTTTTTTCTAACGATTTGAAGGGATGGGAAAAACTTTGTACCAAATGTATTGAGTTGTATGGAGATTACGTAGAAAAATAAATTTTGTTTTGCTTCGAAATATGTGTTTTTATTAAAAAATTCGGAAACATTACAAATATCACTCGTATTACCAATGATTAACAAAAAAAAACGACAAATCTCAAAAATAGCTACGAAACAGGCCAACTTGTTTATAAACAAGGTTTTGGCAACAAACTCTTTTCAAAATGGCTGACGTTAAATTACTTTGAGTTGTGTCGCTTCTGAGTTATTTTGTGGTCGAATCTTACATTAGTCTTGATCGATTAATTAACACCTGTTACATAAGTTTTGGGAAAAATATTAATGCTCTCTCTCTGTAGTATAGTAAAAGTAATAGATCTAGTCAGCCATGAAGAAATTTGTTGATCGGTGTCTTTTTAATTTATTTGCAATTCACATTAGTGTCTGTTAGTTCTAGAATGTCTTATAAACTAAATATTCCTCCTAAGTCCATTTACAACTTGGTTGGACAACTGCCCAAACGAGATATAGTTAACATTTTTAGTGAACAAAACATAACAAAAAGTACTATATATCGTGCAATTTTAGAATACAAACAAAGAATACCACGCATCAACCTTCCAAAAATAGGCCGTCCACGCAAATTAATTGGAGTTCAATAGGTTATCCGAACGTGCCAAAAATATCATTTGGGTGTCTACCCGTAATCTTTCTTACCGTTTTAACGTTTCAAACGCTACGATTTCTCGATATTTAGCACGAAATGATTTAAAGTATATAAAACTTAAGAAATGTCACAAATATACCGCTCACAATTAGCCAGAATTCCTCGTTGTTGTCGAGTTTACGACGTATAAATTTTGCTAATAACCGGACAATAATCATGGATAACGAGAAATATTTTACATTTTGTGATGTAAATACAAGTTTCTATACAGATAATATTGAAAATACCCCTGATAATATAAAATTTAAAGAAAAGGCAAAATTTTCTGATCAAGTTTTGGCCTGGTGTGCCATATCTGAATTGGAAATATCTAAACCTTATATAGGACGTGTAAGAGGGAAAGTAGTTGACATAATCTCTGAATTATATATCCACAACTGTCACAAAACTAATGAATTTCATTCATGTATAATATACAGGGTGGCCCAAAATGACCGAAGGGGTTTGAGTTCATTATAACTTCTTATTTAAGGCATAATTATTAATTTCTTTTAATTTTAAATACAGTATATTAATGGAGAATATTTTTAATTTAATTATTAAAAATTATATCTCGCAAGTGGTAGCCATTTTCTGCTTCGCTTATTCGTGCTCTTTCCAAAACATTTTCCATAACCTTTCGCAAAACTTCAGGTGTTATGTTGTTGATTTCGTCACGTATATTATTTTTTAATTGCTGTATGGTTCGAGGCTTATTAATATAGACTATTCCTTTCAAATAACCCCAAAGGAAACAGTCTGAAGCGGTTAAATCCGGTGAACGCGGAGGCCAATTAAAATCGCTTGTACGTGAAATAATTCGTTCACCAAAGATGTCGCGTAAAAGAGCCATTGTGTCCCTCGCAGTGTGCGCTGTGGCTCCATCCTGTTGGAACCATACTTGCGGATGGTTTTCCACGGCTGGCCTTAAAAAATTTTCCAACATTGTCCGATATCTAACACCACTGATGGAAACGGCGACACCGTGTTCATTTTCAAAAAAATATGGGCCAATTATCCTTTCCGACGAAACACCGCACCAAACGGTACACTTAAGTGGGTGTAATTCTCGCTGTTGAACTACTCTTGGATTTTCCGTAGCCCATATCCTGCAGTTTTGTCTATTAACGAACCCATTTAATTGGAAATGGGCTTCGTCGCTCATAATTAAATTATGAATAAAATCATGATTTTGTTCTGCTTTTTGACGAAAATAAATTGCATAATCAAGTCGTTGCTGGTAATCTGTCGGTTTCAATTGTTGGACAAGCTGAATTTTGTATGGAAACATTCTTATTGTATGCAAAATTGTCTGCAGCGACCCTCTTGAGAGGCCAAGTTGTGTCGAACGTCTCCTGGTTGATGTTTCTCCATCTTCCCGAATACTCTCCTGTACCCGTTCAATATTGTCATCCGTGTGCACCGTTCGTCGTCTGCCGGCACCAGGAAGGTTCCTTACTGCCCCTTGTTCTCGAAAATTTGCAACCAGACTGTTTATTGTTGACTCTGAGGGTCCAACCCGCACATTAAAATAACGACGATATGCACGCTGAGTCAAAACAATGGATCGTTGATTTGAGAAATAAAGTTCAACGATTTTGGCACGTTGTTCAATTGTGTACTGTTCCATTTTAAATTCCCCAAGTCTTCTTTACAAAATACTGAAAAAAAAAAAAAATTATAATAAAAAAGTTATAAGGAATTAAAACCCCTTCGGTCATTTTGGGCTCAAGGAATACCATATGTTCCTCGAATCGACAATCCTCCAAATGTCCCGCAAGCAAGGCCAATTGAAACTTTTTGGAATTTATTGGCTAAAAAGATATATGACCATGGTTTATAAGCTCGAAAGGAGCAAAAATTACGACAGAGAATGTTCCAAAATCTTAGAGAATTTGATATAGAAGCTGTCCAAACATTAATGCCAGATATAAGAAGAAAATTTCGTATAATTGAAGATAAAGAGCTCCTAACGGCAATATAATATTGTTAAGGTCTAAGGTTCATTAATTGCTGTTATAATATTGTCCTTGGTTGAAGATTTTTTTGAGTTTAAATAATAAAAGTTACAAAATTTTCCCAAAACTTGTGTAACAGGTGTTATTTTGTTACTTGCTTCTTGCAGTTTTGATGAAAGATAAAAACCAGTAAAAGAAATCAATGGAAGAAAAACTAAAGAACGAAATAGAGTATTAAATAATACTTTGTATACATTATTATGACTAACTTCACATACCATAACTGTATTAATTATAATTTCTATAAAGTTCACTGATCTCTCTCATTTAACATAAACGATCCGTTTTACTAAAACAAATCTCGTAACCGCCTCACGTCATGATTCAATTCTTTCTTCGTTCATCTTAATTATCTCCTATCCGAAGACAAAACTGAATTCCCCACGTTCACATCGTGCCGTTTAATTAACGCTAAACAGACGGTTTCCGCGAAACGTACCAACTTAAGGTGAATTGTGAATATCTTACTTGCTTTGCATACAATGGTGAGTTTATTCGCGCCTCTACGAACATACAGTTAAGCGAAAGATAGGACGTTTAAGGCGAGCTAGACTTTGTAAAAAAGTTTCGAGATTTTACGTACTTATATGCCTCTCTAATAATAGATATAATATGTAAAAGAATTACACTACACGCTATTACGGTTATTGTGATTTTTCTGGGGAGAATCGGCGAGATTTTTCCCAAGATTGATAGCACTGTAATGGGTTATCCGTAAAGTGGATGTAATTTTAATTTTATTACTTTGAAAAGTGGATTTAATTATAATTTTTAAATAAAATTCTAGAAACGAGCAAAGGAAAAATACGAAACACCAGATACAAATGAAATCCTGAAATTCGCAGGTAGTATCCCAGGTTACTGACGAAACAAAACAAGTATCTCAAATAACCATCCGTAGCTTATATAAATTACAATGACTCAAAACCACATAAGTGAGGTAATTAGATACTTTAAAATAACCATTACATTGCAAAGTACGTCTTCAGTAAACGTGTTAATATAGATGAGACTTTGAAAACAAAAGAGAGCGAGTTTTCACCAACTCGATACTTTTATACGATAAGATACATAGTTCTTAAAAAATCAAGCGATAGGTGAAGCCACTGTAGAGAAGAATTTAATTCAGAATTATATAATTAAAAAAACATTTCGCTACATCAAAATTAAGACAATAAAATTCAAAACCCATCTGAGAAAGAATTTCAAATAATTACGTTTTTAATAAAGAATGTTTAATAAAAGACCACTATCCAGGAAATAGACAAAAGAGGGCTTTGCTGCTACAATGCAATATAGCAGATATTAAGAGAAAATACCAATGATAATTCTAACTGAATTCACTATAGACAAAGCTGTAAAATATTCTAATAATTTTAAAATAAAGATTCGCACTAAACTGTTACAATTTACTCAATTTAAAATGTTTACCATACTAACTCTACCATTTTATTGAAAATAAAATATACGCCGTCTACAAGCGTATCATATGAACGATACCAAATCCAAACTTTATGTAAACAAAGTTGCCTACATCCACGTGAAATATATTGCGATTTTAATTAGAATCATTTAATTAAAATCATACTTGGAATATTACTACAATAAAATTTCCAATTTCATCCACCGACAGAACAATTATCCGCAAAAGAAAATATTATACCAATTTTTAAAGAACGAAATTGCATTACGTTTATAATTATTGACTAAACTACTAAGAATAACCAAGGGACGATTTCAGCCCGTTACACCTTCTAACCCATACGGTAAATAAATAAATAAGTCTCTTGAGAATTTCTTGAATAACATTGTTGGTCAATCGTTTATGCCTGCATAATATATTCTTCCTTGTCACCAAATAAACGTACCAGAATGGTACTAAACTGTTGGCGAGACAAGCGTGCTTTACTTGAGCGCGATTTGCGCCTCTAATACTAACTTAAAAAAAAAACTTTTTCATATTCAATTCCTCAGTTAACATTGCAAATAAAATGAATTGTAAAATATTTATCACACATCACAAAACAATTAGAACAACGGTAATAAGCGCTATTTGCATTGCATTAAATGAATATTAATTAATGCGGTAATCGTTGCTAATTCGTATAAAGAATCTATTACATAAAACAAATTCCAATACATTGAATAGACAGCATATCTAAATCCTCGCGCCCGTCACATACCACAGAACATCAATTTTAACAGTGCTACCGCACATGTAAATACAATAAATGTGGATTATTTGCCAACTTAATAACCGTAGAGTTTTTAACATTTAGAAAGTTGTTTATGAGTGGTAATTGGTAATCATTTGCATATAAATGCTTCGATTAAGTTGTGAGTGTGATAATCTGTACTAGAATAATTATCCTCTGATGCAATAACAATTTCTAATCGACGTAATTTACGGAATACATCTACACATAATATACTTATTGCATGCACGAAAATTGCTCTATAAAAATACCCATGTGCACGAAGTATGATCGAAAAGTAACGAAGATTTGGTTCGAAGTTCAAAATACACGGTCTAGTCATAAATAGTGTTAGTATTTTAATGGCGTAGTAAAAAAGAAAACTTATAAATATATGTACAAAGTGTAATCCAGGAGTTTCCCGACTGACCCTGTAAAAAATTTAAACTTAACTTTTATTCCTGGCGCTGGCTGTGTCACCTTCTAAGTAATCTCGTTGCGTGGTTATGTATCGTTCCCAGCATCTTTTTCCAATTCTGGAAGATATTCAGGTCGTTTTCTGTGAACGAATAAAGTACTACTTTGGATTCCTCTTGAATTTCTTTAATGCTATCAAAACGAAGGGCTTTAAGATGCAGTTTCATTTTCAAAGACATCTAAGTCGTAGAGAGTTATATCTGGCGAATAGGAAGAGCGTTATGTTCTCGCCAGAAAACTTGTGACAAAAATGAACGGTGAGATTGACGCAGCGACCAATTTCCTGCTCATCCAAGTTCGAGCAGTTTGCGTCTGTCATCCTCATGGAACTGCTTCAAAACATTGCAATAGAGCTCGGAATTGAGCGTCTGATCAGCTGGAGCGAATTCTCTTCACATTGCGTTTCGAGCATGCTCTTCACATTGCATTTCACTTGTCGGCTAGTGATGTTGAAAAAGTGTCTATTCGGTATATTAGCATTCGTTTCACAAGCGAAGCAGAAGTAACGATTATCTATTTTAAAATGTAACCGTTACTCTCGTATTTTATTACTTTTGTACATATCGTTACGTTTGTACATATGCATTATATGTATATACTATAAATCTACTAGTACAGTAGTACCCCGTTATCCGCTGACTCCGTATCCGCGGTTTCAGTCATCCGCGATTTACCTATGATGAGCTGAAAACGCGTTATATCAATAAATATAAAAGTTATAGGAGCATTTGTCGATATATCGTCGTATATATGAGTCATCCCCTGAATTCGGCGCTCTCTTATGATAAGTTAAACAAGCTGGAACGTGCTTAAGGTGCCACTCGCTTTTACTTGTACATATAAGCGCTCCTGTTAACTATGAGTTTAGTACTATTCGAATTGTCGGACAAGACAGTGCTTGCAATAGTTTTTAAATAAAGCAAGTAAATTTGAAAATCATTTTAAAATGGCTTCTAAACCAAAAAGAAAACGTGAAATGCTCACTATTAGTGAAAAAATAAAAATCATTAATATGATTGAAATAGAAAAAAAAATCTATTGCAACTGTTGCTAAAATATACAATAAAAACGAATCTTCGATACGAGAAGTGTTAAAAAACAAACTGCAAAAGTTGCAACCACAATACGTAATAAAGTGTCACTTAAGGTAGAAAATGCCTTAAATTTATGGGTGGAAGATATGACAAGAAAACATATTCCTATCGATGGTAAAGTGCTACAACAAAAGGCGTTGGTTTTATATGAAGATATGCAGACCCAAGATTATACTGAAGAGGAAGGAAAATCATTCACAGTAAGTAGGGGGTGGCTGTATAGATTTAAAACTAGGTTTAATCTAAAAAATATAAAAATGACAGGGGAATCTGCGTCGGCTGGTCATGTAGCTGCTGCCCTGTATCCAGAAAAACAAATTATTGCAGAAAGAATTATCATCCTAAGCAAGTTTTTAACTGCGATGAGACTGGTCTTATGTGGAAAAAAATGCCTCAACGGACTTATATTCATAAGACTGCAAAGAGTGCACCAGGCTTTAAAGCAATTAAGGATAGACTTACCTTGACATTTTGTACAAATGCAGCTGGTCATATGATTAAACCCGGACTTGCTTACCGATCACAGAATCCACGTGCTCTTAAATACAAAGATAAAGCTTGTCTGCCTGTGTTTTGGCAATCAAATCGAAAGGCGTGGGTTACGGCTGTTCTATTTACACAATGGTTTCATCAATGCTTTATTGCGGAAGTGAAAAGATATTTGGAAAAGGAAGAATTACCATTTAAAGTGCTGCTGATACTAGACAATGCTCCTGGGCATCCTGTGTCACTAGGCACAGAAGATAAAAATGTTGAAGTGCTTTTTTTACCACCTAACACGACCTCATTGCTTCATCCCCTTGATCAAGGTGTCATTAGATGCTTTAAAGCCATATATATTCGACAGGTTTTCGAAATGCTGTATACAATGGCTAACGAATGCTCTGATATTGGACTCATGGAATGCTGGAAGTCATTTACAATTGCTGACGCAATTCTATTTATCAAAGGAGCGATGGAGGAATTAAAGTCAGAAACGATAATAGCATGTTGGAAAAATCTGTGGAATGACATCGTTCTTAGTTCTGAAGACACACATGACATTAATTCACATCTAACAACGATATTTAACATAGCGCAGAAAATAGATGGAGAAGGATTTAACGATATAACCCAAGAGGAACTCAGTAATTACATAAACGAAGAGGATCTAGTATTCACCAACGAGGAATTGGAAGACCTTGTGAAATCTTCTCCAGAAGCGAGTGACGATGAGGATGAGGGTCAACAAGAACCGCCAGCATGGACGCTTGAAAAATTTTCAGCGATATTTCGAACTGTTCAAACATTAAAAGAACAGATAGTAGAATATGATCCAATAATGGAACGCAGTATAAAAATTACTCGCACTATAACAGAAGCCTTGAAACCTTTGGAGGATTTGTTTATTGAAATGAAAAGACAAAAATGACAACTACCAATAACAATGTTCTTCGAAAAAGTCGACAAAACTATCGATAATGCACAGCCATCAACATCGTTTGCTTCGGATCTAAGTCAACAATCGACTGCTAACTTGGACTTGGAGGAAGATGAATGAATATGTAGCTCACGATGATAAAGTTTTTCTTGTTGTATATTTTCTTGTTGTGTATGTAAATATGTACTATATGTACATATGTATGAACTTATATATTTATTAAAGTTAAATTCTATTTGTGCCACAGCACAAGAATATTTATTTCTTTATTGTTTGTTTATTTTAAATAAATATTATATAACTTATTTTTTCTTGTTTCGTTGTTTTAACTTTGCTTCATATTTCATATTGTACTCGAAAATAAAGCGTTCGCTACTATCCGCGGTTTTCAGTATCCGCGGAAGACCACAGAACCAACCCCCCCGCGGATATGGGGGTACTACTGTACAAGATATCATATTCATAGATTATCTTTATTCTATAGCATACTTCTTAAATATAGACATGTTATAACTTAAAATAAAAAATAAGTAAATTGAATTTATTATAAGTAAATAAATTTCAAATAAGCTGATCATGTTTACCAGTGATTATTTTTAAATTAATTACATATTTGCAAATAAATACAAAACTGTAACTTAGACAAATACAAAACACAATTGGTATCTAAAATATAATTTGATTTGGTAAGATCAGAAGCCTCGGTTAGAAATTTGGTTGGGGAAAGTTGGAAATACTCCATTAATTGTCTATTTTTAGTCAATATTTCGCCACTCAATTGGTGTGCTTCATCAGGGTAAAGTAACGGTAACTAAGTTATATCTAATACGACATATTGTATAATATCTATACAATCAAAATATACTTACAAATTGAACTAATGTGAGTAAAATTTTACCTCCTCGTACAAGTCGACTTTTATTTTCAGGTTAGAGTTTTCTTACATGAAACTGAAATATACAAAAACCGATATGACGTGATTTGTTTTTCTTTATTATTACAGAATTTTTTATTACATAATTAGAAAAGGCAGATTTTTTTCCATACGACAAAGTAATTTTGGATGATGCTTACGTAAGGAAATTTTGAAGTAATACTATCGTAAACATTAAAAATGAAAACATAATCATCTAAATTAAATGTTCGAATTAAGCACCGTTAACATTCAGACAATAGCCAAGGCGATTAAACAATTCTTTTTGAACGTTGTCGATGACATCTGCGGTAATGTTTCTAATTTCTTGGCGTATTCGTACTTTTAAATCTTCTAAAGATGGAGCGTAGCCACACTACGCTTTACCTCTTAGCGCTTATTATTAGAAATTAGAATAATCAAAGTAATCAAAGTAATTAATGTATTCAAAAAGGCAAAGTAATCAAAATAATCACTGTAATCAAAGTAATGAATATATTTAACGATTACACCAGGGCTTGAGTAACAAATAGTAACTTATTTAAAAGCACTGAAAATCGACGTCTTTATTATCAACATTTCTTGAGTCTTGGTGAGTTTCTGGATCATAACCCTAATAGTAATTACTCTTGAACAAGTTTTCGTCCTCCGTGGCAAGTTGCTTAAACTCAGTGCAAACAGTTATTTGTTCCTGCTTTTTATCGTAAGTCAGAAGTCTCTGAACGAATTTCGCGGTGTGTGTGGTGTATGTTATTCAATCATTATTTGCTGACATGTACCATGTCTGATTCCAACTCTTTCGCAGATGTCAAGGATAGTCCGAAGATGGTCATCATGAATGAGTTGTTAAAGAGTTGCGATGCTTTCAGACGTGGTAGATGTCGAAGGCTTCCCTGTACTTTCGTCATTATTAATGGACGCTCAAAATATGTAACCTAGCAACAATTATTAAAAATTTTCCTGTATGGCTTACGACCCTCTAATTTGTTGAACTAAAATTTATTTTCTTGAATGTCGATCAAGATACAAAATTTTTTTTTACATTATTTATTTGTCATTTTACGATTATTTCTCTTTTTTTTCTAGGGTGCTAGTTCTAGGAAACCTGTTCGAAATATTTAATAAAAATCAAATCGAAAAAGCATTTCAACAAAATCGAAATTTTACTTTATAAAAAAGTCTGAGATATACAAGAAAAACTTAAAAACTTTATTGCTCCGAAACTTTACTATGTCACCTCGTATGTGAATATACAATATGTATATAGAGATATTACCGCATATATACTTTTATGAAGTAATAAATGCTCGCTTATCCAACTGAAATAAAATATTTTGTTTAACGGCTGTAAAAATTTCATAATTAGGTTCTAAAAGTTGTAAAACCATGTAATAATAGCCATTATTGTTACGTGAGCGTTACTATATTGCTATTAATCTATAAAATGTTCTTTTTATGTGTTAAAATTTGCAGAAATTGCAGTTATAATGTTTGTTTCCTTTTACCTAAGTTACATTACGTATCTAAAATAAACATTTACTTTGCGTTGAAACGAATCATTTATTTTTAATTAGAAACTAGATGTTTAAAAGCAAGGAATCTGAAAACGTGTTCTCCAGTGTGCGAGAGATTCACCAATAAGTTATTTTTAGTAACAAGTAATTTAGTTTAATTTGTTCACCTTGTTTTGTATTAGATGGATTTAATAGCTTCACACTTCATTTTCCCTCTGTTGCTCTTAAAGTTTTTTGTTTGCATCTTCTTCTGGTCGTTTTTTATTATTGCCTGTTTCAAGTTCTTCCGAAATAGCAATCAGGGCAACTCCATATTCTTGTAAAGGATAGCATATCGATGCTTAACTGGCATCAAGTGTAAAATACAATAATACAAAAATACTAAAAACATATCGATATATGTAGACATGAATATACACAACACATACTTATTTCGTATTGGTGAGACTTCTACCTACAGACACGTGTTTCGAACTTATCTTAGTTCTCGTCAGTGTGCTGGGAGAAAAAGTACACCAAATGCTTGCGTTATTGCTAATATAAGCACAATATTATCGGGATAAAATAAAACAAATTTTAATGAATTTCACAATTTTTTTAGTTTATACAGTAACGATCGTTTCGCTCCAACCTGAGCTTCGTCAGACGTATAACTAGCTTATGGATATATATTTACATAAATAAGAATGAATATACACATTAAACACTTTGTTTACTAAAACCCAAGGTAATAAAACAAGCGGTCTAATATATAAAGCAATAAATAAATTTGTAAATGTAAAAGATTCCGATTACTAATAACCCTAGGTAATAAAACAGCTGTCTAATGTATAAAGCAATAAATTCACAAATGTAAAAGATTCGCAAGTCGCTAGGATCGGTGTATGCATGTGGAAGGAGAGTACACTGAAGGAGGTGGCAGTGAATAATTTATAAGGATTTCTGAATAGTACCACGTACCGTATAATCGCTGTGTCACACCAAATGTAAAATATGCTGCACATGCATATACTACTTCTTATATTTATGTTCATAGATTTGTGGATTTTTGGTAGACCGTACAGTTTAAGGGTATTAGAATCACTAAGTAGATGAAATTTTTGAGATCGAAAAGAATCGAAAAGTATTTTATCCCTTTCTGTACGATAGCCGTATATATTAGTCAAAGTATGAACGGTTCCTCAGGACCACTGCCGTATATATACGACCAGGGTTGTAAGAGTTGTATGACTTTATGTAGACCATTGCCGTATATATGTGGCAGTATTAGATTTAGCGCCTTTACTAGGACCACTACCGTATTTATGTGTCGCTTCGTGCTGCATCTGTAAGCCCAATGCCGGATAAATAAGGTACCTGAAGCAGTAACTGCTGGCCGACTGCCTCAAATATACGGCTCATTTGCGCAACACTACAAAGTATAGTTATTTTGAATGAAATAGGTGGGGGTATCCGTGTACAAGTTGGGACCTGTTTTTAGTATTAGGTAAATTGCAGTATAGAGAAGGCGAGTGTATGCTATGGCTTCAAGTACGAGTGCTTCTACAAGTTATACAAGTGGTTCTAGATGTAAAAGGAAACGTGACAATGACAATGTAGGGATTTGTGGAATGACAACAGCTGAATATGAAAGCATTTTAGCGAGTTTAGATTCTGACGAAGAACCTTTTGTTGACAGCGGTAGTGAATACGACCGTGATCAAAATGAATCCGATGCAAGTGATGACAGCTCGGATGAAACGGAACTGGAACAAAATATAATAATGTTACAGCTGATGATGATAATTCTGAAATTAAAGAACAAAGTGCACAAAGAAGAGTTTTATCACTAAATTGGCGTAATACAGCGTTCAAGCCCACAATACATACATTCGACGATAAACATTATGGTTTACAAGAATCTCTAGAAGACAAATCAAATGCACTTAGCTATTTTCTGTTCTTTGTAAATTCAGAAGTAGTGAAGCTAATTGTAAACGAAACTAATAAATATGCTTCGGAAAATAAGGAGAACAAGAACCTAAAATGGAAAGAAATAGATGAGGATGAATTTTATGTATTTTTAGCTGTTATGTTACTTACTGCACGTCATAGAAAAAGTAATATGAAAGAACATTGGTCTACGGATGCACTACTTCACACACCAATATTTTCGCAGGTAATGCCCAGAAATCGTTTTTTAGCGATACTGAGCATGTTACATTTTTCAAATAACGCTGATCAGAAACAAGGTGATTCTTTCTATAAGATACGAGAATTGTTAACTAAAATGACAACCCGTTTTTCTGAATGTTTTTATCCGTTCGCAAATCTTGTGATTGACGAGAGTTTAGTTCTTTTCAAAGGACGGTTACATTTTAAACAGTACATCAAATCTAAACGCCATCGCTTCGGTACCAAACTTTTTCTTTTATGTGACTGCGAAACGGGATACGTGTTAAATATCATTGTTTATACTGGTAAAACAACAGACGTAGAACTGTTTCAAGACCTAGGTATATCCGGTTCAGTTGTGGCACATCTTATGAAGCCGTATTTGGAGAAAGGCCATTCGTTGTACACAGATAATTGGTATACAAGTCCAACTTTATCAATGTACTTACATGAACACAAAACAAACTCCTGCGGAACAGTTCGTCCGAATAGGAAATGTACGCCGAATTTGACAACGAAATTAACCAAAGGCGAGACGGTCTCAACATCTACTGAGCACTTACTGGCCGTTAAATGGAAAGATCGTCGCGATGTACATACGCTTACTAGTTTTCATGAGGACAAAATAATCTCGTCGGACAAGTTGGATTTCAAGACTGAGGAACCTATCAAGAAACCAGCATGTGTTTACAATGTTTTATGTGTTTTATAATGCAAATATGGGTGCTATAGACAGGTCGGACATGATGTTAAGTTCTACAGAATGTGTGAGAAAAACAGTAAAATGGTACAAAAAATTATTTTTCCACATGGTGGACCTAGCCATGCTCAACGCACATGCATTGTATCAAACACAAAATGCGAGAGAATCTTTAGAAAATTTTCAGCTGAAAATCATAAGACAGCTTATTGAGCGGTAAGTTTTAGTTAGTGAGAAAACTTTAGCTTAATAGTTTTCGTGCAATTTTAGATAAAATGTACTACAGCCTAACCAAACCAGAGTAAAACCTATAACCAAAAATCCTGAGCGGCTTATTGGGCGGCATTTTCCTGCCCTGGTACCTGATAATAAAGTACGACGATGTATAGTTTGCAGCCAAAGCACGCTTCACGCAAAGAAAAGAAGTGAGTCTAGGTACTTGTGTGCAAAATGTAACATTGGTTTGTCTGTACAACTTTGTTTTGAGGTGTATCATACAAAGCACACATTTTAAATATACGTACATATGCTATTTATAACAATACTATTATAAATAAATGAATTTTTGCACGTTTTAATTTTTTTACACCTGACGCATATATTCGGCACGTGTCCTGGTGGCATGTAAAAAAAACTGGTCCTAGCGACATACATTGTTATTTCAAATCCGGTACTGAAAGGGTTAAAGAGAGATTAATTAAGAGATCGATACGTGTAAGTAGTGAGAACTCACATCAGAAGTTTATAGGAGCCATCTTGGAAAAGCGAAAGCGACGAACTCATCACTGTTAAAGATTATGGTGGCGTTACATTTATCAGCTTTGAGGTGCCACAATTTTACGGTCAGATTTCAAGGTTGTATTGACACTGATTTCAGGTATAGAGAGATTGGACTCAGGGGTTTAGCATGGGTAAGAACATTAGAAACTTCGAAGCTTGTTTGACAATTTCTATTAAGTTCTTCGGTACCTGTTTTAATATATTGACTACATCACTCAATCTCACTTTATGGAAATCAGTTCGACGAAGCACATAAAGTAGTATTTTATAGATTCATATACCGTTCATGTTCTATGTATTCTATCGATATTCTATCATTTGTCTTGTTATGACACACATTTTTGCAGAAGAAAATATTTGTGGACTAATTTTATAAAGTGTCCAGCAGAAAGCATGCATGAATTTCGAATAGTTTTGCTCCTACGTTGGTAAGGATAAAAAAGTGTAGTGGGGCTTTGTAGGAACGCTAACTGAAAAGCTTTCAGTATGCCAGCATGCCTTGGTCAGGCGAACAGCGTGATCAATCTCACTCAATCTCACTTTATGGAAATCAGTTCGACGAAGCACATAAAGTAGTATTTTATAGATTCATATACCGTTCATGTTCTATGTATTCTATCGATATTCTATCATTTGTCTTGTTATGACACACATTTTTGCAGAAGAAAATATTTGTGGACTAATTTTATAAAGTGTCCAGCAGAAAGCATGCATGGATTTCGAATAGTTTTGCTCCTACGTTGGTAAGGATAAAAAAGTGTAGTGGGGCTTTGTAGGAACGCTAACTGAAAAGCTTTCAGTATGCCAGCATGCCTTGGTCAGGCGAACAGCGTGAGTTCGATGTTGAAACTTATTTTTAAAATGGCGGTTCTGTCATTTCAACACAACGAGCGTTCAGGCTACGTTTCAATATTCGCCCATTGGATTCAGTGTCAGATCGTAATGCGCTTATTCGTTGTGTAGTTGCCTTTCGCGTAACAGGTTCAACACTAAAACAAAACCTCTTGGTAGGCGAAAGAATGTTTGAACACCGCGAAATGGTGAAAGATTGAGGCAGCCCGTTGAGCGATCGCCATGTTATTCCGTATTGAATCAAGCGGCTATTTTGCGCTTGTTCCAGTAAAGTGTGAGGTGAATGTTTACATCTAGACCTTAAGTTCCATCCTTACAAGATGGCTCTTGTTCATGCGATGCACGAAAGTGACTTTCAAAAACGTGTGCATGCGTGACACTGAATTCTTCAAAACGTGTCGAGAAATGCAATTTTATTGACCAGTGATGAATCTTATTTCCATTTATTCGGTTTTTTGAATAGCCAAAATTACCCTTATTGGGCAACAGAAAATCCTCATGAACTTCATGAAAAACCCCTGCGCAGCCAGCGTTTGCATTTGGAGTGTGGAAGCCTTACTTTTTTGAAGAGAATTGAGCGGCTGTTACAGTGACTTTCGCTCGTTATGTCCACATGTTAAAAACCTTTGTGCAATCAAAATTACAACAGCTTAATGGTGAGATATGGTTTCAACAAGATGGAGCCGCTCCGCAGACATCACGTGAAAGAAAAACTGTACACCAACCGTCCCCCAACCATCAATGCCTTGAACGCAGCAATCCGGGCGAAAATTGAAAGGATTCCGCCTGATATGACAATGCACGTTATGCAAAACCTCAGAAATCACCTAACTCGCTGTATCACAAACGAGGTACGCCATTTGGAAGTAGTAAATAAACTTTAAAATACTACAAACATTATGCAGAATAAAAATTTTTGATTTATTATGACCATTGATTTTTATTCTTCTTAGAAATACATGCATTTACTCTGCCGGACCCTTTACTTTAAATATAATCACGCAAATAAACGAAATTAAATATATCAAAATGGCTAACGTTAAAATACCTCTCAACCATAGAAGGCGATAGTCCACAGGAGGGCATCGTCACGTCTTTTTCGCCTCTGTTTTTAATCACCGAATATAATCGCGATTATGATTACGTAGCAAAGAGTGGTGTGGCTACCATCACTGTATTATTCAACAGTTCGCCAACACGTCCAAAAAGAAATTAGAATAAAAAGCGTGTGTTTCACGGAGCCGCGCGCGGTAACCGAAACGACAATGCAAACTATGTAATTCTTTTTTGTTGGCATGTACGTTATTGTTGGTGGTATTGCTAGTGTATTTTATAAGAGCATAGATAATCTTCCTGTTTTGTTATGTTTAATTGCTGGTAATTAGTATTGTTTGTAATTAAAATAATTTTTGTTGTTCCACATCTATTTTTTTGATAAATGGATCCGTTGGAATAGTTTATTTATAAAATAGGAAACAATTAAACAAACAAATTTTAATAACACCACGTTTAATTAATCGTGGAGATATCTAAATTATTTTTGTAGCCTTCGTTATTAGATTTATCTGTAGTAGCAACATACTAGATTGAACTATATTTCTAGCTGCTATCTGCCATTCAAGAAAGAAGAGAATAATGGGTTATTTTTATTATTAGTAAAGCTCGGATTATATGTAAAATGCATATTTGTTTTAACAGGTATACAACAAAATTAAGACCTACCTAGGTTTGTTTAATGTTTTTTAAATAACATATTTCTTCTATTTAATGCATATTTCATGTAATACTGCATATTTCTGCAGATTTTCTTCAAATTACCAATTTCCTACAAAATTTCAATACACAACAAGTTTAAGAATAACAATTCAAAAATAAATAGGCATGAGAAATACAAGATTTTCAAATGTTCTGGGAAAGCCGGTTAAAACACTTTGCGACATTTTGTGGACAACTGAGTTGATTTTTTGCGTGGATGAAATAACAGACTTTTGCAGACAATATATTGCAAATTTGTCAATTTGTTGTTTGAACGCTGAAAATTCTAGTAAATCATATTTAATAAGTTGTAAGCAGTTGTGATATTTTTTTGCAGATTACAAGTGAGAGAAAGTTCCAAGTCGATCAACATATGAAAACTCCATTTTATGCTGCAAAACTAACAAAGATGAAATTGGCGAAGAATATTCAGAAAACATTACCGCAATGTTTGCCATCAATTTCCAAAAAATCGAAACAGCCTTCTTTAAATTAAAAATTGCATTTTATTAAGCCTCTTCCCGTTACTTTTCCGATAAACGTCTCCAAGAATTTATTAATTCTCTTCCCATACATCCAGGACGAGACAAAATTCCAGGAAAAGCTAATACCTTAAAACTTCTAAATAAATACAAAAATACATTTTACCAGAAAATTGGGAGTATATGTGTTTCTTTGCTGTTCGCAGAAATGTATTCCCGCATAATTGAAAGTAATTTTATTTTAAACTCATTTTACGTAGGCTTTTCGAAGTGTAAACTTGTAGGTTGTGATATATAATAGCAACAATGCCGAAAATAGCGACTGTGCCAGGATGGATTGCACCTTATTCAGAATTGCGTATAGATGGAGAAAAAGCGTTTTGCGTAGCATGCTGTAAGATTGTGAGTAAAATTTTAAGTTTATTTCATTTTATCAATTAATTAATTCAGTTTTTAATTATTCTTTTATCATTTACTAACATTTATTTTATAAGAAAACAACCGATGATGTGAAATTTTTTTTTGCAGATTATAAGTGAGAGAAAGTTCCAAGTCTATCAACATTCGAAAAATCCATTTTATGCTGCAAAACTAACAAAGATGAAATTGGCGAAGAAGAGTCAGCAAACATTACCGAAATGTTTGCCATCAATTTCCAAAAAATCGGAACAAGAATAATTTAATGAAGATTTGTGTCAAATGTTTGTGTCGGCAGATATTCCACTACATAAATTAAACAATTTAAATGTGAAGTTATTTTTGCAAAAGTAACATCAGCAAATATAACATTCCCGACGAGAGCATGTTAAGAAAAAAATATATTCGCTGCATCTATGCAGAAACATTGAATAGCATTAAGAAGGTTGTTGCACACAATTATCTTTATATATACGTAGATGAAACTACTGATAGTGTGGGCCGATACATAGTTCATTTAATGACTGGTAGCCTTGACGTATCGGTTCCAACAAAATCTTATTTAATTTTATCCAAACAGTTGGAAAAGGCAAATAATTTGATAATAACAAGATTTATACAGGAACTAGCAACTTTCTTCTTACCGGAATCGATTCCAACAAAGAAAATTCTATTGTTTTTGACGGATGCTGCACCATACATGGTGAAGGCAGCTTTCAACTTGAAAATCTTTTACACAAATTTAATTCACACAACTTCCTTGGGGTACGGACTGTATCGTGTTGCAGAAGAAGTCAGAAACCATTTTCCCTTAGCAAATACTTTAATTAGTAATGTTAAGAAAATATTTTTAAAGGCCCCATTACGAGTTCAGTTTTACAAACAACATCTACCCGGTGTTCCGCTTCCTCCTCAAACAGTAAGCACAGTCACACGATGGAGAACGTAGTTGGTGGCTGCTATTTTTCATGCAAATCATTTTGAAGGAATAAACAATTATTATGGATCTCGATAGGGATGCACAATCTGTGATAGATGCCCAAAAGGTGTATTCGAGTAAAGAAATATCTCAACAGTTGGCGTTTATTAAAGCCAATTAAAGTTTTATTTCCACTTCTATATTGCAGTTGGAAAAACAATTTATGTCGCTAATCGAGAGCGTTGAAATAATAAACAAATTTGAAATCATATTTTGATGTTACAGAAGGGTGTAGGACAGTCCGTGTATGAAACATTTTTAAGTGTAATAGGAAAAAATGACGGTTTTAAAAAGCTAAAGGACATTGCTAAAATTTTGTGTGGTGATTCAGTAGAAAATATTGGATAGACAATAGATGATATTTCTAATTTGAAATATGCTCCTATAACAAGCGTCGACGTAGAACGAACCTTCTCAATATATACATGGTTTCAGACGTCACAATTTTTCTGTTGAAAACTTTGAGAAATATGTGATTGTAAATTGTTTTCATAGCTAACTATGTTGTAAAATGTTCTGAATAAACTTGTAGTAAACATAATAGAATATTTTTTTCTACAGTATTCCATTTTCCAACATTCCTCGTATTTTTTACCTGCATATTTTTCATAAGGAAGTGCATACTTAGGCTAAAACATCTGCATATTTATGCGCATATTTTCAGTTTTTTTTTGGCATATAATCCGGCCATTACTTATTATTATTATTAGAGAACGGACACGCTTACCACCCAGTGCAGTACTGGCGAAAGGCTGTATTTCTAATATATTTAATTTTATTTATATAATTGGAAAACGAACGGGTGGTGATCTATAAAATTACGAAATACATATTTATTTGTTGAAAAGTTGTATTTATAAAGTTTTTAATTTTATTTATATAATTGGAAAACATACGGGTGGTGATCTATCTATCTAAAATTACGAAATACATATTTATTAATTAATTTTATTTATATAATTCGAAAACAAACGGGTGGTGACCTATAAAATTACGAAATACATATGTATTTGTTGAAAAGTTGTATTTTTAAAGTTTTTAATTTTATTTCTATAATTGGAACATTTTTATTTGTTCATTTTGTCGTTCAAGTTGAGTAAAGGAGTACTAATATTGACTAGCAATAGTTTCTCAAGGTTTTCTTCTGTCAATTTTGTTCTCTTTGAATTAAGTACACCCTTATAAATAGAAAACGTCCTTTCTACATCGCAACTGGTTATAGGTGCATACTGAAAATATTCTTTTATTTCTTCATATTTAGCCGTTAGATTTTGTGGAATTGTCTCCATACATAATTGCTGCAATGTAATTAAATCTGTATTTCTATTAAGAATTGCTTCAAACTTTTGCCAAAGGCCACATCCGAAGTCACTTGGAATACATTTCAAATTATTAACAGCCACATCTAATCTGGTTAATCCGTCATTTAATTTGAGATTTCTATTTTCAAAATAAGTGATTAGTTTTGGCAATTTTTCAAAGTGTTCGTGAGGAAAGTACAACTGATTTTTTAAATTTGGGATTTGTGTGAGCTCCTTGCACTCACCAATACTTCTAGCATCCTCCTTTAGCAGTGTTACGAAATGTTTTAGACTATCGAAATTCTCAGCATAATAACTAGTAGCTTCCAGCCATGTTCCCCATCTAGTTATTACTGGAGTGGGAGGCAGTGACAGAGATGGAAATTTTTCCCTGACAAGAGCTACTCTCAATGGTGCTTTTCTGAACACTTTTGTAGAAGCTGATACAAGTCTATCAACTTCCGGAAAAGTGTCTCTGATATATGTATTCACAGATTCTGTGGAGAGCATGTGCTGCACAAGTAATATGCAGCATATTAGGATATGTTTTCTTCAATAGTCTGCCTGTTTTTAACATATACGCAGCACTATCACTGACAAATAAAAGTATTTTTTCTTTGTACGTGGCGTCCGAATGAAGCATTTTTTGCATATTCTCCTTAATGGTTTCAAGCAACTGTTTCCGCATCAACTCTATTTATAACACTTGTTGCTATTACATATGAGTTATAGAGAATAGTTGGATGTAGTACACCAGCTACAACATTTACCACACATATCCACCGTTTCGTCGGCCCTTATTCATATGTATTGATTTAAAAGATGGCTTCTAATGCGTTCTACTGTTCTCGTATAGCACCGAGAAACATAATATTTGCGTAAAGTTGATTCATCAGGAACATTTCGACCAGTATATTTTTTCAGAAATATTTTTAAAGTGAGATTGCTAAGTTTATTTAATGGAATATTAGCCGCCATAAAAGTTTTACAGAGTTCAGATGTGTTTGCGATCCTAAGTGACGAATTTTTGACGATATTTTACGGATTTTGTAATAAATTTCGGAATCACTGACAATGGACATGCAATCAGTATGACCGTCAATCCAACTCGCCATTGTTTTACAATGTCGTTCTCGACATTCTTCCATATCATGTCTGAAAAAGTAACTTAAACATTGCTCTAGATCTAAATAAATGAAAACTAAAAATGTGTACGTAAGTTATTGAAACTGAACGAAATTCAATGCACACTCTTACGTCGAAATAATTGGTAGAAATAGATTCAATCAAACGATATTAAACAGGATCTATCACAAAAATTACGATGTGATTAACAGTTAAAACTATGAAAACAAGAAACTAACTCACAGCACTTTATTTATCTTACGAAATATAAACTAATAAATAAAATAGATTATAAAAACCCCGCTTCTATCTACGCTCATGAAAACACTTTAAAATACACTATATTCTCCGAATACAATAGCTGGCTTGTCCATTGTTATGGCGGCGAGACCAGGTGTCCGAGTAAGTCAAACAAATACTTCATTGAATTACGCCGGGATGTACTGAGCGACATTATACACAATTCCAATTGCCGATTGCGTTTTATGGAAATTGCGTCCGTTCTCTAATTATTATATCAATTATAACGATTTTACATGAAAGGAAAATATTATAAAGATACCAGTTTGAATACTTTCATTGTACTAAATATGAATCCACCTAGTATAAAGAGTTTAGCCTATTGCTAAATGTAATATTAAGTAGAATTGTAACTAACAAATACCTATAGTACAATAATGGTTACATTATCCTTGAAATCATAAAAATAAGTGGGAATTGATAAAAATCTAAAACGCTATTAAAACCTGAATTTCATTCACTGTTTTTTTGCCCATTCACTTAAGGCTTATTCAAAGACCAGACAACGGTCACAATGAACGATAATGAATAACAATGTTCATTATCGTTCGCTGTAACATGCGCTCGTACGACTGTACGGGTTTGTGTGTGCATGTATTTATGTAAACGTATATTATATATTACATAGAATGTACAGTAAATGCATGAGACCTAAACTTTTCCCTCTAAATCATACATAATGAGATGTGTGATGGCAGGAAGAAGTTAAGTCATGTCACGGTATCCAGCGCGATCACACAGACGCAAACATCGACACGCACACATATCCGAAGGAGACCGGCAAATGCAACTCGAGCACTCCAGAAGTCTTTTCACCGCTCTCTCCGCTACTTAAATGTTAATTTACTGCGAAGTGGAAGTTCTCAGATCTTGAACTGTGTATATATATCTGTATAAGTATGTGTCTGTGTGAGCTCACTCCTTAAGACAATGGGTAGTCAGGCTATGTTAAATACAGACATTTTACACTCTGCTGAACAGGACGTTCCGTATTTCAAATTGTGTATGTCTGTGTTTATCCTTCGTATACACTTCTTCTCCTCTGATTTGACTGTGGTTGTGGTTAAAGATTCTAATGTATCGTGAAATACAGACTAGGTCAAAAGGTAAATTGTTCCTGACCAAGAAGACCGTTAATGCGGAAGAGATGTTTGAAAATTTAAAAAATTAGACTAACAATTAGATTTAACGATTCCTAATCTCCTTCGATCTTGGTCACAAAATTTGTAATTTGAAATCTTTGATTCAGATATTTTTCAAGACAAGTTAATAACAATAATACCAGGTTAGTTTTTTATATTATTTACCTGTGACAATTTTCTTACGTCATGTTTCTGTGACATTTTATAGTGTTATCTCCAAGTTTGGTTCGAATCGCTTAAAAAAAGAAACAAGAAAACGCTCCCCGGAGCAGACCCGGTCTCGGACAACTAAAACTGCCCCTGCTCGTTCTTGCCAACGTCCAACGGCCCACCCGGCTTCTGAGGCTGCCTCAGCCCAGGGGTGGCGAGACCCAGAGGTAAGTAAGTTAGCAAAAAAAAGATGGTTAAGGGCGCCACCGAATTTTTGCCGCTGGACATCGCAAACTCGGAAACTTTAACGTAAGTCTTATTCAAAAAAAAAAATAAGGCAAATAGCGCGGGGCAGAGGGCCGGCTCCGTGACCGAGATTCGTTCCACTCTCGAGGATCGAGAGACGAGGGAAAGAAAGAAAATAACTTATTTCCAACCAAACAAATCTTATTTAATAACACCCAGTATATATAAGAGGGAAAACAAAAACTGTTACAGATCTCAAAATGGTGTACTTATGAATAAGTTCTAAATTTACTTGAACAGGTATAGTATATATTTATAGAAGAGAGAAAAAAAAATTAAAATTAAATAGATATTTTTGGAATTTAAATATGCGGCTGAAGGCTAGTCAAATGTAAGAAAAAGATTAATTAGGAATTATTTGATGTAATTCAAATAAATCGACTTATAAAAGTATTTACAGTACGGCTGATGGCCTTAGTTCGCCATAAAAAAACAATACGTATTATTTCTTTCCTGTTGGTTCACAATGTATTCCAAGTTCAACGATTCATTGAAATAAATCGTTCTTTAACTGGAAAGTTTTAAATTCAAATAAGATTCAGCAAAATATGTCGTAATTGCATATAATGAAAGTATTCTATTCAATTAGTGAAAATATGAGATACATACAATTGAAGTGTTCGAATAAGTTCACAAAATCTGTAAGGCATATAATTAAAGTATTCAAATTAGTTAGCAAAAATATGTAATGCCTATAATTACAGTATTCAAATCAATTAGCAAAAATAATCTGTAGGCATATAATTAAAGTATTCCAAATTAGTTAGCAAAAATATGTAATGCCTATAACTACAGTATTCAAACTAATTACCAAAAATAATCTGTAGGCCTATAATTAAAGTATTCCAAATTAGTTAGCAAAAATATGTAATGCCTATAATTACAGTATTCAAATCACTTAGCAAAAATAATCTGTAGGCATATAATTAAAAGTATTCCAAATAATATTTATGTATAAAAGCAAGTTTATATTGAAACTGTACAACAGTTCGTGAAGCGAACCAAGAAGAGTATAAAAAAATGACCCACAAAAAAAGAAGGTCAGGCAACACAGGCTATTGCGTTTGGAAAACACCTGGGACTATTTAACAACGATCTATTAATTAATAATGACAATAATTTATATATGAACTGAAATAAGAAATTTACGAATGGCAAATGAAAACTAAATTAGCGAAACGAGAGCTTATCTGGCGGTTAGAACTGCTATCGTGTCCTTCTCCCTCCAGGGAAAAAAAACGTACCTGCGGGAACAACCAGGTGGTGCTACGTTATTTCTTGCCCGTCGGATACACCAACTAAATAAAAGAATAACAACGAAATAAGCGAAAAGAAAATAAAACAAAGAAAGCCCTATACATACCGAATAATGCGTTCAATGGCGGTGAAATTTAGCGATGCTGTTTAACGTGCTACAAATTACTTCTCCCAACACTTCAGATCCTCCAAGGGAGATATCGCACTAAGCGAATAATATTGGTATAAAGATCGATTAAATTCCCTCACGGGGCCGTAATTATAACAATCAGGTAAGGCTACATCGATCAATATCCGTGATGAGAGAGATCGTAACTACATTCGAAGATCGACGACTAACGACCGGGATCTAAAGAGCGAGTGCCGTACTCTTCCTTTTCAAAAAAAGCGAGCACTAAGTTTCGAGAAAAAAAGAAAAAAAACTTGAAAGAAATTAGATATATATTAAAATAACGAATAACGATACCTATACAGGTAGGTTCGTTGGAAATGGAGCGAAATATATTGAAGACATCATTGATTAAATTACAAAATAACGTAATAAAGCGTTGAGCGTTACGGACACGTAACAAAGAGAAAATGAGTAATTTGAAACTTGAACACAGAAGTATCACGAAATTTTTATCAAGAAGGCAGTAACCCGAAGAATGTAAAATAGCCCGCCCTATTTTCAAGTCAAATTTTGGTTATAAGTAGTTCAAATGGAGCAGAGAATCCATTTATGATGACCAAAGTGCAAAAGACCTCTGCAAACACGAACTAAAGAAATCATCAACAAAGCTGAAGATTTGGTGTTAACTGACCGCCGGATCACTCCCAAACAAAAATTATTTAGACGACGAATTCGTGAAGAGAATTTGACAGTTTTATCTCAAAATGAAGACTTCTTAAATAGAATTGCATCTGGGGATGAAACTTGGGTAAACCACTGGGACACCTCAATGAAACAAAAGTCAATGCAATGGGTTCGTAAGGGCCCACAACTTCTCAAGAAAGCAGAAACGCAATTTTCTGCAGGAGAAGCGATGGCTACAGCTTCCTGGGGCGCAAAAGGGATTCTCTTAATTGAGTATATGCTAAAAGAAATTATAATGACGGGAAATGTCTATTCTAAAGACATAATTGAGAACTTAAACACGGCTATACGTGAAAGAAGACCCTACGATTTTGCACAGAAAACTCTGCTTCTGGATTACAATTGCAGGGGGTTCAAGGCGCAAATTGTTCAAGCAGTAATCAATGAATGGAGCTTTAGGAAATTACAACATCCACCTTACTGTCCTGACCTCGCCCACTATGACTATTATCTCTATCCAAAATTAAAAAAACACTGGAGAGGGTGTAGATTTTTATCGAATGACGACGTTGAAACCGTTGAGCCGTCGTATTTTGCTCAATATTTTTTCTCAATTACGGGGTCACGCCCACAACACTGTCGCGAAATTAAAATACCCAGAAACAGTTTCGATCAGGTAATGAACAGATATAAAACAGTTTCGAACAGATATTAAACAGGTCTGAACAAACAATGAACTGGCTCACCTGTTCACTACTTGCTCGAACATGTTCCTGCGCTTTTGAATTTCGCGCGTATTATTGGCGTGGTGACATCAGCAAAAAATAGTGGAGGCGATAAAATGTACAAATTGACTATTACCATTCATTTTTACTTTTCTCGTCGAGCCCTGTATTTTAATTTAATTCGTATATATCGTTCGATGTGGAAGATGATATGCCATCTATTTTTAGTTGTGGAAAACGCTGCAATTGCTCCCCCCGTCGATAGTGCATTTTTAGTTTCGAATTTTAAAGGAGAAGGCAATGGGCCAAGCAAGCGTATAGACGGAATAATTTGTGAGTCCTTCCAACAAGAACAATTAATTATTTTCACGTGTTCCTTAGTTATTTGGCTCCTAAGTGGCTACTGCGGATTAAGCCTAAGAAGCGTGTTACAACTAAGAGAAGTTACGCATTGTTTAGGCAATTTGGAAGCGGAATAACTAATTTCCAGTAGTTAATTGCATTTTGCGACAACTTATCTCCTCGAATTTTCAGATATATTGAAATTATCTATCAGGCGGACAAAAACAGACAATTTTACAAAACCGTCGACGGCTGGCTGACTTTCAAGATTTGCACGTGCTGGCCGTGCCAACACCTTTTTTTTTCTCCGACGAACATATAGAAGGAGTTCGGGAATACTACAGAGGTTTATTATTGGGTCCTGGGAAAATTTACGATTCTTCGAAAGACTACATCTTACGAACCAATATTCCTGTGATTTTTGATACTATTGGTTACCCAATATCGTTAATAATTTAAATATTATTTATTTTATTTTGTCCTTACTTTCTTACTTTTGATGCAGTCTTAGAGAGACAGTTAAATTCGTATGTGTATATTTCTAAATATATATATATATATATATATATATATATATATATACAGGCTGATTCAAATTAAGTGCGCACTATTGCTATCTCTGTTATTATTGATTCTAGAAAGTAGGTTAAACTAGCAAAGTATTAGTGTTTTTAACATTGATTAGCATGCAGTTCATGAAAAAAAAAATTGAATAACGCATTTTCGAGAAATTTTGAAATTTATAATTTTTTAAATGGAACAGCCTGTATATTTTTTAAAATTCTGAATGCTAATGTTCTTTGTAATATAAAAGTTTCAAAACACTATTGTCCTAAAACGAATAATAAAGTATTTACGGTGGAATTTAGTTGATGTCCAAGATACTCTTTCATTCTGTAAAATCAGTAGTAGCCTTCTTTCACTTTAAACAGAACAAATAGTATGCCCTTTGCAAATGTCAATAACGTACTGAATATAAATCTTTCGCACGTTTAGTTATTAAAAATATTTTTTTTTATTTCGTGTTGTGTTCATTAGTTCTCTATTTATTTTTCTAAACATTTTGGTTTTACTTTCGTTGCTTAGTGTTTGACAATATTTCACTATGGTATTTCCACATTTGGAGAAATGCGATATGTAGGAAGCATACATTTTATGTCGTAAAAATTCATTAAGAACTAGCGAATATTATGCTGAACACTATCCTTTACGACAGCAGCCAGATCGACGTTACTTTCGAAAACTTTACAATCAGTTTAGACTGCATGATTGCTTATTTAGAAAGAAAAGAACAAAGAAAAGATCCTCGTCAGCGAAGAAGTTGAAATTACAGTGTTAGCACATTTTGAAGCCCATCGCGAATTTTCCATTAGGGATGCTACTAAGGAATTGGCATTAAGTTATTCATCAGTTCAAAGAATTTTGAAAAAGCATAAGTATGTCCCCTTTAAGTTCACAATCTCTCAAACATTACAGCCAGGAGATTCCGCCAGGAGATTAGCTTTCTGTCATTGGTTAGTTTTTGTGATGAAAATTTGAATGGAGCATAGTGTATTTTATGGAGTGACGAAACAAATTTTTCAAATAGAGGCATGTTTAATAAGAAAAATAGTCACTACTGGTCTCAAGAAAATTTATTAATAGTTCGTCCACATGCTGCACAAGTTCGATTTAGTTTTAACGTTTGGTGCGGATTCATTGGTTCGGTAGTCGTTGGTCCACTGTTCTGCAATGATACGTTGACAGGATACAGATATCTGGAATTTATTCGTAACGTTCTAGAGGATTTCCTTGATAACGCCAATTACCTGATGCGCCAAAATTTATACTTACAGCAGCTCCTGCACACAACTATCACCTAGTGCAAACCTACCTCGACACCATCTTTGCCGAAAAGTGGATTGGTACAAATGGTCCAATTCAATGGCCAGAACGCTCAGGCCTCTCACCTTTAGACTTTTTTTCTTTGGGGATACTTAAAAAATGAGGTGTACAAAACGCGATACGCCAACGTGCGCGAATTGCAAGACAAGGTCAGAGAAGTTTTTCGCCAATTAGATAGAAGGACGATCTTAAGAGCCACCGAAGTGGGCACGAAAATGTATTGAGCAGGAAGGTGACACCTTTGAGCAATATTTATAAATTATACATGTCCTTTCTTTTTTTTAATTTAATTTTGTAAGCTGTAATATGTTAAAAGTAAACATTAAACACAAAATATGAATCTGTTTTGTCAAAAGTTAGCGGAGCAATGCCAACATTTGGAAGGAAATAGAAACTGCTATAACTACTTTACTATTCGTTTTAGGACAATAGTGTATTGAAACTTTTATATTAAAAAGAACATTAGCATTCAGAATTTTTAAAAATATACAGGCATTAAACATTCAATTCAAATAATAATAATTCATGACCGAACATTTTTTCAACGTTCCTCCTTATCTCACTTTAGACAAGGTTGTATCTCTCTCTCGTATTTCCTCGTTTTTGATTATTGCTCAGACGATTTTGATTACTCTGTGCTATAAAGTGTCCGCATTGTAGTGCTTATAAATAATATTAATATTCTAAAACCGGATGTAATAAATTTTTTACCCTGAAATAAGTATTTCATTAAAAAATAAATAAAAATACACAAATTTTTCAAAATTTTTTTCAATTATAACCGTCACATAAATACGTATTTTTTTGGAATAACTTGTATATCATCCTATAATGCATAAGTCAATTCTAGTCGCTAATTATAGGTGACCGGTATGTACGTGTTTTGTGTGTTGTGCGAGCGGTTATCCGTAATGATCTGACCGACCGGAAACGTTCCAACAGGAAGTGGTGAGAAAAACGCCATTTTGTACGCTGGTTGACTGCGGTTTCGTGCCAGCAATGCTTAAACCATTATTGTAAATAAACTGGGTACACAAACACTAAACTAGCACAGTTGAACATGTGAATACATGCATGTATGTGTATATTGTGCATTTTGTACATTTACACGCATTTAAGTATATATTTGTGTTCAATATAATTATGAATTAAGCTACTGTAAAATGTTTATTGAAATGTATATACGATGCCGGCCAAATAAATTGGATACGGCAATTATAATATAGTATTTGTTACAGTACTTCTAAATGTATGTGAAATGAAGTGTATTTATAGTTAAAATTTATTATTTAGTAAATTTTTTAAAAGAAGTTTTAGTATTGCTGTTGGACACCTAAAAGTAATGACTGAATTTATTGAATTAAATGAGAAGAAACAAAACAGACTTTCAAGAAAAGGTCCCAAACGAAAAAACGGTAAACAACCTATTTGCTCTAAAAGGAGCATAAGAAATCAATTTTTTTATTTTATTTCATTATTTATGGCACAAAATGGATCAAATTAAACTTTTGGGGCTCAAATTTAAAACGAAAAAAATAAATATTAAATAAACACCAGACTAAGTAATATGTAGAGTCGTTATTTTTCTCCACATTCCAGCGTGGTACTCAGTACAAATGTTTTCAATATCCATCACGTTTTGTAAAGAAGGCGTGTCCGTAAGGAATTATAGCATCACAACTTCAACCACTTCGCGTCGAGATCTACGCTTAACTAAAATATAAATATCTGGCCGGCATACACGAGTTAACACAATGTATACAATGAACATGCTTATTTTCAAATTCGCAATCTTTCTTTTGCAACTGGGTGCGTCTGGTAAACAAAAACAAAACTTTTCGTAAACATCTCTTACAATAAGTAATTTTTTTGTTAATACTTAAATCTTATCGGATTATATATATTAATAAAAATGCTGAGTTGTAATTTCATACGAACACGTGATCTTTTTAAAACAATTATAAAAAACCGAAGTGGTATCGAAGTGATCAATCATTTTGCTATCTTGGGATCTCGACCAATCTGGGGTTGGAGGATGCAAAGATACGTAGAAAAAGAACCCCTTGCAAGCAATACCTACCTACTTCGCCCTTTCTTGGGTAGGATGACAGAAGAAAGATTTCTGAAAAGGGATATAAACGACAGGATGTAGGGAAAGAGATCGGTAGGAAGATCGAGAAAGAGATGAAAGGATATGGTGAGTGAGGACGTTAGGAGTTGGTTGAGAACCAGGAACTGGAAGAGAACCGCAAACGACAGAGAGTAGTTAAGCCAGAAACGTTCTGTAATGAGGAATGCGCCTATCGGGAAACCGATGTCGGTATTCAATAGCTGCTTGACGTGCACTGCCGTTACAGTAGCCATGCACAAAATGCATGTCCGCATACTCTTGAGAAGAAAATCGGTAAGGCATTTCGAATAAAGAAAATGTGTGTACTCACTAATAAGCTGTTGTATGAACTGAAACGTAATGTAATCCTTTATTAAAAATACAACGTTAACAGTCATCTGAACATTTATTAATTGTATGATATTCATGGTTCAGCACTTACGAAATAAGTAAGAACCTTCTTTATCATAAATCAATTTCCAGTACTCTTTTTTATAGATCTCCAAGAAATTACTGTATGTACTACGACACGTGTTTATATTTATTTTAGGATAACTTTTATAACTTTTTTAAATAAAATCAGTTTGTATTGACTTTAGGATTACATTTTTTTTCATGATCTGACAATCACATTCATAGATCTGTAACTTTGAAACAAATAAAAATCGATATACAAGTTTTGCGTTTTCGTTACTTGAAATGAAGTCTACTTTGCACCCCTAAAATTTGAACATAACGATACGGGACACCTTGTATATATAAAAACCAAAAATATTTCATTTGTTATTTATAGACTCACAAACTACATAATCGATTTTGATAAAATTTTGTGTGTGTGTTCCTTATGTTGTGTGGAAGGTTGGTATCATATTTTTTTGCCAAATTCTGCAAAATTTTTGCCAGTCCAATATTAAAGAATTAGCAATATGTGAAATTACATGAATTTCTATAGGAAAAAATAATTATATAAAGACCATGACAACTTGACATATAAAATACGACAGTACGAAATATAATATACTTTATACTATCATTTTTTATAATTATATATAATTGAATGTTCATATCTTTAAAAAAACTCTTTGGAAAAGGCCGTAAGTGCCGAAACATGTAAGAATTAAATTATTATGCTCCAAATAGTTCCGTCGCTGTTGAAGGATCTTTTTCGACGTTCAAACACTTTCTGGACGACGAAAATATTAATTTAAAATAGAAAATTTAGAAAAGCATCTAATTGTTATTTTTTTTTTTTATAGAACAAATTTATTGAAATTTGGACAGTAAAACGTCTGTCGGGACAGCTAGTTTATAGTAAAGAACGATTTCGGAATTTATAGCGACAAACTAAGCAACATTGTACTAAGGCAAATTTTCTTAAGTCAGCTTATATTGGGATATGAAATATGTAATAGATTTATGTAAAGACCTTTTACAGACACCTTGTATAATAACATGTAAACCCATATTATATATTTAATATACTTTTGCATGTCAGTGTATACTCATTTCTTCCCTTTACTCCTAATAAAATGTTATGAGAGACCCGAGTACATTAAGGGGTTGCGGTAAGTTTAACAATGGACAATCGACTTGCACGCAAGCACTGCGCTCTTGATTTGCGTTTAATTTGTTCCTGCTTCCCCCCTTCGGTCTCTACGCCTTTCCTCCCTTCTCTCTTCCTCTTCAACTCTTTAGTAATTATTGTGAACCACTGCAAAAAGTAAACAGTTTCACCGAAATTACGTTAACAGTACTTTTACTTTTCAGTTGTAATATCGGCCAGGCAATAGAATTTTAAAGATGAAAAAAGGAAATTTCTAATATTGTCTAATGCGATATTATCGAAAATTACCTGTAATTGGACGCAAATTGACAGATAATATTGACGTTGATTTGATGGTGTTTAGAAAAAAATCTATTAAGGAATGTAAGAAAGTTGCAAAATAATACTTCTGATATGTTTTCCTTTTACTTATTGTTAAATAGGTATTTTGCAATTACGATATTTTTGTAATTTGACGAATGTCAAACTTTCGAGAAATATTAAAATTATGAAATTATAATTCTTATTAACGCATGTTTTTATGTAACATTAACAATAGAATGAAATTCAATGAAATACATAAATAAATACAAGTTTAGGTTGAAATTTTCAAATTGACATATTCTACACAAAAAAAAAACAGTTTTTTTTTACGAAACTTCATAGTGTAATGTATTAAGAGACATATCAAAGATCTCTGCAAAATATATATTTTTTGGATTACATTTCCTTCTAGTTAATAATAATTATCTCAACATAATTTGAAACATACTTGAGTGGGTACAACCCACCAATTTTGTATAATACAAAAGTATTTTTAATAATATAAAAAATATTATTAAAAATGGGGTGTGAAGAACACAATACAAGTTCTTTTATGTATTTTTGAATGTATCTTCTCCAAAGACGTAGATACGTATTTCACATTTCTACATGATTGTCAATACGCCCCTGTTGGAGAAGACACATTCAAACAAACATAACTACGTTACTATCTAGCTGAAATTATTCAGACAGAGCGTGAAGGAATATTCAGCGCTGTCTGCATAACAAGAGCCGAAGCAGACGTGTTTTCTATAGTCGGTAACAACCGTATCTATAGAAAACTGTATTCTCGTGTCTTCACTACTTGTATGTTTCAAGTATGTTTCAAATTATGTTGTTATATACATTCGGTTCACGCCGAACAAGTAGTGAAGACACGAGAATACAGTTTTCTATAGATACGGTTGTTACCGACTATAGAAAACACGTCTGCTTCGGCTCTTGTTATGCAGACAGCGCTGAATATTCCTTCACGCTCTGTCTGAATAATTTCAGCTAGATAGTAACGTAGTTATGTTTGTTTGAATGTGTCTTCTCCAACAGGGGCGTATTGACAATCATGTAGAAATGTGAAATACGTATCTACGTCTTTGGAGAAGATACATTCAAAAATACATAAAAGAACTTGTATTGTGTTCTTCACACCCCATTTTTAATAATATTTTTTATATTATTAAAAATACTTTTGTATTATACAAAATTGGTGGGTTGTACCCACTCAAGTATGTTTCAAATTATGTTGTTATATACATTCGGTTCACGCCGAACAAGTAGTGAAGACACGAGAATACAGTTTTCTATAGATACGGTTGTTACCGACTATAGAAAACACGTCTGCTTCAGCTCTTGTTATGCAGAAAGCGCTGAATATTCCTTCACGCTCTGTCTGAATAATTTCAGCTAGATAGTAACGTAGTTATGTTTGTTTGAATGTGTCTTCTCCAACAGGGGCGTATTGACAATCATGTAGAAATGTGAAATACGTATCTACGTCTTTGGAGAAGATACATTCAAAAATACATAAAAGAACTTGTATTGTGTTCTTCACACCCCATTTTTAATAATATTTTTTATATTATTAAAAATACTTTTGTATTATACAAAATTGGTGGGTTGTACCCACTCAAGTATGTTTCAAATTATGTTGTTATATACATTCGGTTCACGCCGAACAAGTAGTGAAGACACGAGAATACAGTTTTCTATAGATACGGTTGTTACCGACTATAGAAAACACGTCTGCTTCGGCTCTTGTTATGCAGACAGCGCTGAATATTCCTTCACGCTCTGTCTGAATAATTTCAGCTAGATAGTAACGTAGTTATGTTTGTTTGAATGTGTCTTCTCCAACAGGGGCGTATTGACAATCATGTAGAAATGTGAAATACGTATCTACGTCTTTGGAGAAGATACATTCAAAAATACATAAAAGAACTTGTATTGTGTTCTTCACACCCCATTTTTAATAATATTTTTTATATTATTAAAAATACTTTTGTATAATAATTATCTCAATAACAGAAAATTTTTATTTTGAAATAACAGTGCCAATGTAAAAAACTACACAATATTTTATAATTTGTTTTTAATTTATTGGTAAAAATATTCTTCTATTTTCAGGTTATAAAAATGCGTTATAAAAATAATCACACTCATATTCCTCATATTATGCCTTACCACTTTCGCGATCTCAACAAACTTTTTCGCAAAGGGACAATCAACAAGCAACGAAAGTCCATGCAGAGAATGGTTTGCACATTTTTAATCTGGCGACAATAGCTTGATAAGCCAGGTCGACTATTGGATTTCGACGACCAGGCACTTTTGGCAACCGTGAAAAAAGACAAAAGCTTGAGAATTGGATAGAAAATATAATCCCAGGATCCCGGTTTTGATCCCGTAAATCTCGGGACTGTACTTGGCTAATCTCGGAATTTTCGGGATTGCCAGTTTGCATTCCGTAATCCGTTGCGCCTTGTCATTGGCCCTACCTAGATTATATTAAGGGCACTTATTACATAAAGATAAAAAAGCAACCTTAGGTATGCCGTACTATAAAAGAACTACACAGGTACAGTCCAAATAATATGTAACCTAGAAGGGACTTCCCCGCCCGGCATAGTTCAATACAATACTGTTAAAGTACTTCGCCAACGGGCCAATAGGGGAATCACCCGATCACTTCACATGATATATCATAATATTGTTGCGATGTATTCCCCGTCGGAGATTCCCTGCACGAAAGTATAAATACGTCTATTAGGATTTACTTTTTTCAGTTATTATTCTACCAGCGACAAGGTTACGCAGGTTACGTCATTTAAATTTAAAAGTCAATTATCTGAAAAAGTTATTTTAAATGGCGGGAGACTTTTTCTACATAAAAAAACAGTGATACGTCGTCAGCGTGAAGTTATTTTTTAGTTGCGAAAGACGGGAATAGTGCCAAATGTAAGCGATGCCCTGCCATTCTCAAGACTTTGGGTGGATCGACTAAGAGATTACATACACATTTGTCATCAAAACATAACATTAAGATTTTAGCCGATGTTAATCGTTTAACAGCTTCAACAAGTCAAGATTATTTTACTAAAAGTGCCGACGATAGCCTGGATGATGTTTTGGCAAGAATAACTGCATTAGATGGATTTCCATTCAATGTATTCATAACTTCAGACAATTTGAGAAAATTGCGAGCGAAATACACGGATTTACCAAAATCAGCCGTCACAATTCGAAAGCGTGTTATGAATTACAGTGAAAAAATCAGAAAGCAAGTAACTGCAGAATCAAAACTTTTGAAAAGTGTAGGTGAAAGATTCAGTCTATCTTTCAACGAGTGAACATCAACGTCCAATAAACGATACATGGCTGTCAACGTTCTTTCATATAAAAAAATTTGGAGCTTAGGTCTCGTTCCTATTCATGGAAGTATGATGGCTGAAAATTGTCTTCGTATATTGAAAAATCGTCTAAGTAAATTTGATATTTCCCTGGAAACTGATATCGTGACTACTGTAACCGATGGACCCAATGTTATGATAAAGGTGGGACAGCTTGTTTGCACTGAACAACGACTGTCTCGCACATGGTATAGTTTGGCCGTCTGTGATGTGCTTTATAAAATAAAGAATTATTTTCAAGACAGGCAAGATAGCCCTACCTCTATCTCAGATGACACTATAAATGAACCAGCTGTGACTGCTGATTATATGAACAATAGCGATGATGATGACAATTTAGTAGACTTAGACTGTCCAGAATCAGGTTTAATCTTAATGTCACAAAATGAACTTGCGCGAGAACACATACCAGAGTTAACGAAAGATGAAAACATTAATGAGCTGATAAAGAAAATCCGCAAAGTTGTAGTGTATTTCAAAAGATCACCATTGAAAAATGAAACAGTACTTCAAAAATATGTGAATATTGAACATGAAAAAGAGCTGCCACTTCTTTTGGACTGTAAAACCAGGTGGAATAGTTTTTTAACCATTCTGGAACGATTTTCTTTTTTAGAAACCTTCATTAAAAAAGCTCTTATAGATCTCAATCATCCAATCCGTTTAGAAAGTGCTGATTATTACTTGGTAAATAAAATTGTTTATGTGCTGACCCCAATTAAATTAACAGTAGAAGCAATCTTTCGACGAGATTCTAATTTATGAACAGCTTACGCCGTTTCGAAATTTCTTAGAAAACAATTGTCTAGCAAAAACTCAGCACTCGCCAATAAAATGAAAGCATTCTTAGTGGAACGTATAAAGCAACGACCAATGGTGATTTAACTGGTGTGTTGAATTATTTAAAAAATCCACGAAAAGATGATGAAAATCAGTTATTATTGGATTTAGAATAGCTTGACTTATTTCCAGTTCCTACTCAGGCTTTAGTGAGGGCGCAAATAAAGAGTATTGTTAAAAGACTAAATAGTCGAGATGACACGGAAGAGGAAGAAAGGTCAGGATCACAAACAGATGATGAGCCAAGGCAACAAACCTCCAAACCCGAATTGACACTAAAGGAAAAGTTACAGCTGGAAATTAATAAGAGCATGGAATCCCCAGATCCTGAAGTACAAAATGAATCGGGGTTGGTAAATAGTATTAGACGCGAAATGAGCCTGTTCGAAAATGGAGGAGTTCGTTGATATCACTTAGAATTAGCATATAAATATCTATTGTCTATTCCTCCAACCAGTGTAGAACCTGAGCGAGCGTTTTCAGCTGCTACTTATGTTGACAATAAACTACGAAGCAGGCTTGGAAGTCAAACATTGGATGCTTTGATATTTCTGCGATTATATTTTCGAAATTCTAAATAGTTTTTTTGTATTGTCCTTTTTGTTCCTTATTTTAGTAAATTGTGTATTGTGTTGTGCAACAATATTAATAAATAATTTTGAGGAAATGATTTAAGCTTTTTTTTCATTTGAGCTCTATTACAATCTCGGAATTAATCCTGATTTATTATTGATATCTGTTTTAGGTTTTCAGGAGTGTACAAATTATATTGTAATGATTGTAAAAGTGTATATACAGGTCAGACTGGTCGAAGTTTTATTATACGGGTAAAAGAACACATGAGGTCATATAAACTAAAGAAGACAGATTCAACATTCGCAAACCATCTTATTACAGAAAGGCATACAGTTGGTCATCATAAAATATTGCATTTGGCCGAGAAAGGTCGTTAATTAAATCTTTTAGAGTCACTAGAAATTTTTAAAAGCGGAAAGAATACAATAGATATTGTTCTTAACGACCAGTTGGATCTTATATATACACCTCTTGAATTACCACAAAGTTACGGCTACCACTATTAATTTTCTGTATACTAAAACATTACTAAGGGATCTGGACGCTAAGTGTTCAGCCAACCTAATTCGTAGTAACAAAAAGGAAATTAAAATTATTACCGGGAAAATAACCGGATATTAACCTTTAAGGAAGCATATGTACAGCATAGGCTTGGTTAGTGAGCCCTGGTGTAGGAGATGTGAAAAACAGGAGGAAATTAGCCTTCATGTAATAAGCACTTGTGAGGAACTGAAAGGACTCAGACAGAAACATTTCGGAAGTGATCTATTGCATCCTACGAGAGCACTCAACTTCCCCTGACGAGAATAGTAACGAAACTGTGAAAGGAACTAAGAGATCTATTGGAGGTGGTAGGAAGAGCACTGTGCTCAAGTGCCTGGACGTGCTGGCATCCAACCAAAAACTAGAAGTAGAAGTAGAGTACTATAACAATCACTTATGTTTTCTATCGTCAAGATTATCATGAGGCTATCTTTTTACTAATTTCTTTTTCTTATTTTTTTTTCTTTATTATTATTATTATTATTATTATTATTATTATTATTATTATTATTATTATTACTTACCTAAATATTGTTACCACTTGTATTAATATCAAACGTTTAATTAACATTTTAACTATCTTCAAAATCAAAAATTCATAATACGTATAGCGAATACTGCTGCACATGCAATATAATCGAGACTAAATCGTTCCTTAAAAACATCAAACAAAACAGCAGATGCAGAAATACTTAATAGGAAGGACCAATAACTGACCGCAAAGCGCATTAAAACAAAAGACAGTCCAGACATCGAAATGATATGTCATTTCATACGTAGATCTCCTCCCTGCCCTCTCACGGTAATGGTCGAAAATTACACGTTCAAAAATTAAAATGTCATTTAGAGGAAACGTTGTTTCTCCTCGCGCAAGAGCGGCCCACAGTCTATTCGATTGTGTCTGCAATTTAGGAACAAGAACCCCACGTCTACCCGACACAAAACACAAAATTACCTAGTCCGGGTCTCCCTAACAAAATGCTATTTTCACGATATACCATTAGCGGTGAACAGGAGGTTATTCGGATAATTCATAGTGCCGTTTCCAAACAGTAATCGAGGTGGGAGAATTCACTTTTTTTTGTGTTTTACTTATTATCATTTCCTTTGTTTCTTCTTGCTGCTTCGTTTGTGAATACCTTTAATATTGGTGGGCAGGGGAACCAATCATAAACCAGAGATTGCCTTACTGTGGGAGAGAGACTTTAATAGAAAAGTCCTCAGTAATCACATCTCATCATAATACCAGTTATAGAATAGTCGTAATGACAAAATAAGAGTTCAAGATTGATCTTCACAAGAAGACCAGTTAAATACTCGACTAGCCACATCAAAAATAACGCTGAAGACCTACTTGAGCGTACGTAAGACGAAAACATTAAAGTAATACTTACCTTCTTTTAAAATGAGGTAAGTAAAAGACCATCCAGATGAACGCTGTGTTTAATTCTATTACGTGATCTTTCAAGCCAATTTATTTTATTCATCAAGATCGGGGAAGGCCGATATCGAAAAATACTATGGTCTCTGACTGGACATTTTTTGTGACTGCGCCAGCAAGAGTTGCCGACTACCACAAGGCTATTATTACACGAAACAGTCTCCCATTGATATTTTACTAAAATTACACGATATGCGATTGTTTCATTTCATTATTTATTGATAGTCTTGTGTTTCTTTCTGTTTTCCTTTCGCGTTTATTCGTTTGCTGTTTCGTCTCTGATAGATAATTGAAATAATACTACGGCTCTTGAAGTTCTATCAAGAACTTTTGTTTTATTTCCCTGTGAGGAGATTATTCAGGAAAATATTTTAGGTATTCGATCGTAGAATCAGTGTTATTATTTATCTCGCATCAGTCGTATTTATAATTTAATCGCTTCTAATACTTATTTGCAATTTTATTATAACGAGGGCAGTTAAAAATAAAACCCGGTTTGAAGACGTTTCAAAAATCGCAGTACATAAATGTTAGCTGACAGTAATTAAGATATACATGCACTAAGCTGATTTGACGGTTTTATGAAATAGTTATTTTTGAATAAAAAAAAATTATTGGTTGCGCTACAAACTAAATACAGAAATCGTCTTTTATCACTCGAAAACAATTTGCTTTTGTGTACTTCTAACGTAGATCCACGCATGGAGAAATTTTTAAAATGAAAAACATATTGCTGTGAAATTGACTTTGGAGTAGAGAAGACAATCCCGGCATCTCGGGATCCCGGCCGGGTTTTGATCCCGTAAATCCCGGGAATGTACTTGGCTAATCTCGGGATTTTCGGGATTGCCAGTTTGCATTCCGTTATCCGTTGCGCCTTGACAATGACCTTACCTAGATTATATTAAGGGCACTTATTACATAAAGACAAAAAATCAAACTTAGGTACGCCGTACGATAAAAGAACCACACAGGTACAGCCCAAATAATATGTAACTTGACAAAGTCGTTAGACAGAAACGCATGCGTCGGGTGGTTGAAGCAAACGCTGGTAAATACGTACTGTGTGTCCATGTATATACAGATACAAATTTGTTTTTATACAGATTTGTATTATTTTGTATCAAAGCTTGATGTGAATTGTCGCATCGATATGCAATTTGTTTTTGCTATATTACGCCACCTGGCGACAAGTTAATGGACTCACAGTAATATGCGTATTTTTTCGTTTCCTGTAATAGCTTAGCTATTCGAGAAGAAACACTTTGCACCGGCGTGGTCGGTTTTGTCCGTCAGATGTCATGAGATTATCTGGTGTCATCTGATAGGACAAAATTTGCTACATAACCGCGAAGTGCTTATGCTACAGTCGTTTGTCTTCGTAAATCCGTCATTGACAAAGTCGTTAGACAGAAACGCATGCGTCTGGTGGTTGAAGCAAACGCTGGTAAATACGTGCTGTGTGTCCATGTAAATACAGATACAAATTTGTTTTTATACAGATTTGTATTATTTTGTATCAATACTGTAAAAGTAATTCCCCAACGGACCAACAGGGGAATCACCCAATCACCTCAAATGATATATCATAATATTGTTGTGAGGGATTCCGTCTACGAAAGTATAAATACGCTTATTAGGATTTACTTTTTCCATATTTTATTCTACCAGGTTACGTCATTTAAAAAAAGTCAATTATCTGAAGAAGTTATTTTAAATGGCGGAAGACTTTGTTCAACATAAGAAAAAACGTGATACGTCGTCAGCGTGTAGTTATTTTTTAGTTGCGAAAGACGGGAATAGTGCTAAATGTAAACAATGCCCTGCCATTCTCAAGACTTTGGGTGGATCGACTAAGGGATTACATACACATTTGTCACCAAAACGTAACATTAAGATTTTAGCTGACGTTAATCGTTTAACAGCTTCAACAAGTCAAGGTTCTGAAAATCTGAACACAGCATCGCGGCCAGCTAAACGAAAGTTAGAAGACTATTTTATCAAAACTGCCGACGATAGCCTGGATGATGTTTTGGCAAGAATGATTGGATTAGATGGATTTCCATTCAGTGTATTCATAACTTCAGACGATTTGAGAAAATTGTTCTTAGCGAAATACACGGAATTACCGAAATCAGCCGTCACAATTCGAAAGCGTGTTATAAATTACAGTGAAAAAATCAGAAAGCAAGTAACTGCAGAATTAAAACATTTGAAAAGTGCAGGTGAATGATTCAGTCTATCTTTCGGCGAGTGAACATCAACGTCCAATAAACGATACATGGCTGTCAACGTTCATTCATATCAAAAAAAATTTGGAGCTTAGGACTCGTTCCTATTCATGGAAGTATGACGGCTGAAAATTGTCTTCGTATATTGAAAGAACGTCTAAGTAAGTTTGATATTTCCGTGGAAACTGATATCGTGGCTACTGTAACCGATGGACCGAACGTTATGATAAAGGTGGGACAGCTTGTTTGCACTGAACAACAACTGTGTCTCGCACATGGTCTCAATTTGGTCGTCTGTGATGTGCTTTATAAATTAAAGAATTATTTTCAAGACAGGCAAGACAGCCCTACCTCAGACTCATATGATACTATAAATGAACCAGCTGTGACTGCTGATTATATGAACGATAGCGATGATGATGGACAATTTAGAAGACTTAGACTATCCAGAATCAGGTTTAATCTTAATGTCACAAAATGAACTTGCGCGAGAACACATACCACCAGAGTTAACGAAAGATGAAAACATTAATGAGCTGATAAAGAAAATCCGCAAAGTTGTAGTGTATTTCAAAAGATCACCATTGAAAAATGAAACAGTACTTCAAAAATATGTGAAGATTGAACATGAAAAAGAGCTGTCACTTCTTTTGACTGTAAAACCAGGTGGAATAGTCTTTTAACCATGCTGGAGCGATTTTCTTTTTAAAAACCTGCATTCAAAAAACTCTTCATCCAATTCATCCAATCCGTTTAGAAGATACTGATTTTGACTTGGTAAATAAAATTGTTGATGTGCTGACCCAAATTAAATTAACAGTAGAAGCAATCTGTCGACGAGATGCTAATTTATGCACAGCTGACGCCGCTTTGAAATTTCTTATAAAACAATTGCCTAGTAAAAACTCAGCACTCGCTAATAAAATGAAAACATCCTTAATGGAACGTATAAAGCAACGACGAAATGATATGTTGAATTATTTACAAAATCCACGAAAAGATGATGAAAATCAGTTATTATCGGATTTGGAATGGCTTGACTTATTTCCAGATCCTACACAGGCTTTTAGTGAGGGCGCAAATAAAGAGTATTGTTAAAAGACTAAATAGTCGAGATGACAAAGAAGAGGAAAAAAGGTCAGGATCACAAACAGATGATGAGCCATGGCAACAAATCTCCCAACCCCAATTGACACTAAAGGAAAAGTTACAGCTGGAAATTAATAAGAGCATGAAATCCTCAGATCCTGAAGTACAAAATGAATCGGAATTGGTAAATAGTATTAGACGCGAAATGAGCCTGTCCTAAAATGGAGGAGTTCGTGGATGTAGCTTAGAATTAGCATATAAATATCTATTGTCTATTCCTCCAATCAGTGTAGAACCTGAGCGACCGTTTTCAGCTGCTGCTTATGTTGGCAATAAACTACGAAGCAGGCTTGGAAGTCAAACATTGGATGCTTTGATATTTCTGCGATTATATTTTCGAAATTCTAAATAGTTTCTTGTATTGTCTTTTTTGTTCCTTATTTTAGTATATTGTGTAATGTGTTGTGCAACAATATTAATAAATAATTTTTAAGAAATTACTTAAGTTTATTTCATTTGAGCCCAATTAGAAACAACATAGTCTAATCCCGGGATTACGCTTCAAAAATCCCGTAGTCCCGGGATTGAAAACATGCTCGTGATTGTATTCTCTACTTTGGAGATAAAATAAAAAGATAAGTTAATAAAGTATAAATATGGGCCGAAAACGAGATTGACTTTGACCAACTTTTTTACAATAAAATCTTGTTCAGCGATGGGGATTATTTTGGTTGAACAGCTAATTTCTTTGACATTCATCATGCAAAACTAACAGTCGTTCACATGTTTCGAGGTTCCCTCCAAGCCATTGCAACTGCAAACGGTATAGATTTATCAGTACTTTTCAACCACTCCTGTCAGTGTTCTTGAGCACAAACTGCAGCAAATTTTTGTAGCCCACGGCTTGCCTTAATCATCAGCTTTTACATGCAACAGTACAGTTCAAAAGCCTTTTTCACGAGTGGAAATAAATTAAACGTAACCCGAATAGCAAAAACAAGTTAAAAAGAAATAAACCGAAATTGTGTCTTTTAAAATACACCTCGAATATAATATTCCAATTTTGTATTAAAAATTATATGTAAATAATTTGTAGATTTATGTAGATTTAATTTAAAATTATCTTATTTATTAAATACTTAGAATTTAATTAAATAATAAAGCATGCTGTACGTACCAGTAATGTAGAAAAAAGGATACAGAATAATCCTTCCTTTATGCATTGGTAATGTTAGCAATTACATTTAATTTCAATTCATTGTGTTTTATAAATAACATTCCAAATGGACAAATAAACATGAGACATCAAATAACATTTTGAAATAGGAAAACCAAATAAATAAGCCATTCAAACATCAAGAATAGTTGAAGTGCAATCTAAAAACAACGAAAATATCAATAACGAAATGCAAACAAAACATTGTAATACAGGGTGTCCAGAAACTCTCCTGACAAACGAAGACCGGAGATTCCTCTGATAATTTTAAGACAATTAAACCCAAATTCACCTAGTCCGAAAATGCTTCCTAAGGGAGCTAGAGTTCTTTGAAGATGGCGCCTTGTATTTATTTTTTTTAAATTCCTCCAGAACGCTTCTATTTAGAAAAACAAAAACTGGTATGCTTATTTATCCTCCAGAGATGAATCGATTCCATCAATTGCGAATTTCTAGTACCGGTCATAGGCGTCCGTTTTGGGTAGGTCAACGGTTATTTTAAGGCATAACTTTTTTGTCTTTAACTTTTAAGCATTTGTGACACTAGATTATTAAATTTTCAGGTATTCCAGTACTAAAATGTACTCTTACTTTAAGTCGGTAGGATACACCGTTTTCTAGAAAAATCGATTTGTAAATTTTTCGTTTTTTCTTCATTAAAGTTCAATTTATTATGTACCTACTTATTTTTAGCGGCGAAGTTGGCTTGGACTATCAAGGCATGGATGAAAATTAATTTCATAAATTAAAAACAAATTATTTATTACAATGGAACGAAACTAACAAAAAAAGAACAAGTATCAAAGGTAGATTGTTACAAAAGTTGCTCGATGTGATGACCATTAGTCTCTATGCATAAGTTTACCCTTTTTCTTAGAGAACGCCGAATTCTTGCAAAAATTCCAAAGTTATTTCTAAATTCGTTGCAAGCATCTTCTATCCTTAGCCAGAGTTGTGCGCGATTTTGTATCGGAACGGAATAAACAAATGCTTTTATGTATCCCCAAACACAATAATCGCAAGGATTCAAATCCGGCGACCTTGCTGGCCAAGCAACTGGACCGCCTCTTCCAATCCAATGGTCTTCGTAGTTATTATCTAGAAAGTCTCGTACATTCCTGCTAAAGTGGGCCGGACAGCCGTCCTGTAGAAACCATAAGTTTTGCCGAATATTTAAACGCACCTCATCTAACAAATCAGGTAAAATATTTTGCAGGAAATGTAAGTAATCAGCACCATTTAAACGAGCAGGTAATTCCACAGGTCCAAGTAGATAATCGTCAACTACTCCTATCCAGACGTTTATGCTAAACCTATGCTGATGCTTAAATTCTTGACAACGTGGGGATTGTCACCAACGTACGAATAATAATGTGCATTATCTACATTAAAAATTCCATTTTTTGAGAATGTAGCTTCGTCACCAAACAAAATGTTCCCGAAGAAATCTTCATCTTGATTTTTCTGATTTTGTAACCATCTAGCGAATTCTACGCGAGCAGAGAAATCTCCTTCTAGCAGTGCTTGCACCTTTGTAAAATGAAAAGGATATAAATTTTCTTTGTGTAAGATATTTCCTACGGAAGATTTTGAAATTGTGGGGTACATGGCAGATAGTCTTCGAACGCTAATTTCTGGATTTTCCTCAACTTCCATTAAAATAACATCTTCATGTTCTGCTGTTACATCATTATGTCTCCCTGTTTCATTATTTTTTGGGACCACTGAACCTGTTTCTCTTAATCGTTGATGAAGAGCTGTAAATGTTGAGTGAGTGGGATGCTGACGATTGGGAAATTTTTCAGCGTATCTACGTTGCGCCGCTCGAGCGTTACACCTCATTTCGCCATAAACTAAATGCATATCGGCGTATTCCTCATTAGTAAAAACCATTTTTTTTAAAATTGAAATCGTTGTGTTTGAATAACACAAAGTAAAAAATGAAAAGATAAACTTCGCGAACTGACAACAATTTGACAATGAAAAGCGTAGGTTTTACTTCTGTTGGCAGTTCAGAGCTAACTATTGCAAAAAATAAAAAATTGAACTTTAATGAAGAAAAAACGAAAAATTTACAAATCGATTTTTCTAGAAAACGGTGTATCCTACCGACTTAAAGTAAGAGTACATTTTAGTACTGGAATACCTGAAAATTTAATAATCTAGTGTCACAAATGCTTAAAAGTTAAAGACAAAAAAGTTATGCCTTAAAATAACCGTTGACCTACCCAAAACGGACGCCTATGACCGGTACTAGAAATTCGCAATTGATGGAATCGATTCATCTCTGGAGGATAAATAAGCATACCAGTTTTTGTTTTTCTAAATAGAAGCGTTCTGGAGGAATTAAAAAAAAATAAATACAAGGCGCCATCTTCAAAGAACTCTAGCTCCCTTAGGAAGCATTTTCGGACTAAGTGAATTTGGGTTTAATTGTCTTAAAATTATCAGAGGAATCTCCGGTCTTCGTTTGTCAGGAGAGTTTCTGTACACCCTGTATAAAAAGAATGCAATTATAAACACCAATGTATCAAATGTAAACAAAAGCAAGATGTCAAAAATGGAAAGAATATTAGAAGGCGTATGCTCAATAATAAAATTATAATAGAGAAGACATACACGAAGGGATGTGCGAAAGACAAGGAAACCTAATATGAGAAACCAACGAGGAAGAAAGAGAAAAAAACACCACGAGGATTTGGAAGAGACGTAGGCTGATTTACCTGGAAACACTCTCAAGATGAATCATGATGGAAAAGAAATTCTTGTAATACAGACGATAGTAGTAAAATTGAAGTCACATGATAAAAGGTACAATACACTGAAATTACTACAAAAGAAAAATATATATATAGACAAAGAAATTGCGCACAAAAATAGAAAAAACGATGTTACCTCTAATAGATAGTAATATGCAGGGGCAAAATGTAAAATAAAGATTAAAATCAGACGAAATAGAAATAAATCAATTGGAGTGGGAAAACTATTCCAGGAATCACAAAACACAATATATAAAAGGGCAAACGCAGTTGAATTAAGGGCTTATAATTGATCGATTGATGTATTCAGTCATTTGAGAATAACAAATTACATTCACTTGCTAATAAAAATATTTTTTTCTTTTTTTGTTAATATTCATTATCGTCTAAGTATTAAATCACTTAACTATATTATAGTCATTGTCAACAGAAATAAATTGTAAAAAAATTATTGAAAGATGCAGAATGTACAAAGAGAAGTTTGAAAAGATATATGAGGAGCTCAGTTTTGAGTAAACACACGGTAGAATTCGAGTACATAGAGTTAATTAAATCATTTTAAAACGCATGTGGATTGTTGATTTGAATAAATATTCATAAATACACAATTGAAGTGTATCTGAAGCCAGGTATTAGAGACAAATGAGTAGGAAGTAGATTTTACACGAGTAATCTCAAAATATCTGTGCCGTTGAAATTTTAAATTAAACGTTCATTAATAGATGTGAAAACCATAAAATATATACAAAACACCAAACATTCTTTTTTTAAGTTTTTATCTTAAAAAGTAAACAATCATAGAAATGTCTATAGCTCTCTTTATTTTTTAAAATAACCATATCAAACCTTATATAATTGTAATCAGAAAAAAATAAGCTTTTTAATTATGTCAAAACCAACTATGGTTTCCATTTAAAAAAACACAAGTTTGTGTCATAACTCGATAATGGTGAACGAAAAAAAATATTAGCTACATAGTTTTATTTGGCGTAAAATTATCTAAAACTTTTGTCTGAACACTTTTTCTCTAAAATTACTATTAACGATGCTAAGCATGTTTAAAGAAAATCGTAAAATTTAGTTTTCTTTGAATATCTAATAAGCCATGAAAGTTATCGGAGAAACAAAAGCAGTTTTAAATCAAACTCGTAAAACTGCGCATCTTTCCCTATTTAAGCGTTTTTCTATCTCCAGTAGTTTCTGAGATCCCAATGCTAAACATTCAAAAAACGCACCCTGTATAACAATGTGATGATAAGCGTACTATTCTGTAGGAACTTGACTTCCACTTAAATGGACGCTGAATAGCACACTCAAATTTAAGACAAATGTTAGTAGAAACCAAAAATCCAATTCAAATTCAAAATAGAAATACACTTTGAGTACTAAGCTTTACATTATAAGGGCAAATACCCACTTTTGTGAGTGAAATACTCAAACGTAATTGCTTGAGAGATTCAATTGAATCCATAACCAAAGACTCCAAAACTATACGTGTGCTCTCCATAAAATAATATTTGTACAAACATTTCATTAATAAATTAAGTTTTTAAGTTAAGCATGAAAGTTAAAATAAAATTAGATGTGAACATACAAACACACAATAAAAGACTTACCAACCATTTATCTCTTTTTGTATTATTTCTTTACATTTAGATTGGACGCTAGGCCCAGTTACGTAGAACTTAGAGTCCCGAGATAAAATAATATTCAAGCAAAACTCACAGGAATATGTAACTATCACATTAATTTCTTTTCTTTACATGTGTAATTATTGTATGTTAAACGTTTATAAGAAATGATTTTTTTCTCATAAAAAGGATTTTCATTATTAACAGAATAATTGAAACTTACATGAGTGGGTAAAACCCCACCAGTTTTGTATAAGACAAAGGTATTTTTAATAACATAAAATTATTTAAACTATTTCGCGATCCCTTTTTAATATCGCCGCGACACCCAGGTTGAGAAAGGGTAGTCTTCGCTAACAACCCAAAAACAATTGAAGTTATTCGTGAGATACCGGCCGCAATATGTGAAAACGTAATGAGAAATTGGACTGATCGAATATGCTATTGTCAACAAAGTCGTGGTGTAGATTTGAATGACATTTCCTTCCAGATATAATTGGAATAAGATGCTCTTTTAATAAAATAAAGCATTTTGCGTCGCAAAACAATTTTTTTACGTTTTATTTCATTTTAAAATCCTAAAGCTTTAATTGGACCACCCCTTATAAAACATATCGTGTATAGTAAGTCAATGCTAAACACAAATATAGAGGTTATTTATAAAATACAATTCTTGCATAAAATAACTCTTCATAAAGCCTAGCTCTCGTAATATAATTTCCGCTAAATAACAATATACGTTTATCTGTTGGACGCAGCCTACTGAGCAGGCAATGTATTCACCGCTCTTTAAAATACAAAATTGCCTTAATGAGAACAATTTACTGCTAATCGTCGGTGGGATCTTAATCAAGAATTATTATTAGAGTTAATGAGCTCACAGCGTTTTTATTTTAATAAAATTTCCATCGCTTTTGTGTTTATTACAGCTCAACGTTATTATAATACTTAATAGAAAGCCCACATGCATTTCGTGGCGGATAATGGCGTCATGTTCATTGTATAGTAATATGTAACACAATTTTACACATTCCTCTTACTGTTTCATTATACTTTATTTAGAAATTCTCTTCAAATAATTGTTTAGATCGTTACAAATCCACGTTATCGATCCGTTAAACTTTAATTTCGTTTACTTTTCCTATTTTATGACCGTCCCATTCTATTTCTTTTTACCATTCTTTAATCTACAAACCGCAAAAGCAGGTGAAGTTAAAAGACGTTTAAAATTAAGGTAGAGTCGACAAGACACACTAATTCAGGCACCTTTCTTATCTCACCCCGCAGTAAAAACTCCGGACAAAATACTTGTACTGATACCGAGACAACGATCGATCATGTTTTGGATGATAGACGAAGTGGAGAATGGAGGATTGTCGCCAATTAAACTGCGACGGAGATATATCCGTTGGGGATAGCGAATTGTTAAATTAAGGTATCCGAAACACGTAGAAAAGTTTGCGATAAAAATGTGTGCGACAGGATACTTATAGCTTACTTGTCGTTAAGAATTAGAGGTGTTTAAAAAAGCAGAAAAAGATGTATTTTAGCTGCATCTGCAATTAAGGACTTTAAGAAATTCTAATAATTGGATTTATTTGTTAAAAAGATCCTTTGTATTTATGTAAAATTATTGACTAAATGTAAATACTGTGGACGTATTTTTTCATGTTAAACATATGTGTATTTTAACTAATGAAAGACATTCAGTAGCTACTTCAACGTCTAAATGTAATCCACAATAAAGCCCTTCGAATATGTGTTGGTGATATTCGGTCTACACCCATTGATACTCTTCGAGTCGAAGCACAAAAACCGCCCTTGAATCTACAGAGAAAATATATATCATCTAGGTATATACTTAAATATCATAAAAGTACAGCCCATACGGAAATTTACAGGAATATCCATAAATTAACCATGTTAAAAACTTACAAGCAAATTCTAGGTAAAGAAACCTTCGCGTAATTTAGCACTCGCTTACACAGATATGGAAAAATCTACATTTAAATAATAGTACTTCTACTATTGCTATTATATTATTAGACTCCTAATTCTTTTCCTACTGGTCAGATCATTTTGCGAAAAACACTACTGCCTTTTATATACAGTGCATTCGCAAAGACGCGGATAAATTAAATAAAAATTCAAAGGTAAAAAAGTTTTTCAAAAAAAACCCTCGAACCTGTCGATTTTAATTTTTAGTTTAGAGTTTCCTTACGTGAAACTGAAATATGCTAGGTATCTCTTCAAATATCTCGCACCACTGACCGTCTCTTCAAAGAACTAAGGACCTAAAACTCTTCAGTCAACTATACAGCACCACTCGTTCACTTTGAGAGGATATTGTGAATGAAATTCCGTGAACCAATGAGAATTTTAGATTGCCCAATAACGACAATTTTTCACATGTCCATTTAAAGAAAATGTTGCTTCATTAGAAAAAAGTATTCTTTTTACAAAATTATCGTTACCATTACATAATTGTTGCATTTGCTCATTTTTAATGTTCACGATAATATTACTTCAAAATTTCATTCAAATTTACCTTATTGGGTGTAAAAAATCAGCTCTTTCTAATTCCTCTTCTTTATAATTCATGCCTTACCATTCCCTAACAGCTTGAACTCATGGCTTGCTAATGCCCCTGTTATTAGCATCAAGCTGTTGGGGAATGCTAAGGCATGAATTATTATTATTCAATTTGAATAATGTCATTTTATCCATGACAACTTCACATATATAAATATGACATTAATATACCTACTGTCATTTATAATTAAAAATTCTTTGAAAAAGGCAGTAATTTGCGAAACATGTAAGAGATTATTTTAAATATATACATATTAAAGTAAAAGAGACCTTAAATCGCCGCATATCTAAATCTACGATAATATACAAAGGTCAAGAAATAATTATATATATATATATATATATATATATATATGTATATAATAAAAAATTAATTAAAATTCGGGTAAGCGGTCAATTAAAAAACTCCTTTATTAAATTATATATTAAAAATATATATATATATATATATATATTTTGTACGTCAATTTTATTATTTTTTAACTCTACATTTTTTACCCCAGAAGAAGTGACAAAGTGTCGCGAAATATAGGGTAATTTAACAAAGGAGTTTTTTAATTGACCGCTTACCCGAATTTTAATTAATTTTTGATAATATATCACGGTCGATAATTTCTTTTCAATTATATATATATATATATATATATATATATATATATATATATAGTCAATTCAATTTGTTGGCGATTTAAAGTCTGGTTTTACTTCAAAATGTATATATTTAAAACAATCCTTGAAAAAGGCATCATTTGCCGAAACATGTAGGATTGGTTTAGATATATACATTTTGAAGTAAAACCAGACCTTAAATCGACAGCAAATTGAATTTACCATAACATACAAAGGTCACGAAATAATTATCTATATATATATATATATATATATATATATATATATATACATATATATATATATATATATATATATATATGTATGTATACATATATATAAGTATTTGTGTATATAATTATATAAAATTTTTCGGCTTTTATATGAAATGTTTATAAATATTATCAAATTAGTATGTAATTGTGAAGTAAATGTGAATGTAAACATTGCTGTTTACAAATTACAACGCAAGTCTTACGAAATTTAATTAAAATATGTTGTCTACGTTGGGACTTGATCCCAAGTCTACGGTTCGCTTTAACCAATTAAGCCACGATAGACTTTGGCTCAAGCTAATTAGAAAAGCATTATAAGGTGACGATGTTAATGATTCAGATGTCAGTTATTGAAAGTAGATGTCAGTTTTGAAAATAGAAGTCAATTTAAAATCTTCAAAACTGACATCTGCTTTCAATAACTAATATCTGCTTTCAAAACTGACATCTGTTTTCAAGAAACTGACATCAGCTTTCCAAACTGACATCTGCTTTCAAAACTGACATCTGCTTTCAACAACTGATATTTGCTTTCAATAACTGACATCTGCTTTCAAAACTGACATCTGCTTTCAAAACTGACTTCTACTTTCAAGCTTCTAGCTTCAAGAACTGACATCTGAACCATTGACATTGTCACTTTATAATGCGTTTCTAATTAGCTTGAACTAAGGTGGCTTAATTTGTTGATGCGACGATCCGGCAAACCGTAGATTTGGGTTCAAGTCCCAACGTAGACAAAATTTTACTTTTACACATTTATTTTGCAATTACATACTAATTTGATAATATTTGTAAATATTTCATATAAAAGCCGAAAAACTCCAAGAATTTATCAATTGACATATACATAATGATATATGATGTATAAGTATGACATTAATATATGTCATTTATATTTTTAATTCTTTGAAAAAGGCATCATATGCCGAAACATGTAAGATTGTTTTAAATATATACATTTTGAAGTAAAACCAGACCTTAAATCGCCAACTAATTGAATCTATCATATGTATATATACATTTTTTTGGTTTTAGCGACCTTTGATGAAATAAAATAAATTTATTTGTGAAAAAACGACGTTTCTACCTTTATTAATTTCCGGTCTTTGTCAAGTTCCATATAAAAATTGTGAAAGAACAAAAAAATTAAGTTTTAATAAAATTTTATATCAAAGATTTGTAAACTAAAAATTCACGAATTGTTCCATTTGCTAATAAATGTTTCCAATTCATACACTACATTAAATTATAGACTTCAAAAATTTGTTGTTTTTTTCTTTTCATGGTTATTATTTTTGAAGTATATAATTTAAGATAGTGTATGCATTTGTTTTATTTCATTTAAGGTCGCTAAAACCAAAGAAATAACTTTTTATTTATATATATATATATATATATATATATATATATATATATATATATACATAGAATAAAATAAATTAAAAGCGGGCAAGCGGTCTGTCAATTAAAAAACTCATTTATTAAGTGTCCCTATATTTGGCAACAACTTTGTTGCTTCTTCCGGAGATAAAAATGTAAACTTGAAAAAATAATAAATAATATATACATATATATATATCAAAAATTAATTAAAATTCGGGTAAGCGGTCAATTAAAAAACTCCTTTATTAAATTACCCTATATTTCGCGACACTTTGTCGCTTCTTCTGGGGTAACTACAAGATTAATGAAAAAAATAACAAAAAATAAATAAGGGTATAAAACAGTAGTAAAAATACTTACAAAATGTAGAGTTAAAAAATAATAATAATTTTTTAACTCTACATTTTGTAAGTATTTTTACTACTGTTTTATACCCTTATTTATTTTTTGTTATTTTTCTCATTAATCTTGTAGTTACCCCAGAAGAAGCGACAAAGTGTCGCGAAATATAGGGTAATTTAATAAAGGAGTTTTTTAATTGACCGCTTACCCGAATTTTAATTAATTTTTGATAATATATCACGGTCGATAATTTCTTTTCAATTCATATATATATATTGCGAGAGAGAGAGAGAGAGGGAGGGAGAGAGATAATGATTAGTTCAAATGTATTACTACTAATATTTAATAGATTCATATTATCCCATTTATCTGTAGCTTTAATAATTCTGCGGTAAACATCAGATAGACCCAAATTATTTTAAATTTTGACTAATTGTAAGACAAAAAAAATAAAATATATAATGTGTTGCAGGTACATCATATATTATTAAGTTCACTTTAGATAACATTAATTTACTTAAAAAAAAATAACGAAAAAGCACGAAATTTAACCGAAAACATTTTTTCTTCATTTTACCAAATCGCCAAATAATTACTGGTATTTTTCAGTCTGCCTTGCCACCATAAACTTCCATTTCGTTTTCGCATTCACACAAAATAACCATGTTGATGACCATGAACAAGAGAAAAAACAAAAGCGAACCACCTACAAAACGTTTAAATGACCATTGATACCCCCTGGACGCATTTTTGTGAATGAACGCGTAACCCCCTGGGGGCTATACTCCGAAATAGTCGTACTTTGTCGAATTTTTTTCGCTTTAGTTCACTTTACAGGTAAAGTTGAAATACGCCTCGGGTGTGGAACGGAAAGTGTATACTATTTAGGACACTTTTGGAAACATTTGTGATAAAATTACTTCCGGTTATTCTGCTTTTACTATGTACTTAGTTAGAAGGGGGCGTCACTGTTCAATTACGTTTATTAAAAAACGATTTTGTACAAATTTGTAATTTGAGAATTAAGAGAAAGTATAATGAATAACAGCAAAAATTTGTTTGAAATATAACGCGCACAGAAAAATGGAATGAGCAGATATTAGTAGCTAAAATAACCACAAATTCAACTCTAATTTCAAAACATTACATGTAGTAGACAAAAGTAAAAAACTCGATATGTTAGAAGCTTTAGAAATTAATAAATTTCATAATTTAGGCATAATTTTAAATGATCAGGTAGTCGTAAATCACTTTCCTCTACTCAACTTATAACTAGAGCAGACCAATTTCCGTGCGCGCCATGAGCGCCGGTATGAGAGTGTAATTCGTAATATATTCGAATATGCGATAGAATAGGGACGCAACATGAGCTTGTTACCGATATAAGTATAGAAGTAGAGACATTTATTCTATCAGAAATAATTAAATATACATTTGGTTTTCTGCTATTAAAGTAATATGCATAAACACACGAAAAATAAGAATAGTACATATTATAGCAGCGTTGTATGACCTATAAATAAAATGGAAAATGTATGAAATCAGTGATTGTGTGCACGACAGAGGATTTAAAAAAAACACTTACCGCTTTAAGCGTCTTCCAAGGATTGACAAACTGGATAAACTCGATTGTATATTTTCAACATCAGGTGCGTTTCTAAGGTTATTTCTGAAAAACATGTCCGCCGTGAAGAAAAAATATGTTTATATTCGGAAAACGAGCGTTCTACATCTAGTGATGTTATATTCGCATAATCAAAATATTGTTTTTAGCAACTTAACGCATCTGTGCATCGTGCCCTCACAAATACGTGTTAAGGTATCAAAATCTGCATTTCTGTCTAAAACACTTTCAAATTTAATTAGAACACTTTCACTTTTTGCGTCTTCTACGGCACACAGTTGTGCGTAAACATCTTTAACGATTTGCAGTGATTCCTCTAACGACAGCGACGAATTTTCTAATTTTGTTATTGCTTCTTCTAGTCCCAAGTAATTCTCACGAATACTTTGTAAATCCATTTTAATCTGGGCATCTTGAATTTTTTTCTGGCTTGTATTGATAGCTGCACTTTCTTTCGAATCGAATGATAAAACCACGTCCTTAATTTTTTCAAAATGTTCATGATAGTAAAACCCCGCCCGTAACCATGTACCCCAACGTGTCAGAATCGGCTTTGGTGGCTCAGGGGTATGGCGACACAATTCGTGAAATTTCCGAATACGTTTTGGAGATTTCAGGAATACTGACTTTGTACTCGATATTAAAGCATCTACCTCTGTATAACGTCTACGAACCTGTTCTGCCACAAGGTGTAGAGCATGGAGTTTACAAGTAATATATAACAAGTTAGGACAATATTTTCTAAGAGACCGGCCTACAGAATACATGGTTGCGGCACCATCGGCCATCAACATTAATACTTGGTCTTTCGAAAGTTTAAATTTTTCCTGAGTATCTAATGGCACCTCTGAAATTTTTTCGGCATTACATTGTTCTAGTCGTCTGGATGCTAATAAAATTGAAGACGTTTGTTGATGTGGTTCCATATTACGCGCCATCACATTAACTACAGATTGCTTTTTGCTGTCAGTTGTTTCGTCTACACATAACCACAGTTTCTTATTTTTCACTTCGGCTTTGATTTTATTTTCAACCTGTTTACGCACCGATGGTAAATTCCTTCGTAACGTTGTCGTGCTCGGTAACGTTTGATTCGCGTATTTATTCCAAAATGAAATAAATTAATCATTACTTAACAAGGTAAACGGCAGTATACACACAATATTAGTTACACATAGTTCATGTATAAACTGTTTTCGATTAATTTTGTTATTATTGTGCTTCGAACTGCTTACGTGTTCTTTACAATGTGTTTTTGACCAACACATTAGATATGTATTGCACACTAAATATTTAATTTTTGAGCCATCGTATATTAAGTCCGGGAAATCCATAATAAACTTATTCACTTCGTCGACAACGGTCGTTTTCTCGATTTATGTGTCGACGACATTTTATTACGTATGCTTACACTTACATGCAGTCTAAGCAAGTACCAAACACATACTGAATGCTTTTTATTAGTTCTGATGCAATACAATCATTCTCATATCGGCCCACATGGCGCGCACGGAAATTGGTCTGCTCTACTGATAACTACAATAGGTCCACCCCCCTCAGATTAGAATTTTTGTTTTTCACCTTTATATTTGTATTTATATAAATTGGTACCAAACGTATGTTTAGAGTGTATATTCATCCACCTGATGAAGCCATAGTGTGATGAAACGTATATGTAGTGTTTCATTTACAATGCAATATATTTTTTGAAACTAAACAAAATTACGTTTTATATTTTATAAAATGGAGGACTTGCGCGGTATACAGTAATCCCTTAACATTCACGAGGGTTACGTTCCAGAAAAACTTCGAGAATATCGAATTCCATTCTTCTGTGTAAATGGGGGGTTACGTTCCATAATGGTAAATAAAGGTAGAGAACACGTGATTTGTTTTCCGGTCTAATAATAGATAATATGTTTTTTTTATTACATAACATTTTTAAACTTATATTTTAATCTACATGTGTATGTAATTATAGTTGAGTTAATTGTTGCTTGTTGAGGGCAGAAAATAACTAGTAATATGGGATAGCTTGACCGATTGCGTCTGTAACTTTTCAAGTTCGACGTAAACTTCACTTCTAACAAGGAAATGATCAAGTTCAAGAGCTTTTTCAACAAGTTGTTGCAAGATTACAATTTCACTTAGGTGTTTCGACGAAAACTTTATGCCTGGGGTAAGAACATGTTAAAAAAAAGATAAACAAATGAAAAACTGTAGCGCTTACCTGAGATTTCATCCTCCTCCTTTTTGTCTTCACCTTCTTCGAAGTCCTGTTGTTTGTCTTCCATCATCTCCAATAGCTCTTCTCTGGTTAGCCCGTTTCTTTGAGATTCTATTAGATCATGAATTTCATCTTGCCTGATATCCTCAAATCCATCACCTACTTAATGGACAAATTCCATGATCTCTTCTTCTTGATTTGTTATAAGCGGAAGGTGTTTTTTTTTAACAACCACTTTCGGCCGAAGATACTTCCAATATGCACTGATATAGCTTGTCTTCAACTCTCTGAATGAAGCGTCGATATTTGCGATGCAATCGATTATGTTAAACTTTTGCCAACTGAAAATCACTGTTTCCTATGAATTAAGTTCAACCGAATCCAAAATTCGTGTAATAGCTAATAGCTTAATTGTTCATTTGCAGCTTCTTGAATGGCTGCGGCTAATGTGTCAGGGTTACGTGCCTTTAAGAGGATTCTAATGTCCCTGTCGCGTAAGTATAATAAATTTCAATTTGCGTGTAATAATAATCCTTTAGTGTAATGTAGAAGTTACACTAAAGGATTATTATTACACACGATTTGAAATTTACACAGCGTTGTATAGAACTTGTATAGGGAATAGTGTATAGGTAATAGTATATAGAAGATATAGAGTATTTTTACAATAAGAAATAAATATATCTCACTAATGTACAATATATTAAGCACCTACATATAGTATGTAAGGAAATCTAATTATATATATTTAACAGGGACAAGAAAAGCCAAACGGCTTAGGAACCCTTTGTTCTTCTTTTTCACCAGGGGGAGGATGTAATAGCTAAACCAGGTCATGTATTCAAAATATCCATTTTATCAACACGACCTCGTTGAGTTATGATCTTACGTCACATTGTTTTTATCTTATAACCAGGTCACTAGGCTAAGGGGACACGACACACTCTAAAGGTATAAAACGAGGCACTAAGAGGTCTCTACAAGTAACTGCAAAGCTAGAGTTGGTACAAGCCTAGTGCCTCATATTTATAATGTAGTGTTTACAGTAGTTATCATTGTTGTTATCGTTATTGAATTATATGTTATTATTTAATCGTTGTCCTGCATATTATTTATCACACTGATAAACTTGCTGTATAAATGGAACTGCCTCAGCAACAATGTTACCTCCGGGACCAGGTGACATTACATTCGCCTGATACATCGCCTGGTGTAATAGGCTTTAAAAAGCTGAAATTATTCCATGATCCAGGGGTTGAATTAAAGACGTCGTATTTGGGGGAAAAAATATCACATTAACATTAGGATGAGCTACTACCAGGGTAAAGGGATGTCCAGGTACGTTATCGATTAGTAAAAGGACTTTGAAGTCAAGATTTTGAGGCGCAAGTTAGTTCTTTACCTCAGGAATAAAACAATCGTTAAACCACTCCTAGAATAAAACATCGGTGACCCATGACTTTTTATTTGCTCGTCAAAGAAACGGGTAACTGATTTTTATTTTTTTCCTTTCAGTGCTCGCGGATTTAGGGACGGATATATCATAATCGGCTTTATCTGAATATCACCTGAGGCATTTGCAAATAAGAGAAGAGAAACCCGATCTTTTACCACCTTGAAGCCTGGAGCTAACCATTCTGTTTTGGAAAGGGAAGTCCTATTCGACATTCTCTTCCAAAACAGTCCAATCTCATCCGCATTCAACACCTGTTGTGGTAGATATCCTCCGTCTTGAATTATTTTCTTAAGTTCTCCGGGAAATTTTTTTGCTGCCTCACGGTCAGCAGACGACGATTAGCTGATCGATTTTATATTATTCAAATGATGCCTTTTCTTTAAATTTTCAAACCAACCTTCGCTGGCCTGGAAGTCAAACAATGTATCAGAATCTTTGTTTATACCATCAAATATTTTTTTAGCCTTAGCTCTTATCATAGCAGAACTTATCGGAACATGCTTCTGAGATATTTCCTCCAACGAAATGATTAAAACATTTTCTATCTCTTCACGTACTTGAGAAACAATTTTCGCGCTGGCAGGTAGAGAGGTAGAGAGCCGCTACACTTGCAAATAATCAAATCCAAGGGTCGCGAATGTGGAATTCGTCCGCATTTTAATTATCGCGAATGTCAAAACCGCGAATGTTGAGGGATTACTCTATACTGCTTAACTATACATTAACAATTGTTAATCAATTTGGATTTAAATTAGTAACATTTGTTAGTTCATTAAAGCTAATTATATAGTCTGTATCCTAAGAAACCTGGTCACTAAGTCAGATTGAATTTCTTAATTCTTTACACTGTTTCTGTTTTCAATAACGAACTTCGAGTTAGCTTGTTTAGATGAACTGGTAACACTGACCAACACTGTTTGGTTTTCTTATACATCAATACATGTTTACGTATTTTGTCATACTGATTCTGACTCTGATTTAAAATTTGGTCCATTGCGTCAGGATTTTGAGATATTTCCTTAAATAATTTTGAAGAAACTATTTAAATTTTACAAAATTATCATTCGCAAATGTCACTGTTGTTACTGTCGATGTAGTTGGAATGTCACTTGAATAGAGAAGATACAGTTTCGGTTCAAGCACGCTACCTTGAGGAACTCCAAATAGTATAGGATGGAGGCATGAAAATTCGTTATTTTGTTTAATGAAGAAGAATGTATTCATTCGGTAGGATTTAAGGAGTGACTAATGTAGATAAGGAAGTAGTTTTTTTAAATTTTATATAATAAGCCAGTGTACCAAACTTCATCGAATGCTTAGGTCATATCTATAAAATAAATGTTGCTAAACAATATGTTTTATTGTTAAAATATGCCTCTATTTTGTTCACTAGCCTATGTGTTTGCAAATTAATTAACAAATAGTGGGCAAAATTTTGAAGTTTATTCAAAAGAAATATATACTTGTAATGTAATACGTGACTGCAAGAGTTCGTCGGCAAAGCGTAGATTTCTAGAAAATTGGCAATTGAGAAACAATCAGGTGACAAGGGGCGGACTCAGTCAACTGTCATTTGATTGATATTCATGGCTTGGGACCTGTAAGGCGCCTCGCGACATCAATTTACATACTAAAATGAGTGTGTGTAGTATATTATATAATATGCATACAGGGTACGACCATAAAGTGTTAACAATAATATTGTTGAAATAGAACTATGACGTGGGTTATAAAATATCTGCTAATTAATAAAGGATTGAAAATTACGAAAAACATATATCATTTTTCAGTGATATATAAGGCAAATTAATATACAGGCTGTCCCGTAAAAAACGCCAACATTCATAATTCCGTTATTTATTGTCCGGTTTTATTTAAACAAAAAGTAAATTTAATAGCATCACGTTTATTGCAAAAAAAAAACTTTATAAATTTCACCTTTGTCTTCCATTATTTATAAATATTCGAATGTGTCATGAAACATTGGAAATGTAAGTATTATAAATATTATTATAAGAAACAAAACACTTTACAATAAATGTTGAAATTGCCCGCCACCTTGTTCAACACATATCGCACATCTCCTAATTACTCCAAAGGTCGCATTTAAAAGACAAGCGGCAGGTACTTCTTGACAAGTGTTAATAATTCTTTGTCTTAAAATGTCAACATTTTCTGGAGTTGTTAAATAAACTCGATCTTGTAGATAAGCCCACAACCAAAAATCGAGGGGCGTAAGATCCGGTGAACGCCCAGGCAACTCGATAGGACCGGATGTTCCTATCGACCTATTTCCAAATTGGGTGTTCAACAAATCAGTATTTACTTTGGCGTTGTGCGGGAGCCCCATTTTGTTGAAAAAATATTCTATTTAAATTTGCCAAAGGTAATTCATCTAAAAAGTTTTGGAGATTTTCGTGTAATAAAGTGTAGTATTTTTCTTGATTTAAGCAACCACTATGAAAAATGGCCCAATTAATTGATCACCTAAAATGCCACACCAAACATTTACGTTGAAACGTCTTTGAAAATTATTTTCAATTACAAATCTCGGATTGTCTGCACTCCACTGTCGATGTATGTTTCTATTAAAAATACCGTTGTTGCTAAAAGTGCATTCATCAGACCAAATTATCCTTCTGTAAAAATTCGGGTTTTGTTCTAATGCATTTAAATAAAAACGACAAAACTGGATTCTTCGGCCAGGATCATTTTGTTCTAATGCATGTACTTTTCGAGCTATGTACGGTTTAAGTTTGTGTTTTCTTAAAATACCATGAACTGTAGTTTTTGATACCCCAATATTATGTGCAATTTCGCGAATCGAAGTTTGGGAATTTTGCTGTACTGCAAGAAGAACATCTAATTCCTTATCTTCGGAGAATTTCCGTTTTTGTGTTTTTGGTTTGGTAAATGATCCATAATTTCTTAAATTCTTTTCAATTCTCTAAAATATTTTCGAACCTGGAACTTCTCTGTCCGGAAAACGAGCACTGTACCGACGAACTGCTTGAAGGCGATTTTTATTACATTCAAAGAACACTTGTAACATGTCCGTTAATTCATTGATATTCATTTTTAACGAAAATACGCTTTTTGTTGCAGCAAAACGTTCAAACAGGATAATACAGAAAACTTAATAAAGTCAAACTTACACTTAAGGCACATTGACATAATGCTAGTGGACTGGGCCAAGTCTACTATAATGAAAGATGAAATTTATAAAGTTTTTTTTTTATTTTTTATTTTTAAGAGATGTGCGATATGTGTTAAACAAGGTGGCGGGCAATTTCAACATTTATTATAAAGTGTTTTGTTTCTTATAATAATATTTATAATACTTACATTTCAAATGTTTCATGACACATTCGAATATTTATAAATAATTGAAGACAAAGATGAAATTTATAAAGTTTTTTTTTTGCAACAAACGTTTATCAAAAATAAACATGTTATACATCGTTGAATTCATAAAAAAAAATACAATCCGAATATAGCCAAAAATATATATGTTGCCATTTAAAATAAAAAACTTGACTGTCGTTTGACATTAATGAAAACAATTGAAAACAAATAAAACACTGCTATCTTATAGTGTTTTTGATGCTATTAAAATTACTTTTTGTTTAAATAAAACCGGACAATAAATAACGGAATTATGAATGTTGGCGTTTTTTACGGGACAGTCTGTATGCGTCGGTTATTTTTCATTACTGCATATTGTTTCGTGCTAGAGATGAAACGTACGGTTAATTTTGTCGGATATGATCCAAAAATACTGCATGAATACTATTTTATTTAAAAAAAATTGGAAACTATATACATTCAATAATAAACTAAAATATAGCCAATGGAATTTTCTTGTTGTAGAAATGGGCGTTTAGAGCTCTATTAGGGTTAAAGAAATGTATATCTTGAAGAATATGGTTTCGGAAAGAACGAATACTTACCTTGGTATTAGAATACGTACTTAATGGGGCGCATAGAATACAATACGGTCTTCTCCAAAACGGCCCAAGCAGGAAATAGAAGTTTGATAAAAAGTAAGTGGCCCATTCCCAATTAAAAAAATCAAGATTTGTGTCCCATCAGATTGTCAAAAAAAATGTTATTGAAAAGAACCGAAAACATAACAACCAAAAGATTGTTTTTGACTCAAAACAAGCTGAAAAAATTAGGTGAATTATATATGGTATAAAAGACACAAATTAGAATAAATCAAATTACCAAGTGGACCCGTCAAGAGGTAGAAAAAATTGGACTCGATCCAAAAAGGCAAAAATCACTAATCATCTGAATAGAACATCAACTGTTAGCAATTTGTCAAATGCTGGTGCAAATTTACAAGCGATAATTTAAATAACTGGCCATACAACTACGAGCTCTCTGGAACCATACATGAAATTCAACGAAGGACATCTAGTTAAGATCATTTCTTTCTTATATAAAAGCAACCACATCAATGCCATCAACATCTAACTCATTGATTACCTCATCGACAAATACGGCTATTTCGACTGAAAAGATCATTTCGGCAATTTAATCCAAAGTGTGATGATGCACTATCATGCTGGAAAATAATATTTCTTCAAATATTAAGTGAGACATTTTCAAGCAATTCTGGTAAAGTAGGTTCCAGAAAAATCCTATACACATGACCATCAAACTTTGCAGGCAGTAAATATGGTCCTACTACATAACAGTCAACAATCCCAGCCCAAATATAAACAGAAAAGTTCCATTGATGTTGTAACTTGTGAATGGCATGAAAATTTTCTTCGTTCAAAATGTGACTATTGTGTGTATTAAAATAGTTATCTCTTTTAAAACATGACTCGGCTGTCCTTAATAGACTCCTAGAAAATCTTGGTTCGTCGTTAATTTTATTCATAAACCATTCGGCAATTTAAACTCTGTTGGGATAATCAGCTGGAATTAACGTTTGTAATTCTGAAGATGAAATGGATGCTTCTGGTATTCCTTCAATATATGATATATGACAAGGAATGTGACGCTGAGGATGGTACTCCGCATAAATTCGCCTTGCTTCGTTAGCTGCTCCATAGACAAAATGCATGTCTGCTATTCAATATTTTTAAAATTATGCATTTTCAATCAAACACTAATTTATCTAATAAAAATTAATTTGTGACACGTAGAATGACAATTAAACACACTTCTCTAATAAGGAATTATCTGTGGCAGTCGTAAAATGACAACTACTAAAATGGTTGTTGTTTTTCAAAGGTTGCTATGATATAATTTTTACTTTGTATACCTCCGGGAAAGTCCTGGGGTGACAGCCAATTTTTTTCATTTTATACCGATACTGAAAAATTTTCGGACAGTAGTTTATTAATAAAAAATGTTTATTTAAGTGCCCTCTATAATTTTTGAAAATTAGGAATAGTTATTTTGTGACACACTGTATATGAAAGTCGACCCGACCCGCTTGTGATAAGAGAAAAATTACCCGTGCTTTCACGCAGAGTAATGCGCGATGGTGAGAAGATTTGGACACGTTCGAACATTTAATCAATAGATATAAAACATGTAATGAACAAGTTAACCTGTTCATTACCAATTCGTACCTGTTCCCAAAGTTTGAATTTCGCGTGGTCACGTGACTGAGGAAAAAATGAAGGGGATAAAATGTGAATATAGACATCGGTGTTAAATGTTTTGGAATTTTGATCCAGTGCTATCTTAGCTATACCACTTTTACGTAACTGTTCTTTAGTTTCTTTAATGATTTTCCAACGTTAGAAATAAAGTTCGAACAAAATTATTTTTTTTCTATATTAACACAAGAACAACAAATCGATCGTAGAATCTTATGTATTATATCTATCTGACATATTTTGGTGAAATTTTGACAGCAGGCTTCTTAAGCATGGCTAAAGATAGCAATATCATCATTATAGCGAAAGTGTAACCTACTTTTGAAAAGTCACTATCTCATCAAATCACTGTCGTACCTTATCCATTATTATTACATTTGAAACCTTTCTTAAATATTTTATTTCGACTACTTGGAGTCTATTTTAACGTGTGTATGAGTGATTAATTCAAGATCGATGTTGAAGCCTCCGAAGTTTTCCGAATAAAACACTCGCTTGTGAACTAAAATATTTTATTTTTCTATGTACACAACTATTAATTATTTGTTAAAGGATAATTGTTATCTATTTGTAGTAGCTTGAAGCTACTACTACTAATTCTTCAAGCTACTGCGAAACTACGAACATCTACGTACAGCCCTGAATATGTCCCTTGAAACAGCGGACGAAACGTTGGCAATTACGCCTAACTCGACGCGGTTCCAACCCGGAAACCGGGATTTACATCTAGAGAACGACCGCGGAAACCTACACCTACATTTAATTAACTAAATATTAATTAAATCTATTAACATACCTGGATGCCGTGTAAAGTTGTTGCGTGATCAGATGTGCTAGCTTTGCTGTGCCCCATGTGCGACACTTTGATTAGTGGTTTTTACCTACTGATGATGACAACTTAGTTGTCGAAATACGTATTTAGGATACGATAAGTAATTGTGGTAAGGGGTTATATAACGCGTGTTCATTTGAAAAGTCACTCTAGGTTACTTTGAAATTTTGATAGAATAAGACGCAAATATATTGGTAAGTGTTTGTTGTTCCGTAAACGTAAATTCAAATGACATTTGATAATGTCAACCACAAATATCAGTTAGTGCATAAAATAATCGTGCGTCGATTCTGGTTTAAATAAATTGCTTCTCAGTTTTAAAATGGCTTTCACTTTAGAACATAAATTTTTTTTAGTCCAGGCTTATTTTCGAAGTGGTAATAAAATTGATGGTTTATGGGTTTATTCAGTTCACGATTGCATGGTAGAATTTCAAGTTGAGTTTCCACATTTTGTAATAGATTATATACAATTTAAGAATACTTCGGATAGAACTTTAGAACTTTTTTCTGAAACTGGTAGTCTCTTAAGAAAATCAGGCAGCGGAGCAGTTAAGAAACGTACACCTCAAGCTGTCAATCGTGTTGAAGCAATAATGGAAAATGAACCACAAACATCTGTTCGACATTTGAGTCAACAAATAAACCTTTCTGTTGGTACAACTCACAAGTTATTAAAAAAAGATATGCAACTTTATCCATACCGTGTCACAGCAGTACAAGAATTGTTAGAAATTGATTACCAACGTAGACTACAGTTTTGTAATTGGTTTGTAAATTTGAACAATAATGGAGAACTTTCGCAAAGAGTCATCTTTACTGATGAAGCATGGTTTTATAAAACGGGATACCTAAATTCACATAATACAAGAATTTGGAGTAGTAAAAATCCACATGTAATTAATGAAGAATCGCTACATCCAGAGAAAATTGGTGTTTGGGCAACGATAAGCCAAAGGCGAATCATTGGACCAATATTTTTTCAGGGAACGTTAACTGCTCAAAGGTACCGTACGGAAGTTTTACAACCATTTGTCAATCAGTTGCATGATGATGAACTTCAAAATGCATATTTCCAACAAGACGGAGCACCTTGTCACTGTACTGCAGAATCTTTGGATTATTTAAGAGAATTTTTTGATGAGCGTATAATTAGTCGAAATACTGAAATTGCCTGGCCTGCACGTTCATGCGATTTAACACCTTGCGACTTCTTATTGAGGTCTTATCTAAAAAATAACATATTTCGAACACCTATATTGAATTTGAATGATATGCTACAGAGAATCGAACAGAAATGCGTGGAGATTAATAACAATGCAGTAATGTTGCAGAATATCATCAGAAATTTTGAACGGAGGATTTTAGTGCATTGATCTTGAAGGACAACATTTTCAACATTTGTTTTTCAGCAGTTTGCAATAAATACCTATTATTTGTTATTTATTTGTATGTATGAAACTGTCAAAATATACGCAATTTCTAGGTTTGTTTTAATTAAGGCGGTTTGTGTTAAAATGTTCGTAGGTTCGACTTCGTAGGTTAAGTAGTAAATTTTAATTTACGACATACTTCAAAATGTTCTCAGTAAATCACATGCTACTAGATTAACTTTTCAAATGAACACTTGTTTGTTACGGTGTCAAACAAATGTTCACGTCTGTCTTAAGCTTTCTTAACAATTAATTTCCAGCAACAAAGTAGGCAACTATATTATTTTGTGCACTCTTAGCTGTGCTTTGATTCAAGTTATTATTATTTTTCATTAATAAAAGTAGTATACTAAATAACTAATACGTATAATCAAACTAAATACAATATATTCAATAGCCTAACGTATATTTTATTGCACATTATCCATAAAAGTTTTACATATATAAACGGTCCTGGATTGACTACCAGTTTCTTTCTTGTGCACGAGATGGCACTCACGCACTTAACACGGCTGTAACCTACAGAGATATACCGGATTCCCCAGATTGGCGAAAATGTGAAAATTTGTATATCTGTGCCATATACGTGCAATACATGTATTCGTAAAAATGCGAAGTAGATTTCGAAGATCAAAAGAGCGAAGATTGAGGAAGGTGGTGCTAGTTGATAGGGTGACAACGGAATGGTATGAGATCAAACAAGAAAGGAAAAAATCATCACACTTCTTTTCTGTGTATATCGGGGAATTGTACGCATTTCTCTCTTTGAAGGATTTTGTAATTTGTTGGATCCGTGTTACATGTAAATCTAAAGATGTTTTTCCCTTTCTTATTTACGATTTTTGCTTTTATATTAGGAATAAAAAAGGAGAACGTTTTATGTTATATTGATAACTTGTCTGTTTTCAAAAGAGCTTCTTTATATAATATTTTGGTATCACTGCTACGTGTTACTTACAAGAGTGTGTTTGAATTAGATTTCTTCTTATGTTTATTATAATTTATTCCATGCTTGTTACTTATGATAGTTTAAAAAGTATCCTTTTGAATTTAGTAGTTAAAACAATAAGTAATGTTACGTATGGAGAACGTTCCTTTAGTTAACTAAGTATCTACTAACCAAAAGAAAACAATATAGAATTAATTAACGCACTGCAAGAAACAGTTTAGATAATAATAACTAAAAATCGGCAGTCAGGGGTACATTCTAGGAGAAGAATTAAATAAATTTGTACGGGGGCGCTAAATTGTTTAATTTTGTTAGTTACTTGAGTGCTATTGCATAAATATGTGATGGACAACGAGACGACAATGTCTACACATTTACTTGCATTTAAGAAAATCGATACAACTAATGCAGAATTTAAATCACGTAACATAATTTCGTATTTCAAATCTGTATAGGGTGAAAAGTACAATATACGAGTAAATAAAGAAAAGCGTTATTATTTGTAACAGATGGAACACCATATATGAAGACGGCATCTCTTACAACAAACATAGAGTAGTATGACGTATGTCAGCTGTTTCGCACATGCTACTCATCGAGTATCAGAGGAAGTCAGAAAATACTATCCGAATGCAGATAAATTTTAATTTTCTGTCAAGAAAGTTTTCGTGAAGGCAACTGCGCGCAAGAATTTATTTCGTGAAAAATTGCCACATATACCACTACCACCAGAACCTGTTCTACCGCGTTGAGGTACATGGATATAGGTAACATCCTATTATCACATGCATTTAACGACGTTAAAAATATAATACAATTACTGGATCCGAATGATGCTATATCTATTTTACACGCTCTGTATTTATGGACCCAACCGCTCAGATAGATTTAGCCAATACTCATGGACATTATTCCAGAATACCTGTAACCATTCGCCATCTAGAGGTTACTCCGATCAACTCACAATATTCTATAACTAACGCCGTGAATATTGTATATGATCTTCGTTAATTCCTTTCTAAATTACCTGGAACTGCTCCTGATAATTTAAAGAGAAAATTTGAAACAGTACTAAATAACAATCCAGGATTTCGTATTGTACTCGGAATTGTTGACTTGTTCGATGGTAAAGAAGTAGATATTTCCGAATCGGGGATAAATTAACTGTCACTAAAAAATTTAATATGCCCTAAATATACCGCTGTTTTATCGGTAGATATTGACCGGTCGTTTTGAATGTATAAATAGATTTACATTTGAACTCTGGATATAAATAGTGAACAGTCGGGATGTGTGATATATTTTATAAACCTTACAATATTCCTTCTGGAGAAGATGTATTTACTTGGTAAGTACTTGCTTAGCTATAAGTACCTTGATTCGCGTTAAAAATGTTAAATCGGGATTCATGATGCTCTCGCTCCGTCCCGGACGCTGACGTCATATACTTCTGACCGCCGATGCCTAGTAATAACACACCAGGAGCTGTTTTTCGTCATTATTGTCTTCGATTTTATATGGCACGACGACCATTTCCACAAAATAACCGTCACTATATCTCCATGAGCAGCCATTCTTTGTTAAGATGCAGGAGAGTGGGTAGGCGACCAAACAGATTTGTACTGGTGTTCCGCTGGGCTCTCTTTTAAGCCCAGACTCTTTATTATATATACATCTGACATCCCAAAGATTCAGGATGTTCAGCTCGCCATATACGCAGACGATACTGCTATGTTAGCGACCTCGTGGGCGAGGATATTGTCTACAGACGTTTGCAGAATGCAAGCTGCGGTGGAGTTTCTTATCAACAAGCACTAGTGCAAGTCTCTCAGGATTACTAAGCGGCTCCATAGATTGGAGGCTCTCATTCAAATATCTCAGTAAAATTCTCTATTCCGGACCCATCTTTAAAGAACACGTCAAGAAAAGAAGGAGCAAGTTCATGCTCGCGAGAAACTCCTTTTTATTACATTGCCCCGAGTAAACAGTCCGCATAACTTGAGAAATAAGCTGCTCATTTATAAATCCATTCTAAGTTTAGTTTTGACTTAGGAACCACTTGTTTAGTGAATCATGGCGAAAACACATATCAAGACTACGGAGATATTTCAGAATAAACTTTTCAAGCTGAGGTAATTCTCTATGGTTTGTTAGAAATAAAGTCCAAAGAGATTAAGATATTCTTCGTTTACATGAGTACCTAAAAACATTAACGGAGAGCACGTGAACTAGAGCAGAGAGCTCGGGATACCTGATGATAATGCAGCTGATCAAGCCCCAGAACAGATCACCACCCAAGAGGAGATCGGTGCTCCAGTTCGAATATGATGGAATTGTGATCACGGCAGAAATACAGGGAACAGTCAATAATACCAGACGACGCATTTACTGTATTTATCATTCTACATATTATTAAACAAAGCGTTCAGATTCAATTTGAACTGATCACTTATTTGTTCTTTATCTATTAAAAAAGGGTTGTTTTTATATTTATTACACCTTAACATTTATAATTCTGATCGTTTCGAGAAGTAATTATGAAAAAAAGGACAATAGAGAAGTTTATGTAAAATAAGTAAAATAGTTATTCTGTTTATTAATTATACACCTAATGAATAAACTCAAGTCCCATTGATTCACTTTCACTAGGTGGAGCATTTACGACAAATAGTTTGTTACATTACCCCACGTACCCTTATTTATTTTTGTCTATATATAAATTCTAATTATGTTCAAGGTGCCCAACAAACCATTCAAATTTTAAGTTTAAATATATTTTGGAACATATGGTTGGTTAAAGACTCTTTCAATCTGTATTTTATTTATTTGTTATATTATTAATAAATACCTACAAAGTAAATACATTCACTCACGATCGGGTAGTAAACTGAATATTTCTAACCTTCAAATCGGTTAGAAAACGCGCTATTACATACCGAGGTAGGCACTTTTAACGACTAGGTAATGTCATTTCAGTATTTATGAAACGTCAGTGTCATTTAAATAAGTAAATCAAATATTTATTAAGTAAATAACAAGACAACGTTTTAATACAAAATTTATTCACTTTTGAAATTAATATTAATTATTACATTAGAATTTCCACGACTGTTTACTGTTAGAGAAAGACCATGTTTAAAATCGTATGATAATAATTTAGTAATCTGTCAGAAAATATCACTATTAATTGTTACGTTATTTAGCAACAGTACCTATCAAAAGCATGTGTCAAAATACCATGAAATTTAATACTATTGTATATTTGAAATTTAGTGATTTAGTAGTTTATATAATTATTAATTACTAAACGATCGTGAGTGAAATAGTATACAAATCTCGGTGAAAAGATTCATTCTCGTCTCGACATTAAGTTCACCTCTCCTCTCCCAAAAAATACATGACAAACTGTCAAACAAAAAGTCAGATATTAACCAACCGGTCATGATGAAAAGGATTAAGACATAATTAAAATATAATTCTCATAAATTCCGGAAGATGGCGCTAATAGTCGAGTCTACCTTCACCTCAAATCATCCTCATATATTTAATGAATTAAAAGAAAATATATTTTTCGTAACAAAGGTTTGCCGAATTGATTAGACTATTATGCCATTTAAGGTACAAACAATATCACAATGTTTTCTCTTATAAATAAAGCCATTTGTCTTAATCTATTCAGAGCAGAATACCTTTAACAGTATTACCTCCCATTCTTTAAAATAAGTATATGTAAATATGCTATTTTAATATACTTTCAAGTACAAAAGAATTTCCCATGTTAAATCGAAAATAATCAGACCGCCGTTGGCTTTGTTCAAATATTCCCCGACTTCTTCACTTAACCGTGCGTGCACACAGGCAATATTTGTCTTTTTATATGTTAATTTCTGTGTTGAACTGCTATCTCGCCCGTTCGTACCTTTTAATTGAGTTAATTGCCGCTAGCTTTAGTGCTAAATTCTTACCAAAACTAATTCGATGTATACATATATATATATATATATATATATATATATATATATATATATATATATATACATGCGCGCGCGGAAAAGTCAGGCCAAACTCAACGTACACAAAACAAAATGTGTAACATGGCATGGCGTTTTAGATTACAGATGTTTGCGATATGAATCATTAACATAATATAATAGTAGTCGTACAGTAACCGTTTAGAACCAATCTAGATTACCAGATCAAGATAAAGGGAAAAACGTTGCGGGCCAGTTTTCAAATTGCGTGCTCCCAATTCGTCTATATACGTTCATATACATCTACGCATTTTGTAAATTACATTTATCCGTTATATAATACCTTTCTCATTCTAATATTTAAAGTAATAGCAAATCTTTCTCTACGAAACTCGATATAAATTAGAAGTTAAAAGTGCAATCTCGTGATGTGGAAGAGTAAAGTTAAGAAACCATTAAGAAGAAGCCGAAATTATTGAAATTATAGAAACAAATTATAATCACATGTAACTGCAACGTGATGTAACAAATTTTCAAAAATAAATTTACGCCTATTGTCGGCTAGAATATTTTTGTATTGTGGACAACACACAACACTTTGTGTTCAACACAACCCACCAATGAAAGATAATACAAACAACTGGGCAAGAAGCTGTAACGCTTTAACGCTTTCATTCCTTATATTATATAGAGTAGTGTTTTTCAACCCTTTTCATGACACGACCCCCCTAGTATCAAAAAATATTTCCCGACCCCCGACCCTTTTTTTTCATGTATGTTAAAAATATTTAATCCATACAAAAATTTTAGGCGTTTGAGATATTAGGATTCGGATATAAATATACAATTAAGTACGTAAAACATATAATTTTAAATCGAATACGTGGCCAATTGATAACTAACAAACAAATACAAACATATTGTTAGGAACGAGACTCCCAGCGCCATCTGTTGGTAACACTCGGAACTAGTACAGGTTCCGAGTGTTACCAACGGATGGCGCTGGTAGTCCCCCGCGCGCTCCACGGCCCACGCTAAAGGTGCACAAGTTTCGAGACGTTTCGTTACGCTTCGAGATGATTCTCGCTAGAATGCGCTGGCCTATAAATAGGGCGGTCGACCGCGGCCACGGCACTTGAGTGCAAGACCGCGAAGCAAGTGGTCGTGTCGTCTGCTGTTTAGTTGTTTGAAGTGCGCGAATCACTTGTTTTACGTATTTATTTGAGTTGTTTGTTATAATTGAAAATGGATAAATTCCTGAAAAGATCATCAGAACCATCAACGTCTAAGTCTAGCGGCAGTAGTGGAATAAAGAAAAAACGTCTTTATTACAACAATTATTTGAAATTTGGGTTTACTGTGATTGAGAATAAACCGCAGTGCGTAATTTGTTTTGAAACTTTGTCAAGAGAAACCATGAAGCCATCGAAGTTGGTAAGCCACCCAAACAGAAAACATTCTAAAGAAAAAAATAAACCCGTGGAATTTTTTGAGCGAAAATTAAAAGCTCTTGAACATCAAAAAACTGCTATAGGACAAATGTCCAACCTAAATGAGAAAGCGTTGCTCGCTAATTATCGAGTAGCTTTTCGTGTAGCTAAAGCAGGAAAACCTCACAGTATTGCCGAAAATTTGATTTTACCAGCGGCTTTAGATATAGCAGAGATTATGTTTGGCAAGCAAGAGGTCGAAAAGCTCAAAAGTATACCTCTCTCTGACAATACCATTCAACGCAGGATAAGCAATATGGCGACTGACGTTCGTGATCAAGTCATAGATAAAATTAAGAAAAGTTCTTTTGTGTCCTTGCAATTTGATGAATCAACGGATATTGTAGGTTGTGCGCAGTTTGTAGCTTTTGTGCGTTTTGAATCCAATGAAATATTAATGGAAGAAGTACTATTTTGCAAGGCACTAGCCAAAAATACTGCAGGTCAGTGCTTGCATGACACGTTCCTTGAAGCTACGCAAGATATGAATTTCGATTGAGAACAAAAATGCATTGCTATTTGTAGTGACGGAGCAAAAGCCATGACTGGTGCGAAGAGTGGATTTATTGCTAGACTGAAAGAACAGATGCCAAACGCTTGTTGGATGCATTGCTTTCTCCATCGCCAAGCTCTTGCAGCCAAAACTTTGCCACAAGAATACAGTCAAGTTCTAAATATTATTATTAACATTGTAAATTCTATTAAAGGAAAAGCGTTGCAGACTCTATTGTTTCTAATCATTTGTGAAGATATGGGGGCACTACACCGCAATTTGCTTTACCATACAGAAGTTAGGTGGTTATCAAAAGGCAAAGTACTGACCAGAGTTATGGAACTTCGCGCTGAACTATTAGTATATTTACAACAAGCCAAGTCACATTACTCTGAATTCATTTCTGACCCGGAATTCCTTTTGAAATTGGCTTTTCTTTCTGAGTTATTTGAGCATTTAAATAACTTGAATAAAAGTCTTCAAGTGCGGGATGAAAATGTCATTACAGCAAAAGACAAAGTCCATGGCTTTATAAAAAAAATTGAATTGTGGTCATCATCTGTAAATCATATATAAATCAAAACAACTTTGATTCATTTTCGTCGACACAGTCTTTCATTGAAGAAGTCGGAAGCAAGATAAACATCAACTCATATATATCTGGTATGAAAATGGTGTTAGATAATTTGAAGAAACAATTGTGTCATTACTTCTCAGTGCAAGAGATATCGGATAACACTGGGCAAAGATGGATCTTAAATCCGTTTTTAAATGCAGCTATAAATGAGGCAAATTTATCAACTAAGCTCAAAGAGAATCTGCTGGAATTATCTACCGATGAGATGTTACACTTGGAATTCAAGTCTGAAAATTTGGATACCTTTTGGTTAAAAAGAAAAACAAAATACCCGGAATTAACAACCGAGGCTTTGAAGTGTTTGGTTCCATTTTCTACCTCTTGTGCGAGTACTTGTGTACTTGTGCGAGTTGGCATTTTCATCAATGGCCCAAATAAAAAGTAAACTAAGAAATTGCTTAAATTTGGAAAACGATTTATTACTTAAAGTTGCAAAAACGGATCCACGATGGCAGAAATTGTTTGAACAAACTCAAGCGCAACCTTCACATTAAAATGAACGGGTAGTCGAAGATTTTATTTTTTGTTAATGTGTTTGTATAAATAACATAACGAGTATCATTTTGTTAACTTTTTTTTAATATATCTACCTTTTTCTCTGTTCTCTCGACCTCTCGCGACCCCCCTACAGTCTTCGCGACCCCCCAGGGTGTCGCGACCCACAGGTTGAAAAACACTGATATAGAGTTTCTCTTTAAATTTCATCCGATATATCTAAATAGTTGCTACGTTTTGAATATCATCATTTTTATATTTAACGTTTTGTTTTTTTCACTTCACGTGTATTCTTCTTGAGTTAGGAATTCGATCACGAGCCGTATAACCGTATGTAGGATCGGTTCATTGTGCTAGTGCATTTTACGTTCCTGAGGGAATCAAGTCTTACGTATTCCTACGTAGTTTGAAAAATCGCAGATTGCGGATAAAAACGTAGAACGTAAATAGATTTGAAATCGCCGATACCGTTTCGTTTGGATATAGAAGCAAAAAGGAAAGGAAAGCCTTCCTTTTGCTCTCGAGTTTGGCCGCATTTCAGATACGCATGACGGAACAATATTGAAAATCCTCTAGACGTCGTAAACCAGTAGCCGATACTTCTCGGCGGACGAATGGTATCACCGGCTTCGTTGTCAATCTCCTGTACTCGAAACAAGGACGACACGTGAACTCGTATGGTTTAATTTTTTTTTTGTATAAATCTTGTCTCTCTAAATAACGTTTTGAAGATTAAAAAAAATCATATATTCTCTAACATTGGAGTTCTAATTTATATCTGTTCAATTTAAAATCTTAAGTAGCATTTCGTACATTAATATTACATTTGGAAATATATATTTGTAATTGCAATTTTTTTCACTTTGATTTCATTTTGATGTTATATTATGTTAATATTTAACGTAATATTATTTTACACATTTACCTTTTTTCCATTCTCTTTAGAATATTCAAAATTAATTTTTAACGTGAGAATTTTTCTTGTTTGTAAATTTTTTTTCCGAGCCATATGTACGTGGCCGTCGTTTAGTATAAACAAAAAAAAAACTGTCTACATGTGGCCTTGGTAATTAATATAATATAGATTATTTGTTTTATAAAATTGTGAAATACGCGTAAAACAATTTTATTTTGTGTATAATTGTTTAATTACTTAGACTTAAACTTAGACTATTGATCTCATTTGGTTTTTAATGAGCGTAATACACTGATGGAAAAAGTGACGAGCACACCCTGTATAATCTGAAAATGTCAAGATAAATGAGTGAGTTTGAGCGAGAAATGGTTGTGGGGATGCACATGACAGGAGTATCCTTCCTTGATATCGCTCGCCATCTAGAGCGGGCATGGCAAGAATGGATGGAGCAAGGACGTACGCGCCTTCAGCCGCAAGCGGGACGGTCCCGCGCGAGTGTAGCACGCGATGATCGCGCCCTTGTGCACAACGCTTTAGCGTCGCGTACATCTTCCTCAAGGCAACTTGGGGCCGTTTGGCCAGCAGGAAGGGAAGGCGTACTCACTACGCGAAGTGTACGAGGGGCGTTTGCTAGAAAGTGGATTGCGAGCGCGCTGCGCGTTGCAGCGGATTCCACTGACTCGCGAGCACCGCCATACACGGCGCCAGTGAGCACCGGTGACGCGCGAATTTTAGTTCATCGGAGATGTGGTGAGCGTCCCCTCGAGGAGTGCCTCCAACCACGCCCTATCCACCGCCAGCAGAGCATTATGGTAATGGCTGCTATTACACGTGGTGGACGTACACGTTTGCTGCGTATACAGCATTTGACAACGGCTCGCCGCTACGTAGCTACGGCCCGTTGTGCTTGCCTACGTTCGACGGCGCCCACGTGTTTTATACATGCAACGACAACGCCCGACTGCACACTGCACGTGTTGCCCAGACCTTTATGAAAGAGAACCATATTCGGATGCTTCCATGGCCGGGCACGTTCTCCGGATCTCAATCCGATCGAACATGTCTGGGATATGATCGGTCGGAGACTTCGGGTAACGTTGAGGAGCTATGGAGGCGAGTTGAAACGGCATGATTGTACATCCCTCCCGCTACCATACAACGACTTATTGACTCAATGCCTCGGTTTGTAGCAATGGTACGCGCCGCTGGCGAGGGATATTCCCGCTATTAATACGTCACATCCCAGCAGGGCTGCGCCGCTCTCCAGGTGAGGGCAAGCTACTACTTCCATACCAAATTTCATTCCGTTAGAACCACTTCTTCAGATTATACAGGGTGTGCTCGTCACTTTTTTAAACAGTGTATTCACATCATTTGGAAATTTAACTAAAACTTTAGTACTTACATTTTTAATTGTAAAGGTTTTTATTTAAACGATCATACGTAAGTGGACGGGCTGTTCCGGGTCGAAGAACCAAATGGACGGGCTGATTCGGTTCCGGTGATGATGCTTCGTCGCTCGTTCCCGTTGATTACAGCTCGATGATGATTGAATGACTCACCGCGCACAAGGTGTAAGTTTGTATACGCTTTATTGCTTTTTCTTCGGTGAAAGGTTAGTTTTTGAATAAATGCAATTGATCTAAATATATTTATTTACACTAATTTACACTTATTTTTAAAGCTACAACAACTTAAGCTATTTATCTTCTGAGTATAACTGTTGTGATACTTTGTGTCTTGTAATTAATTATTTGAATCGGCAATGTTTGAATGACTTTTGTTTGATGATATATAAAAGAAACTGATACTTAAATGAATAAGCTTAATGTCTATGTTAAGACAACTTAACTCTCTGAGGAGAGTTTGATTACTCGAAATGAGGAGTTTACCCCGATAAAGTTATAAACGCGAAAGAACTTGTTTGTGTGTTAAACTTGTAGGTAAGACTTGTTTGTGTTAAACTTGTAGGTAAGACTTGTTTGTGTTAAACTTGTAGGTAAGACTTGTTTGTGTTAAACTTGTAGGTAAGACTTGTTTGTGTTAAACTTGTAGGTAAGACTTGTTTGTGTTAAACTTGTAGGTAAGACTGACTTGAGATTGAGAAATTTGTGATAAAGAAAACTCCAAATGAATAATTCAAAATCCCCACTGTACCATGATTGGTAGAAACTGTACAAAGAGGCGTTCTCAATTGAACTTAAAATTGAACTTGAAATTAAAATATGGGAAACACTGTCGTTGTTAGTTTCTTTGATGATAGAATTTATTGTATTGCCGTAATAACCCAGCGATTAGAAACGTTTCGCCATTTAACAAAATCCTGGAAAATTCAGACGGTAAAACCAAATGTTTTGGAGGTTCTTTGAACTACCAAGATCCAATTATTGTAGGTACATACCTTGAATGGCAATCCTGTAATCCGGCACACATGTTGGGACTGACGGTATTCTATTTTTACAAAGAACCCACTATTACTTTGAATAAAAGATCTTTGAATTTAACTAGATAGTATATGAAGTATTGTTCTGAAAGGCAATATAACTAGACCCTGATTGTATACATAGTTTAAAGCTGGCAAAGGAATATAAATTTGACCTGTACCTAAGATTCTCCGGATCGGACCAACCGCTTTATGTAAATATGAAGTGCCGCCTGATAAACATATACCGTGTGATACAGCATACTGATTTAATTTGATTTAAATTAAAAAATGGTTAGTTATGATACTTAATCGAAACCTAATCGATTCTTAAAGTAATTTAAAAATACTTAATATTAAAGTGATATTTAAAAATACTTAATATTAAAGTGATACGAAAGGATCCTGCATGTATCCTCAACAGTAAGTATCAAGCAATACTTTGATAATTTTGGAAATAGCGAGAGGTAAATATTCTAAAAATTCTGATTATCCTTTGGATGTAAATTAGACCCCAATTTTGGTTGAAACCGAATTATCTAGGAGAATCCCAAAATGTAAAAAAAATACAGGGCCGTTCAATTTAAAAAAGGGTATCTTTAGTACGTTACGTATATTTAAAAATACTTCAAATGATGGCTTTTAATCCTTAATTTTCGTGTCTAAAATTTTATCAAAATATCTTTTTTAATTTAACAAATATTTTCATAATTTCACGCATTTGTCCATCACTCTATATAAAATGGTTTATAACATTTTACTACAAACAATTTTTAAGGCCAAATTTCAAATCTTCCACATTTACTTTCTTATTATTTGCTACTATTTTTACATAAACAAACATTTTACTTCCATATTTTCATGGCGTAACACCTAAAGACTACACCACTTGGTAACGTACCGTATAATCATATAATTCTCGACTATATGTGGTTGTATTCATTAAGTATCTTCTAATAGATAATGTTTATTGTGGAATTTAATTTCTTTTAATTCTTATTTGAATATTCCGACATATTAAAATGAAATCTTTTATTCTCAGAAAGTTACGATATAAAAACCTATTTATTCAGTATGATAATGTAATGGCTTAATCATCGAAGCTTAAAAATTTTTCAAAGTTATTCCAAACGTTTTGGATGCATACTCAAGTTATCGTTCAATATTATTCTTAAGTAAAAAACTCTATTAGAAACGCATTAACAATAAGTGAATAAAGAGATAGGGAAGCAAATCTAAATCTCGGAGATACATATACTGGCATTATAGTAAAAAGAATGTATTAAATTTATATTTACGGTTAAAATTATCGAAGTGTGTGTAATATACATATTTCTTTAGATGTAATATCTCGAATATTACGGTGGCTGCTTCCACGTTACACGCATTACACACAAATACGACAAAAAGAAAAAGAAAAAATAGGAAAACACACCTAACAACTCTAACAAAAATCTAAATGTGTTTTCGAGGATTTTTATTAAGTATTAAAAGTCATTATAACCATTAGGGCTTATCAATTTAATTCCATTTTCTAAATAAATAAATAATACATCATTTCTGGTTTTATCGTGCAGGGTGCCTCCTCGAGTTCCACAGGTAATCATAATCACCGTTTTCTAATTAGTGTGCTCTCTTTTTGGAGATGTCTTTAGTTGATACAAGCCTTCGTTAAGTGCTTATGAGTGTTAAACGTCCACTGGTCGGGTTGCCAGCTCGGTAAAGCTGATTGAATGACATAAAGGCACCTTAAGCTAATACGCCCCCACAAGGAAATATACGAGGGGGTTTGATGGAAGAGTGACTATTCACAGGTTGGCAACACTTTCGCGATAGTAATTATGTTGATGACTTTGGCCATGTTTCTGATATCTACTGTCAAAATTTCGAACAAATAGGTTGTAATTCATACTCATTTAAACAAAACTGTTTTTGTTGTTGTGTAAATATAGAGAAAAAAATTTAGCCGTCACCGGACGCCTGGCAAATGTGAAGCATAAAAATCGATTGTTATTTAACACGTTCACTGCGAACGGTCAAGATATACTATACCCAGAAATAAGATGATTTTTTTCTAATTCTCTTTTCTGTAGCAGAAAAGTTATTATTAGCATTTTCCTATGTAAATTTAATATTTTTACTTTCACTATCATATTTAAAATCAATAAAAAATTGTAACGTATTCGTTTGTAAATACTTTGTTATGCTCGACAGCAGTGGCGGCTCTTTAATGAGAGTAAGTGAGCAATTGCACCCCTGGAATTATGAAACAAAACAAACCAAGCGGCGACTAACTGTGAAAGTATTTATTTATTATGTATATTATGTATTCATAGTTATTGACGAGGAACGTGGCACGCTAACAACGATAGTCGTCACAGATATAATGAGCAAAGCCCAACTGTTGCTCCGTTAAGCCATTAACATTACATTGAAGATGGGGAGAACGGTATTTTGTTCTACTTCAATGTCGTATAATACATAGCGTCTGAGCAAGTGGTCCAGTCTGCTCACGACCGTTGTAAAATGAAATTCCGTCGCTGCTTTAGAGAACAACGCGTTTTCGCGGTTAACGTATGATGAAAAAATCGCAGTAAAAATCTTAAACGGCCGATGCCTCAATTATGTTTAGAAAATAAACAGTCTGTTAAAGGTAAAGACGTTATAAGAAAATTCAAAATGGATATTTATCAGAAAAATAACTGGATTTGTGGGTGTGAAATTAAAAATACTTTGTTTTGTTTTCCGTGTATTTTGTTTGGTGGTGAACCGTCTTGGTCAAAGAACGGAATAAGAGACTTAATTCATCTTAGTGCTAAAATTATTAAACATGAAAATTCCGAAAGGCATTTGAAAAATATATTTAGTCTAAGAATGTTAGGAAAACATAACATTCAGAATGTTTTAGATTCATCCTATAGAAAAGCAATTCAAGCAATTTAAGGGATTATCAAAAACGATACAGAATGAGCTGCTTGATGCAATGTTGAACGTGTATCATGAACAAGTTGCCAGTGAAATTAAAGCAACCGACTTCATATCTGTGATAGCTGATGAAACCACAGATGTGTCCAAGCAGTTTCAGTTGATGGTTGTTTTAAGATATATTGTGAACGAGACCGGTCGAAAGATTTTGGAAATTTCTTCTGCCTAGTGGACATGATGCTAATTCTTTATCTGCCTCCATCCTTAACGAAATTAGTTTGCTTGTTGATGACCCAGAAAGACTGATTGCCCAGAGCTATGATGGGGCAGCAGTCATGAGTAGTGCTATTAACGGCGTGCAAAGACATGTCCAAGACCAGTATCCAAGGGCTAATTTTGTACACCGTTATGCACATCAGACAAATCTAATTATGTCACATGCTACATCGAGCAGTAGTAATTGCAGAATTTTTTTGCCAATCTGACGGGACTATATACATTTTTCTCCACTTCACCACAACGAGCTGCAAGATTGGAAGAATTCCTTCAGAGAAAAAGCTTACCTCGTTCTTCAAAAATAAGATGGAACTTCAATTCTAGGACAGTGAATACAATATATGAGCACCGAGAAGAAATAATTGAAACTATAGAACAAATCGAGGGAGAAGCTAGTTTACAAACTACCATTCATCAAGCTGGTGCCAATTTGCGAATTTTAGAGGAAGAAAATTTTATCTATTGGTTAACTTTCTTTCATAAAATTATGCCACATGTGTACATATTGTTTAATCAAATACAAAATGTCAATACAGATGCATTAAAAATCAAGAATAATTTAGATAATTTTGAACGCGCTATTGGAAAGATTCGAACCGAAATTGCTGACACAGATAATCAGTTGGTTAAACAAAATGACCCAGAACTGACTCCTCGACCATCAAAGCGGCGAAGAGTAACTGATGGTAGCCAAAGAAGGAGGGAAACTATTGAAGTGTGCGATATTATTTTGCTAGAAATAAAAACTAGATTTCGGTATACAGGGCACTTAATATTAGCAAACTTAATTTCTTTTAAACAGTTCTCCTCTTATCAAAAAAAATTTTCCCGAGATTGCCTTAAAGAAGCAGTAAAATTTAATACATGCTTCAGTGAAAGCAGACTACGAACTGAATTAAGCGTTCTATATTCTAGAGAAGAATTTAGGCAAAATATAGAAGTCGGTGCTGTAGGTCTGCTAGGTCTTTTGCTTGATGGATTAAGCGACACCTTTAATGAAGTTGTTACGCTTTTAAAAATTGTCATTACAATCCCAATGACACCGTCCGAAGCAGAACGCCAGTTTTCACGGCAGAAGAGAATAAAAACTTTCCTGAGAAATACAATGAAAGAAGAAAGATTAAATGCCCTTACTATGTTATCTTGTGAAAAAGAATGTATAAATGATTTCCCAAACTTTAATGAAAAAGTGATAGAACTGTTCTGCAAGTCAAAGACACGTAAAATGGACTTCGTTTATCGTCAGATGTAATTAAACTGTGTAGTGTAATATTTACTATTCCCTCAAAACAAACTCTACAATGAACAGTACCTGTCTGGAGCAGTACGTCGGTGAAATTTATAAGGATTGGGTAAGCGTTTTTGTATTACACTTTTTAATTTTGAAATTATGCACTCCCTATGTGAACCACCCCGAGCCGCCACTGCTCGAAAGGACGAATCTGTACACTAACATATTAACGTATGAACCATAAGTTTTGAGAAAAAGTCTTGACGAAGAATATTATTACCAAAAATCGTCAAACTAGTACCACTAGGATAGAAAATATGCTCGTTTGTTAGTTGCTATGGTGATAAAAAAAACACACCCAAATACACTGTAACCCAGCTAGAGAGAATCTCCAGATGCTGCCGAACATTAAGGCGTCAACATTTTATTGGCAACCGAGTTATTGTTTTAGACACAGTATCCAATTCGAAAATAAAGGGTAGCGATGATTTTTACACGTTCAATATTGCAAATTGTCCTGACAACGTAAAAGTCAAACCGAAAGCGAAATTTGTCGACAAGATTATGGTCTGGAGCGCTATTTCTCAAGCAGGCATTTCAAGACCTTACGTTGGGAGAGTTAGAGGTAAAGCTGTGAATGCAAACGTCTACATTCGCAAAAGTCCATCTAAATTGATAAATTTCATTAATGCTCACCATCCAAATGATGATGTAATATTCTGGCCCGATCTGGCTTCATGCCATTATTCTAGAATCACTCAGAACTGGTTAACTGAACATAACGTGATTTATGTACCTGAAGACAATCCCCCAACGTACTCCAGAGCAGGAAAGTTTATAACAATTGTTAGGAAGCCCAAAATAAAGCACAGTTACGGGCCAGAATATTCCAGAAGATCCAGAAACGTCATCCAGAGAATGATGGGGAAAATTCTACCAAAATTGCGCGCCATTGAGGACCATGGGCCCTTATCAGTTTTGTGAATTTAGTTTTCATATGACGCAATAGTGTATAATACTTTCCCAATGTTTATGTTTTAATAAAAATTTTACTAGTAATCGATTTTTACCTTTGATTTTTTTCTCAAAACTTATGTTCCATACGTTATCAATGTAAGCCATATCAAATTTGACATGTCTTATTTGCATAAAGAGAATAATTAAGCCCTACAAATTAGTAAACACGTGTTGAACGAGAGCGAGATAATGACTTCTTGATATCGGTGTCGTTCTTACAACTCTCCGCTCGATCGAATCTTTGCAATCGGCAGACATAGTGGGGAAGATCAACGAAGAAACTAATACGTAATCATTTTTGCAGATATAGGAACGTACGCGGATGAGTGTACAGGTAAATTCACAATAAATAGAGCAGAATACTATAAAGTAACACGCTAATTGGCGACGAAATAGTGAACTGTCTACAAACATCAGGTAAACTGAAAAAGAGGAATTGATGGTCATCCGCCGTACAGTCTTGATTTGGCACCCAATGACTTCTTTCTATTGTCGCAAATCAAAAATAAATTAATTACGAGGTCAACGTTTTGCGACGCCTGAAGAAGTGGTTGATGCTTTCAAAATGCATGTTTTAGAGGTATCATAATCGGAGTGGAAAAAAATGCTTTGAAAATTGGTTCAAACGCATGCAAAAATATATTGATCTTAATCGAGAATATTTTGAAAAACAATAAAGCCATGGAGAATGATTAATTAGAGTTTCAATTCCCGAAATATAAAAGGAGATGTTTATCACAAGTAAAAATTAGGAAATCAAACCAGAAGTAACTTTACCAATTCTGTTAAATTAAATAAATGCTTCAAAACAACATTCAATCTTCCCTTTTAATGTAATTAAGAAATGCGGTGCTACGGAAAAACCTTATTTAAAATGTATCTAATCTATATAAAATACGCAATTTCATTGTGGTCAAAAGTACCACAAAAGTTCCACTTAAAAATAACAGATGTTGCTAATTCATTTCGCCTAATTGGATTAAAAGAGGGACAAATGTATCGTTTCCTTCGATTATCGAGGGACTCTTTTCCTGTCTGACAAACTCCCAGGCAAATGACAAAGACAAAAAATATTCAGTTGGCTGTGGTAACAAACATACAATTGATGAATCGACAGACAAGGACAAGAACATCGAACACTGTGGCAAATCGCCATTTATACCTACACTTGCATTGAGACCACTATAAGGTTTTTAAATTATCAGAGACATTTTTTGCGGTTTTCATCCTTGAGTGTGGAATAATTTTATATTATTTTTGAAACTGTCGACGATAGAGGCGACCAAAATAATAGCCACTTAGTTAGGCGGGGGGTCTCCGAAATGGCCGTACAATGAGTATCATCCGACGAAACAAATCCTATGCGAAGGATAATTATATGAAAAAAAAGGAACGAGATAAAATCGACGATTTTGAACTGTAATAATGGATCGGTGGGTTTTAAAACACATGTTGCAAATCAAGTTCCATTATGTCGTATTAAAAAGCATGTGATCTGGTAATGCTTGTGGTTTAGAAAAAAATGAATTGTATTTCCTGCAAACTTTCGTTATTATAAAGAGTGTTATAAAATAACACTTAAAAACCTTAAGGGCATGTAGTACACTCTAAAATAAATATTAATACACATTGGTCAGCAAATCAACTATTTACAAGATTTGCAATTTCATTGCAATGACAGAATTAATTTTGTCTAGCAAGATTGATATCATTTAATTTCTTTTTTAGAGCTTTTATGGTTTGGTTTTCATATTTGCTATAGGTATTGCTTTATTTGTTCTTTTTTCAAATTATGTCCTTCTATTGGTTTCAGAATTAATTCTAAACCTACTACTAGCTTGTTAATGTCATTCGTATTACACTGGTCCACAAATTTTAATTTTTTTAATTTTTCTGTAGAAACTATGTACAATTTTCGTTTCTTTAATAATTCTAAGAATAGTAATAACAACAAATTTATTCTGGAACGCAGGTTTAGATTCTAGTATTTCTGGTTTAGTTTTTGAAAAATTTAGGTCTCGAATAAGATCATTTAATTCTAACCGATTTATTAGGTGTGGTTCGTCCTCTTCAGATGGCAAATTTCATCATCGCTGGTTGATAACTTGATACTTGCTTCTTCTAGTTCTGAAGCATTATATTCCTCACTCGAAACATGTGTCTTATTTTTATTGGAAACATCGAAAGTTATCGTACAGCAAAAGTACAAATCAATCGATGTGTTCACGTTAAATCCTGGTTTTGCAAATGGCATAGAACTTTTCTTACCGTTTAACCAGCCCCTCAGTGGGCGATTTAAGGTCTATTTCTTTACTTCAATATGTATATATTTAGAATAATTTAATTCTTACATGTTTCGGCAGATACTGCCTTTTTCAAAGAATTTTAAATCATATGACAGTAATATTCTGTCATTTTTTATAATTTCAAATTATTTGAAAAATGCAGTAATTGCATGTAAGAATTAAATTATTTTAAATATATACATATTGAAATAAAACCTTAAATCGCCGAATAACTAAATCTGCAATATATATATATATATATATATATATATATATATATATATATATATATATAATTACAAGAAGCCGCGCACGCATGACGTCAATAGTGGGACGCCCCCTCCCGACACAGCAGCATATAACAAGAGGTAGTGCGATCTCCAGCTCTAACCAGCGACAGACCGACTAGCTCCTGACGATGACGAGTGCGATCTCGTTAAAACGTGGAGTAAATAGTCCTTTTCAGGACAAAACTCACACGCGGCCTAGAACCCGAGAAACTACACCTTCATCATACGTCCGCGAGAACATCAAGAGTAACATATATATATATATATATATACATATATATATATATATATATATAAGTAAAAATTTCATTAACGGGTGAGCGGTCTGTCAAGTAAAAATAAAACTCCTTTATTCCACTCTATATTTCATAACGCATTGGTTACTTCATCAGGAGTGTAATTCAGAGTTAAAATTTAGCAAATAACGGCACTAAACATGTTAAAATTCGTCAAATTTGACGAATTTTAACATGTTTAGTGCCGTTATTTGCTAAATTTTAACTGGCTTCCAGTTCCCCTAGTAGTGTCTTAGTATGGAGTTGACCTTCCATTACCCTCCACTTCTTTTTATGTTCCATAACCAGATCTCCCTTCTAGCGGAATCATTGGCGATTCCGCATACAGGTTCTGGCCCTATGAAGTACCTATTAGTACCCTACTTGGCCAGCTCGTCGGCTATCTCAATACCTTTAATTCCCTCATGTCCTGGCATCCATATTAGTTACACAGTATTGCCTTGCGCCAGTCTATCGATGACCTGTTTACAATGTTTCACCAGTTTAGACTTGGTAGATGGGTTCGTAATGGCTTTAACAGGTTCCTGACTATCAGTCATTATGTTGATTTTTTTGTTTGCGCGACCGGCTTCCCGAATTTCCTCGTTGTAGGCTGCGACTGCAAACAATTCAACCTGGCAAACCGTCGTATGTTTCCCAGATTTAACAATATCTTCCTTCTGGGGTACATTCCGCATATACCTGCACCTGTGTTCCGATCAGAATTGTGATCCAACCGTGTACCAGGTGCCGGCACCACAATCGTTCGAGCGACTCTCTGCCTGTTGCTATAAATATGTTCAGCTTAGCTGTAAACATAATCTCAGATGCCACACTATTCGCCGGCATTTGAAATGTCGGCTCTCCCTGTTCCTGGTTCCTGTGATATCTGTATGGCGCCTTACAAACTTATTAGACACCATACGCAATTGGCCTTCAGCCTCAGGATCGCTGCCATGGCCTCCGCTTTCACAAATAATTCGAACGAAGGAAGATCCACGATGGTCTTCATGGAGGCGATTCCCTTGCTGTTCATAGCTCTCGTGATTCCCAACAGAGCATGTCGCTGGAGAGTCGTGAGGAGCCCCACCGACGATATCAACTCCGTCCTCCTCCACCAGACAACTGCCCCATAGGTAATCGTTGGTCTTACTACTGCTATGTGCAACTAGCATATCACATTTGATTTTAATGGCCAGGTCTTGCCAATAGCTCTTCTGATCTCCAGAAGGAAATGCCCGCCACTATCCCCGGGAATTTCCTCTAGAACACAATCACAATGTTATCTGCGAACCCCTGCTCCATATTCCCTGTTCATTTAATGTCCTGATGAGATTATTCACTACTAGACTCCATAGTAGCGGTGACAACACGTCTCCTTGAGGAAACCTTTGTTGTCCTCATGGAGATTGTTTTGTTTTGCATTTGGGCATGAACTATTCTGCTACGCAGCATGTTATAGACTCAATTGAATGTGGAGCTTTTTATTTTTCGATCTCTTAAAGATCGAATAATTGAAGACGTCGAGGTGTTATCAATAGCTCCCTTTATGTCTAAGAAAACTGCAAGCCCAATATCCATTTGGTTTAGGCTCCTTTCGAGGCCCTCCCCTCACCAGTCGTATAAATATTTAAATACTAGCTAATCCCGACCACGCTTCGCTGTGACTCAATCTGAAATGAAATGAATGAGAAAAGAGATAAATTTATTATAGTAAATATAAATTCACTGGGAAAACAAATCATCCAATTGCGTTGCTGTGGCTATGTGAAGTTAAAGGAAAAAAAATGTTTTTAACAAAAAAATATTTTTTTTAATTGTAAAGCTGATGAATTGAATACATTTTTTGTTTAGTCCATTTAGTTATTTAACATAACTTATAAACAATGTAACCCGCTATTTTAATAATGTTCCTGTCATTTGGCTTTTAACACATTGTCGAAATTACTTCAAAAACGTCACCTTTCAAATATCTCGGTGTTATTTAAATTCTTTTAATAAAATTTGTATCGTATATGTTCTCTTTTCTTCGATCTTACCTTGAATAAATACAATAGTGAGTGTATTCTCTTAAATATTTAATCTTCCTTTCTTGTGATCCTTAATTTTTGGATTTTATATCACTTTATGTTTAACTTCTTTCTATAACAGCTTCTCTGTGCCTGTTTCCTATTACTTTTCATTCTCATTGAACTTGTTATTAAATTCCTTCTGCCAATACTATTCTTATTCCAGTTATAATTTTTCGATTGTCAATTTATTACAAACAAAATGAATATGGCCATCGCTATACTACTACATTATATTATAACATTATTTTCTTTAGATTGACATTTTTAAATTCGTTATATCTTTTGAATGGAATGTCCGATTTTAATAATTAAAAAAGTATTTTACTGGTATTGAAATGGTCTTTAATAAAATATCATTTAATAGGATAAGGAATAATACAGAGGTATGGATAATATGGTTTGATTATTGTCGGCACTTTTATTAACTTTTAAAATGTTAAAAAGTAGTTATAGTGGCATAACTAAGGTAGTTGGACATATGGTTTCGCGGACTTTTTTGTAGATATTAATACGTTCTATAATACTGTAGAACATTTTTTTTTGTTCTATCAACAATAGTTTCCGCAGCGTACGCGATGGCAGATTTTTTGTGACTAATTTTTTCACACCTTGGGTTACATTAATGTATTTTATTGGGGATCCCTTTTTTTTGAAAATGTAATATAGCCTATGTTACTCAGTGAAAATGCAGCTTTCTAATGGTGAAAGAATTTTGAAATCGGTCCAGTAGTTTTTGTGTGAAAACATTACAAACATACATACAAAAACACAAATGTTTCCTCTTTATAATATTAGTTTAGAAAACGATTTTTAACATATAGGTTATTCTAAAGAAAGCTCCCAGTTTGAAATGGCCATAAATTCGGCAAATTTTATTGTGTATTATTATTATTATGTATTAGTAAGGTTATCTAAAACTGCAAATGCTTGCAGCTCAGTTCCAAAAAAAGTTTTGGGCATAACGTCCATTAGACATTTTTAACTAATTTCTTCAGTAACACATCCTTTACCTATGGCAGTTATGTCATGGGACATCTGTATTTTTAATAAAGTCTTAGTTTTTGTCCGTCTTTTTTTGGCGCATATTGTATGTTCTAGTCTGACTGCTATTATATTCTAATTTATACTGTTTATTAATAATGAAATGTCATTAAGAACACTAATTTTATCTATAACGATCCTCCCTTTCATATAAAAAAGTATCGCTTGCCAACATGTTTACGAAGAAGAAAGAAGTATATTATTGATGATAGTCATATCAATATTCATATTCATATATGGAAACTATTAATTTTTCTAATTAATAGTAATTTCGGCCGTATAATGTTTACAATGCAATAGAAGAAAACCGTTTTGAACCTGTCCGTCTTATTATTTTTAAATATTTACCTAATTATTAACAATATTTTCATTGCATTTCTATAAAAATCTGAATATAAATAATCGATCTCGAAGAGAGACGGAAAAGAGAAAGAAAAGAATCAAAAGAAAGATTAGGTCGTTAATTTGGTTGTCCGAATTCTTAAGCACCTGATCGATTTGACAATAATTACCCCGTAGATGGCGTGTTAAGTGAATCGAATTGATAGTATTCAATTAAGGTGACGACCAAGTCGTCGATCGTGGGGAAATTACGAACTACAAAATCGTCCTTCTCGGGGACCGGGACGCGTCTGGACATCGATGTCACCCACTCGCGCCGATAAGCCCGACCGACGATAAGAGAACCGGGGCATTAAGTGGAAGACAAATCTGTGCTCAGATGAGATCGTGATATGAGATGAAGGCGCCAGGCTTCACGCGGGACCTGTTTTATGGTCATTCACACTAATAGTTGATGAAGAAATGGTCATTGTCAAGGTATGTACGTGGTGTTTTGGAATAATAGTTAGAATTATGATATAAATTTATTTTAATTTCGCCTATTTCATATAAAAAATTATTATTTTCACAATTATGATGGCCCATTTTCCTTTCATAAGTTCTAACACAATTTACAACCTGCGACCTAATTTCACAAGTGTTTAATGCAGGTAATTTAGCAATTAGACGATAAGAATTTAAATCTTCTGTCTATTTGTTTAGTACAGTATAACCTCCTTATAATGGACACTGACGGGGAATCCTAAAATGTTCAATATATGGAGGTGTCCAAAATGTGGAGGTGAAAAAAAAACGAAAAAAAATATTCATTCTCATATCAATTTAATCACACATAATAAGACGAAAGTCTAAAAAAATTTACAATACTTAATACACGTACATACATACATATTTTATGCTAGATTTTACTTGAAATAATCATTAATTGTTGTTTGTCTTGCTTTTTCATTTTATGTTTAAATATCTCAGATTCACATTCAAGAAGAGCTTGAGAAATATTGTTAGCAATGTTAAAACTGTTAGTGCTTAAGAAATAGTTCTCAAGATCTTTTAATTTTTGATGGGCTTCTGAAATATTTGATATTCTAGTTACAAATTCCTCTTCAATCTCATTTTCCATTTCATCACTGATATCAGTAATTTCATCGATACAATCTATAATGGAAACATTAGGATTTTCAGCAAATAACTCATTATCAATTAATGCGTATGTGCTTAAATCTAAATTAGTGATGTTAAAATTCGGAAATAAAAATGCTAATGGTATATTATCTTCTATATCGCACTCTGCACTTAGATCACTGTCACTTTGATTGAATCCGCATTTTTGAAAACAGTTTCTTACGGTCACAGGCGAGAGTTTTTTCCAAGCAGCTGATATCCATATTAATGCAGTGACTACCGTAATGCCTTTTCTACCATTTCTAGTGAATTTTCAGTATCATTTAACGCCAAAAGCCTTTTTACAAGCATGCTCCGGTAAATTACCTTAAAGTTTTGAATCACACCCTGGTCCATAGGTTGACAATGCGAGGTAGTATTTGGAGGCAGAAAAACCAATTTTACGTTTTCCAATGAAATCTTCGAATGAGAAGTGGCATTATCAAGAAACAAAATTACATGCCTTTTTTCTTTCTTCATCTTGTTATCAAAGTTCTTTAACCAAGCTGACATAATATCCAAAGTCATCCACGCTTTTTTGTTAGATATCCATCCTATCGGCAACTTATCCTCATGAGCTCCTTTAAAACATCTAGGTTTCTTACTTTTACCGATGACTAACGGCCTTTCCTTATCACCCTCCATATTTGAACACAACAATATAGTTAGTCGTTCTTTTGCAGATTTTCCTCCGGCACATTTATCACTTCTTAACGCAAATGTTTTTGTCGGAAGGGCGCGGAAAAATAAACCGGTTTCATCAGCATTAAAAATATCTTTCGGAGAGTAATCTTTGCATATTGATTGCAACTTGACTTTCCAATCGTCTACATTTTGCATGTTTACATAGGCAAATTCACCACACACACTTTTAAATGATATTTTATGTCTTTGACAAAATTTCTCCAACCAACCACTAGACGCTTTGAATTCGGTGAGTTGTAAACTTTGTGCTACTTCCAGCGCCTTTTCTTTGAGTAGGGGTCCTGACATGGGAATATTTTTGTTACGCACCTTACAGAACCAGTTGAACACTGCTCCGTCGATTGCTAAACCACTAGTTTTTGGAAACTTCCTTTTTTGAGCTAGGTTTCTATTTTTCTCGAAAAGTTCTTTTATTTCACTTTTGTTTTTCACTATATCACTAATTTGCGACTTTCCGACACCAAATTTTTCCGCGAGCTTTCGGACACTTAAGCTTTGCTGTTCACTAACCGCAATAATATCAATTTTATCTTGGATTGTTAACCGCTTTCTTTTACTAGAATCCATGTTGACACTATCAAAGGCTAGTTCAAAGTGATTCAAAATACATATCACTCCACTTATCACCTGACGAGTAGGCCAGTGGTAAACCGTCGTTCCTTTGTATTATGGTAAAAACCCGAGTAGATATACTTCCACGTGTGCACTTTGTACATACATATGTATTATGGGAAAAACCCGAGTAGATATACTTCCATGTGTGCAGCAATAAAAGTACATACATACATACATAATTGCAAAATTTTATTCGGCGCCGCCCGTCTCGTCTGTCCTTAATTAAGAGATATATTTACAGATGTTTTATTGCTTCGGTGAAATAAAGGGTGTCGGCGTCCGATTTATGGAGGGTCCAATATTAGGAGTGACTATTGTTAAGAAAACCCATTATAAAATTTCGTACCACAAAAAATGTCTATTTTTTAGAGGTGTCCGATTGTTGGAGGTGTCCATAATTAGATGAATTTTAAAATCAAGGTCTTGGATCAATGAAATCAAACAGATTAAAAAAGACATATTGGTAAAGATTTTCACTAGAAAAGGAACTGAGAAAGTAAATGCAAACTCTATAAAACTATAAACATAGAGAAACAGCTGGAGATACCAACAATTATTATACCACACAAGAAGAGGTACGAACGACAATACCAAGGTCAAGAACCGAAAATCACCAGGTATCGATAACATTCCAAATGAGCTGATTAAATACAGAGGCGCAGATCTTGAAAACGAGATAAAGACATTACTCAAAAAATTCGAAAACTGCGAGGCAATACCAGAGGAATGGAGGTCAAGCATAACCATCCCAATCTATAAAAAAAGACATAAAAAGTGACCCGTCAAGGTACAAAGGCTGAGCTCCATTTCGTAAATATTCACTAAAATCCTCTCACAAAAAATTGCGAACAAAGTAGGCATTTCTGAAGAACAACAAGGTGTTCGGTCAAATAGATCTACAACCCATGCAATATTCATCGTAAGACAAATGATAGAGAAATCAATAGAATATGATAAACCTATCTTCAGATGCTTCGTAGATCTGAAATAGGCCTTCGACAGAGTACGCTTAAATAATGTAATCACTCTCTTACAGCAGAAGAATGTTAACAAAAAAATATATCAACATAGTTAAAGAGCTCAACAGCTGCAACAGAACGAGAATAAAAACTGAACGGTGGGTGACAGAAGAAATTAATATAACAGCGGGCATTAGACGAGGAGATAGCCTCAACCCATGTCTGTTTAACATGATCATGGGTAGAATAATCGAAGCAGTAAATGAAGGATACAAGATGTGTAACCACTCATTGAGAATTTTATGCTATGCAGACGACGCTGTACTTACAGCTGCGAACGAAAGCGACCTGCAACGTCTCTTGTACAGTTTCAAATTAGCAGCCGAAAAACTTAATATGACAATATCGTGCGAAAAAATCTACATGGTCATAGCGAAGGACCACATGAGATGCAAGTTAGTTGTCAACGAGCACATAATAAAACAGGTGATGAACTTCAAATCTGGGGGTTGAGATATCGGGCGACAGACATTTACATCAAGAAGCGAAACAGCAAACAAATAAAGCAACTAGAATATCAGAATATCTACGATAAATAATATGGAAACAAATTCACGAGTAAAGTAAGTAAAATCAGAATATATAAAGCCTGCATCAGACCTGTGCTAACCTACGCCGCTGAATCAAGGGCCGAAACATCACAAAGAAAAAGAACAATGAGAACAAAAGAAATGAAAATAACGAGCCATCGAAAAAATTCATAATTGGAGTAGACTGTGAAATTGGGTTGGTACTTTAGCCACTTCCACATAATGACACATTACTTGATGCTTGACAGTTTCATTTGGTTTCACTGTAAAAAAAGGTTATGGCATTGAAATTATACTACAACAAAAAAGAAAACAAATAATTTATTTAATATCGAAATCATAATCCAAATTTACATATAGCTACAGAAGTTGTTGAAAATGTTGTCCATTTACATCTAAACAAATTTAATTTTCTTAATAAGAGTTTTGAAAAATTTGACACAAATTTATAGTTTCAATGTCAAATAATAAATGTCATTATGTGGAAGTGGCTAAAGTACTAACCCAATTTCACAGTCTACTCCAATTATGAATTTTTTCGATGGGTCGTTACTTAGGACTATAAATGGCACCACGCTGAGAGACAGAATAAAGAACGAAGGCATACTAAGAGAAATCGGAATGGAAAGCGTTGTAAGATGGATGGGTCCAGAAAGACTGGCAAAATGGCCAAAAACACAGAAACCCAACACCAAACAACCGATAGGAAGACCACATAAACGCTGGGCGGAGAGTTAAACACCGCTATCACAAGAAGGAAAATTACAGAAAACAACAAGACTAGATCCTACTAGAAGATGAAAAAGAAGAGAAGAAGGCCATTGATCCAGTCCAACACGGAGTCAATGGCTTCAACGAAGTCACTCATCTCATATGCTCTAAGTTCTCCACATTCGCATGTTGATGTCTCAGTCAGTCCTCGTTAATAGAATGAGTCACGACAAATGCCGTGGGACGTTCTTATTCTATCGAGTGTTTTCCGTTCATGGTGAAGCTTCTCAATTCCTGGATTCCTGGGAAGGACATGGTAGCATTGGTGATGTGGGCTACCTGAGCAAGTTTCAAGGCTTGCCAATACTCTCCCCATCTATCATTTGGGTTCAAATTTTCTGCTATAAGTTGGTCTGCTAGCAGTAGTAAAGTGCCAATAATAGTATTCAAAAGCGCCAGGATGCTTTAAACATTGAATTTTAAATGTCTTTTGTAGCGGTTAGTTTTGCAACATTTTCATGGAAATGTGTATTTTATATGTTATGGTACAGTGTTGCAAATACGGTGTTAATATTCAACCCAAATCAGTGATTTTTAGCTTGTTTTTTTTTTAATAGGGATTACTTTTCAATATCCTTACTCAAATACCACATATGCTTGATATCCAAACAAGTAATTAAACATAAAGATTAAATAAGTAAGTAATTTGAATCTTCCAGAATCGGTAATAAATAGGAGAAGAATAAAGGTCGTCAAATTAGAACCTCGAAGCATACTTGATTTACTGTTATTAAAACGCAAAAAGAACGTGTTATTCAAACAGGACAAATAATAATTAATAATCCATACCTTAGCGATCCCCAGCAACTTAACGTCAAACAGAGGGGGCCAATGGAAGGCCATGACTGCTAGAGTAATTATAATTATTATTACTACCGTGCCAATGGAGCAACTAAAGATGTTTGCCTGTCGACATTCTCCAAACGAAATAGAAACCAAGCAAGCTTTCCAAAATAGCGGCCCTGGATGTGATCCTGAGATCTCGGCATCATAAGCCAGTTATGGTAAATATACAAATGAGTTGTAGAAGATTATAAATACATCAACTATAAAAGTAATTTACTATGATCTAAATACTAGTCAAGCAATAATTTTTTTTTTAAAACCTATAAAGCAAATTATATACTTTTTAATAACTTTTGACTAATTAAACTAGAGGTTAGGAAGTGAAGACGAAGAGAAACAGCATTGCAACATACTGGTCCCGCTATACTTGCAGCACTGATCCGAAATTAAGGTAATTTGGGAACTATTCGAGGAATTTCCCCAATTTAAGCTCTTTGGTTGACCGTTAATTACTAGATTCTTCCTCTTCTTCTAACTTTTGGGTTGGACGCCAGCACGTCCAAGTACTTTAGCACAGTATTCTTTGTACCACCCCATTATATCTCTCAGTTCCACTCTGTTACTCTTGTCTCCTCGATAAAATCCACTATATTCCTCAGGGGAAGTTTCAGTACCCTCGTAGGATCGATAGATATCTTCTGAAATGTTTCTGTCTTGAGTTCTTTCAGTTCCTCGCAAGTGCATATTACATGAAGGCTCGTTTCCTTCCATTTTTTACATCTCCTACATCAGGGCTCGCTAACCAAGCCCATGCAGTACAGATGCTTCCTTAAAGGACAATGTCCGGTTATTAGGCCGGTAATAATTTTAATATCATTTTTGTTACTAAGAATTAGTTTGGCTGAAAATCTCGCATCCAGCTCCCTTAGTACTGTCTCAGTATGGAGTTGATCATCCGTTAACCTCAATTTATTTTTATATTATCTTTCTAGCCACAACCAGATCTTCCTTCTGGCTGAATCCTTAGCGATTCCAAATGCGGAATTACTAGATTATGAAACGATACAAGGAAAATAGAACTTAAAGAGAATGTTGAAATAAAGAAAGTGTAGCTAAATGATGAAGGAGTAAAGATTGGGTCACCTATAGCAATCTGTTACTAGAATTGTTTCGTCTTTCTATTCCTATGTCTTTCTAGTTTTCGATGCAAGACTATTGCTGAGATCTTTATTTTCCGTTCTTTCCTATTTTGGGACATATTTTTTTTGTCCGTTCATTGTACATTTCCTTATATTGCAGCCTATTTAACTTGATCTACCTACTTTTTCTTGGGTGTTCTTCCTATGTTCCTTTGATATAAGGTCTTGCTTGTTATTTCTTAGTCTGGCATTCTGTACATATGCCCTAACTACACCAGCTTTTGTCGATGCCTTTTATATTTAAATGTTCTCTGTATGTTTCGTTTATTATTCCATCTCTACGCGTTTTTGTTTTATAAGTGTGTTAATTAGAGTATTATTAATTTTGACATGTTTAAAGCAATGTTATAAATATTCTTCGAACTGCAGATCAACTAAAACCGAAGTTATTAGCCAAGTTTCTTGTTCTTTGTTTCCTAGTCTCGATAAAGATAAGCCTATGTTATTTTGGATTCAAGTTTGGTAAAATTACTGTATCTAATTTTATATATTTTATCCTTTTTTTTTATTTCAAGAACATCTAAATATAACAGAAATGTAAGAAACAAAAAATTACTAATTCTATAAAAATATAAACCGAAAATAAAAAGCTTATTAAAAGCCTAGAAGAAAGAAATAATTAGCAAAGTATATTTGCATTATTATCACCATCCTATTTAAACTTACACTTTAACTATCCGCATATTTATAAACACTATTTCAAATTTTAAATTTATTACTCAAACTGTTCGCGTATAAATTCTTCTAACTTGAATATTTGTACTGCTAGCATTCTAATGCATTATGTTCAGTGACTATGAAACAGTAGCCAACTCCTGTTGATATTAAATTAATGACATCGTATTAATCTGAACAGAGACTTTTTAAAAAGACAACCTAAGCACTAACTGACTCGAACTGGTCAGTTTGCTCGAGAGAAGAGGACAGATGAGAGTCACCTCATCTACAACGATGAATTAAATCCGATGAGATACGCATAGAAAAAGAAGAACATATCATTTACATTTATATAAACTTCGAATGTAATGTAAAATACATGGAATGTAATCTAAGTCAAATAGAAAAGAAATAAACAGTATTAAGTTTGAGTTTGTTCACCCGGAATTTTAAGCATTCTCAGGTAGTGTTGTTTTAAATGAAATTTTAATGTTTGGTAACCGATTTTGATGTTGATTTTTACTAATTTGTATAAAGTAAATTATAATTATAAACTTTCGAGATTGTATTGTTACAATTTTAATTCGCATAAAGTATTTTTTTAATTTTCTTCGTAAACATAGTTCAATATAAAATTTAATTTATAACACTTTTATATTTGATATTTATTTATGTTTTCTAAGAAATTCTTATAAATTAAGAAGTTAATTTTAATAAAATATATATATTCCAATATATTTCATCAAAACATTACCTATTCGTTGAGAAAATTTTTGACTAATTTTAAATATCATGCAATCTTAAACTTGTAATGGTAATATTGTAATAAGTAGAGCTGAGGATGTTTGCGGTACGGCAGGACCGTATGTAGTGCATCCCCACCAGCGTATAAACACGATGCAGCGAAACACTTTAGTTAGTCGTGAACTGGCAACGTGATCGTGTGTTGTCTTGAGCTCTATTTAATAAGTATGACGGACGTGCCCAAGCCAAGAAAGCGCCCATTGTATAACGACGTGAAGGAATTTATCCGAGACTTTCCCGATTTGTATTATAATGGAGCAAAAGTGGTTTGTAAATTATGCGATAAACAGTTACTTTGCTGGGACAAATACGACTGTAAAAGACATGTTGAAAGTGTACACCACAAAGACAAAAAAAATAATGTGCTGTCTAAAACGCAATTCATTTTCGATTTATTGACAATGCTACTCGTCTGCGATGTGCCAGTTCACCTGCTAGATAAAAAAGCCTTTCACGACTTTTGGAATAAATACAATTCCAACAAAAAGCTACCGTCACGGAGAACGTTACTCACCTATTTACCAATTGTGCGTGAGGACATTGAAAACAGAATGAAAGCAGTAGTAAATGATAAACAGTTATGGGTATGTGTCGACGAAACGACAGATCGAAAAAAACATTATATTGTGAATATTATAGTGCGTGTACTAGATCCTGTCAAATCAACATTTCCCATTTTATTAGCCAGCAAAAGATTGGAAAAGTGCACTAGCGAAGTAATTACGAAGGTAGTGCTCGATACGCTACAAAAATTTCAAGTTTCAACTAATCAACTCCTGATGTTTATGAGCGATGGTGCTGCGACAATGCGTTCTGTAGGCCGTTCTCTTAAAGCAGATTGTGAAAGACTTTTGCATGTGACATTGCTACCTCTCAAACCGCGTTGGCAGCAAACCCCAGTGGGAACTAGAACGGGTCCTAATTCCGCCCCTGGTCTCCAAAAGGCCCTTCGAAAAGACTTGCCGACTAGCTCAGATCGTAAAAAAAAAAAAATAGCGGAGGCGTCGTGGGTCACACAACGCATCGATGTTAGGGCGGGCACCACTACGTTTGTCTGGCAAGACTTTGGCCAACGTAGAACACCCACGGCCTGAAGGGCGTAACACAAGGGGTGTTCGGCCACTCAACAGTAAAATACATAAACTCTCACGCCTGTCAGGAACCAAAGGTAATCAAACACAAAACAAAGATATCAGTATCAAAACTATTTATTACACAAGATTTAAAACGTGGAAAACAAGTTATGCGTTACAAAATAATTTACTCTTCAGATCAACACCAAAAACAAATAACACAATAGAAAACAACCGGAAGTTATCAACAATAACGGAATAATACAAATGGTCCAACAGGTGAACGTTTCTTCACTCGGAATAGATGGCTAAGTATATAACTAACAAAAGTATACAAAAAAAAGGTAGAGCAATTAAAATTATCTTACGTACGAGGTTAAGCCTCTCTAAATGTAATGTCAAAGAAAATTGTAAGAATTTAAGGTGACGTGATCAAAATTACAAATGTCCACTAAATATTTGAACACCGGGTATATAAAATTACAGTATAAATAAGGTAATATAAAACAAATATCTATCATAGATAACGCTATATGAATCTAACAAATCAAATGTGCTCAAAAGTAAAACAAGCACAGATACTCTAATTGTAAACGCAACCTCCTGTATATCAGGTTATAATAAAATACAAATTAAAACTAAACGTCAAATTACAAAGATTAGATACTTCGAGAGAACGGAAGTGAGAATTCTTACTATGGTCCTGTACAAAATGTTTACATAAATATAAAGTAATCACTGATTTAAAATTCGAAGTGCTCTCTAATTAAACAGAAGCTCCACTCAAGGTACGAGCCTCAAGATTATAAAATTGCTCAATGAAATGGTTGCAAGATTCATAAACTATTCATGATAATAAAAGTAAATGAGGTTAATCTAAATAAAAAAAATTACCAAACTAAATTAATTTAGGGGGTGAAGCCCTTAATTTGATTATTCTAGTGAAAGGATCACAACAAAAAAAAAGAAAATGGAGAAAGGAGAAGCCCCTCTCTGTAGTTAAATAAAAATATTAAATCCAAAATTACACTATCACCCTATAGATGATTTAAAAGAAAAGTTAAGTTTAATTAGTCTCCAGACAAAAGATGTCTCTTAAGACACCGAAAATAAATTCTAAAGCACACTTAGCTGGCTCCAAGACTATGATGAAACGTTTTCCCCGGAGTCTGTCTTCCTGGAAAATTCGTCAAACAATCGAAATGTAAGGGTTTTAACCACCATACAGGAAACTTGGTCCTAGATGGCCTTCGGTCACCACGTGGTATTTTTTCCCTTAACGAAACGAGTTCAAAATGGACAATCACGCCATTCCGACAGGATATACATTAATTCCAGAATTATACCACAATTAATCGGATAACCCGATATAATCCTAAGAAGAAAAATTCGAAATAAGTAATACTCAATATATTAAAAATATCTCTTACCGCCTAACAAGCTTCTTCGAATTAAAAAAAGACACGTTATCGTGGCGATGACTTGGGAAGAAGTAATGGCAGAAACCCGCGTGTTCCACACAATGGCCGACATACGTCATCAGAAAATTCGGAAATATAAATGAAAGAAAACGAAGCTCAAAATCTCCCAACAATTAAAGTACGCCTAAAGAGTTCAAACGAGCCCACATTGTAAATAATTAAATTTTAGGAAACGGTAAATATCAAAATCAAGGTAATGATACATTCAAAGTAGAATTCTGTAACTGAAGGAAAACAAAATTCCGAACAGAGGGCGCTCTAACGAAAGCGTTAATAATTAATAAACTGAAACAGTAGTTCCAAAATTAAAGACACTGCGACAAGACGATCTTACAATTCAAAAAGCGAATTCCCACAAAACAAAATAAAGTAACGGAGATACATGACTCGAGGAAATCGGAAAACACTGTCAGAATGATTAACACGGCAAAAAGAATGTTTAAAGAAGTGTACTGCGTCAGATATAGCAACTCCAACCATATCGGAACCAGAATTATATAACAGAAAATATAGGGTCGGTCAAAATAATCGCACCCGAAATTAGAATTAGGAATTATTTAACTTTTGAAAAGCTTAAACGACATGATAATTAATAAACTAAAAATATAAAATAGAGTAATTTGAAACAATTGAAAAATAAGCGGATCACGATGACTTGAAGAGCCTAGAATAAGAGTAAAAAGAATAAGAATTCACCAGCACAACGCCGAGTGATTTTCTATACGTAACAACATGTAAAGTGCATGCTTTACACCTTGTGGCACAAACTATTCGGCAATGTTATCCAGAGGTGGATGCATTAATAGCAACCACAAAAAAAGTGTTTCTAAAATCTCCCAAACGAATTCGAGAGTTTCACAGTCGGTGCCCTGGTATTCCCGAACCACCAGAGCCAATCCTTACACGTTGGGGAAGTTGGTTAAAGGCGGCATTTTATTATGCCAAGTATTTCCAACAAATAAAATCTGTGGTTCTACAATTCAATCCTGCCGAAGCTGTAGCCATTAAGGAAAGCCAGAGACTCTTTCAAAACCCTTCCCTTGATGCAGATTTACAAACTATTTATAACAATCATATAGGATTGTTTAACGCAATCGAGAAATTTCAAAATACTGCATTATCGTTAGCGGAGTCACTGCAAACACTGGACGATGTACACGCCCAGCTATGCGCAGTAAATGACAACAAAAATGTTAATGTAATAGAAAAGTTCGAGAGTGTGATAAACAATGATTTTGATTTTACCAGATTAAAACAAATTAGTAATGGTGCAAGTGTAGATTCGGTTTGTATCTATAAAGATTATTTTAATTGTGCGTGTGTTACATCCGTAGATGTCGAGCGGTCTTTCTCAAAATATAAAAAAATTTATTCATCACGGCGTACATCGCTCACCGCTACAAATATGGAAACGTATCTAATGCTACAAACTTACTCCAAGTCTTATCCACTTGGCGCTATGCTATAATAATCGTAAATAAGGTAAGTGTGTTATTTATATACAGTACACATAACTGACATACCTAAGTGATATAAATAGCGAATGCATGTAAAGCAATAAAATCACGCATGCATCACCGATCGAAACAAGGTCATTATATTCGTGCGTTTAACTGAATACTATCCTGGCACACCGCAAACATCCCCAGCTCTAATAATAAGCATACGAAATGGTATATCACGGAAATTCTACCGAAAGTTGTGAGTGCTTCGTTTAGTTTCAATAAAAAATTGTTTGTTTTAACAGAGATCTATTAATGTTTAATTGCAGGTCAACTTACTCTCGAATGTAACACTAAAATCCTTTGTAGAGCTGCGTTTTTCTATAACAGTATTTTCGATGTAATAAAGACAGTATATATAATTTATTTTACTTGTGAAAATCACAGCAAAGCATTTGGAGATATTGAAATTGAATTTATACATGCCAACTGTGAACAGTATTTAAATTCTTATGCAAAAACTCCACATCATTTATGCTCGTAATAGTGTGATATATTTTAAGGTCATATTGCATCTCCTATTAGGTCGTTGATAAACACATTAAACATAAGTGGGCCAAGTTCGAACCTTGAAGAACTCCTGAATTCGGATAAGAAATCTAGATTTATAGCCATTTTAGGTAACATAGTTTCCTCTAACTGTCAAATATGATAAAATAAAACAAATTTTAATGAATTTCACTTTTTAATTTACACCGTAAAGAACGTTTCGCTCCAAGCTGAGCTTATAATGGAATTTCATCAAGTAAAGGCTGAAACAATCATATATGTCAAATATGACTTCATAAACCTGTTTAGAGAATGGTTAAATTCAAAAGCTCACAAGTAAAATATGGTCGACTGTATCGAATACGCGACTGAAGTTCCTATAAATAACATCTAATTGACTAGCATTGAGCTATGTCTTGGGTTATGCAGCACAAGTTTGTTGGAGTGGAACGATTTTTCACAAGCTTATGCTGTGTAGGAGAAATAAATGGTAGACATTTGAACGAGATGATTTTGTAAAGGACGGATTCAAACATATTTTATATATTTATATTATTACAAACCGCGGCTTTGCAGATTATTAGGTGTGGCTGCCGTGTGCTAATAATATTATTATTCTATAATAAAATAATTAGTGGTACTGGTGAAGTTTCATCAAAGGTCCAGGACGTGCGTGATAATGGTTAATTAAATAAATATATTACAACTTACTAACTAAATAAAACACAGAAGCGTTGTCCTTAAAGTCTGTATTTATTTGTACATAAGAAAGAAATTTAACTTGGTATATTTAAAAGTAATTAACACAAGTAATATATACACGAGGAGCAGTAAATAAGTAATTGAAAATTAACACAAAATACACTGAAAACGAACGTTAAATTGAGCAGTAAATTAAACGTTAATTAATTACGATTAATATAAAATAATCCCTTTATCGACCAATACAGACTTACCTTTAAGTTGCGAAGGTGGTCGGACACGTGGTCTGCGAAGATATACTTGGTCAAGTATATGTAGAGCGGTGTTTGGCCGGAGGAACAAGAAATAAATTAATTAAATCAATGTGAATTAATAAGGATTCGCTTAAAAGAATAATGTATATTGAACAGTACAAGATTACCTTCTAATTACAGAGATGTAAGGGCACGTGCATAATGCCAGTACTTGACCAGTACGGCGGGTAAGATGTGGATCTTACGAGAGTTCTAACGAGAAGAGACTGATAGTTTGTGTCGATAGAACACTGGTCTAGGAAAAGGTCTGTTTTATGACCTAACTGGAACAGAGGGTCGATATCTTGAATAATAAATAATAAGAAGCGCGACCTGAAGAGGTGTTCTATCGATGGCATAAATATTATTAAAATATCCCTTGTGAAATAAGCTTGAAACACAACATATAAAAGAAGATGTATCTAATTAAATTAAACAATTTAATGAAATGTATATAGAAATTTCACAGTGAACGTTATCGTTGTTGACGGGTCAGGTAGAAGACCAAGGGTCTCTCGGCTAGGGATAGAACAAAAAAAAATATTTCTCTTTGCAAACGAATATCTACAGAAAAAATGTCTTAAGTTAAGTATTTTAATCGAGATATTTAAAGAAGAAAATATAATTAAAAAATAAATTAAAATATTCTTATATACGAAGCGTAACAATTAGGTAACAATTCGCCCACCCTTTGAAAGGCATTTTTATGTCTATGAGTGTGTTGCATCAGAAATTGTTAATTAATTGTAAAGTTTGATTTTAAGGACAAAATATAAAAAAAAACGCACCAGGAGCGGCTTGTGCATACTGTACCTATACCATGTCACGTATATGGCGTACGGGGAAACCTGGAAATCCGTAATAGGCAAGTTTGCGTTTCTGAAAACTAAGAGGTACAGTTTGAATTAATTGATTTAAGTAATTAATCAGAGTTCGATTAATTAAATGCAAAAGGAAAGAAACTGATCTGATTAGTAAGTCGCTTAGGTGTTAGTCGCGATATAATGCAGTATAAAATATATAATATCGAAACAAAAAAAAAGTGAAAGGGCCCTTATCTATCATTACATATCTAACTAACTTGATTGAATTATTATTTCTAATATTTAATTGAAATACCCGTTCAAGGTTTCTGGTATAGGTACCGAAGGAAATAATGACGTTACATCGAATGAAACCAAAACTTCTCCGTCTTCCAGTTTATAATCTTTAATTAATTGAACAAATTCTAAGGAATTACTGGCTCCAAACTTTCTGGTTTCACGGGTAAATTTTTAAATTCATTCACTAATTGGGTATCGTGTAAGTCGGTGAGTTGATACCTGGAACGATAGCTCTCATTGAGTTACCTGGTTTATGTATCTTCGGCAAACAATACATTCTTGGTACTAAAGAATTACCAACATTTAATTTACATTTTTGGGTAGAAGTTACTAAAATTGGACATTTCTTTAACGCATCTTTAGCTTCATTAATCATTTTATATAACGGATTTGCGGCACTTTGATTATTGGTTTTACCTACTGATGATGACAACTTAGTTGTCGAAACGTATTTAGGATGCGATTATTAATTGTGGTAAGGGGTTTTATACCTTTTTTGAGTTTTTACTTAACCACAGTCTCCAAAGAAAGAATTTTTATTTCTCCTCCTCGTAGAGCTTTCGACAAACTCGCAGCTGTCATCTTCAGAACGTTTCTTGATTGAAACGCCATTCTATGTTAATTGAAAATTAAAAAAAGTCATTTAACGAATCATGAATATTTACAGTAATTGCGCAAAAAATTAGTAAAGTTCTTATTTTTTAATATTTTAAGAAGCCTTAGGTAATAAAATGTAACAACAGACTGTGAAAATATAATCCATAATTCTTAAGAAACGCTTTCCTAATCTAGTTTCTAAATAACATAGTATATTGGTAACCTTGTATATCGGACCTGTCTGCACACAATACTCTTAAAATGCACGTAACTACAGTTAAACTGTACTATTTCCTCGCGAAACAATTACATGTGTGGCCATCTACCAAATTACAGGTGTACCTTATACTTCTACACATCGCACGAAATTATTGTGTAATATTAAGTTGGAAGAAAAAAAATTGAACAACGTCGTTAATTTCTATCCACATGCTCGTCTAATACCTGGTATTAAGAAGGCTAATGTCGACACAATTAAATTTTGAACGAATGAATTTTATACAATTATTAGCTGTTTTTCCTATATACATACATTGGATTAGTCACATAAATACATAGGTTTCTATGTGGATAATTGCAGTTTATTATCCGAAATAAATTACCATAAAGGCTCGTATTATTCGTGTGTTATTTACTATCTCAAATTAAAATCTTCAAACTGTCGGATATTCTGATTACGAATCTATTATTTTCAAGATAATTATTAGGTTTTAATTTTAATGAAATTTTTGTTTGTGTATATGTTTATGAGTACGTATGTAGAATTAATCATTTAGACGTATCTTCATGGTTTAACCTAATTCAGTAATTATAAAATTTATGTTACAATGACAAAATAAAATAGGAATCAAGAAAAAAACATGGAAAAACTACTTAGCAAATAAAACGGAAAGTCAATATAATGTATATAAGAAAGAAAGAGAAAGAACTAAGAACCTAATAACAGAATCTAAAAAGAAACAGTGGGAAAAGTTTGGGGAAAAAGTAGAAAGAGATTGCAAGGGAAACCAGAAACTATTCTATAGAGCACTAAAAACATTAAGGACAGAAAAGGAACAAAATATGCAGTTAATTAAAAACAAAAACGGTGAAATAGTACGACAGACAACATACCAAAGAACCTGAGCAAGATGAGGAAGTAGAAGAAGATACAGAGGAGGAAATAAGCAAACGAGAATTGGAAGAAGTAATCCAAGAACTGAGTAATGGAAAAGCACCAGGCTCGGATAAGATAACGTCAGAAATGATTAAGAATGTAGGACATAAAGGCAAAGATATGTTGTTATACATCTATAACAGGATATGGACAGAAGAATATATACCAAAGGAGTGGAAGAATGCGTTGATTGTACCTATATGGAAAAAGGAGATATGAAGAAGTGTAATAACTACCGAGGTATTACGTTACTAAACGTTACTGTAAAAATATTGGAAAAAATAATAGAAAAAAGGATTAGAACGAAAATATAAAAAACATTAGAGGAATCACAAAGTGGGTTTAGAAGCGGAAGAAGCACTCAAGATCATGTGTTTGCAATAAAACAAATCATCGAAAAATCAACTCAACAGAAATTAAATATATATATGGCATTCATAGACCTTGAGAAAGCATTTGACACGGTCCCACGACAGGAACTATGGAAAGTATTAAGCGAAAGAGGTATCAGTGGAAAAATTTTAAGATTGACACAAAAGATATATCAAAATAACATAAATGCAATTATAAAAAACAATATGATATCAGAAACATTCACGACAACTATAAGATTGAGACAAGGAGGAAGTTTAAGTCCGTTGCTGTTCATAGTGTTCATGGATGAGATAATTAAGAGATGGAAACCACTAACAAAAAAACTGGATGTAGATTATTTACGACTGCAAAAGTTACAAATAACCGAAGGAGCATTTGCAGATGATGTCGTGATATTGGCTAAAGACGAAAAGGACCTACAAATAAACTTAAATGTCTGGAATAGAATAATGAAGGAAAGTCGAATGAGAATTAATAAAACGAAGACGAAAGTAATGATGATTGGAGCGAACAGAGAAAATCTTAATATAGAACTAGATGGAAAGAAAATAGAACAGGTAGATCATTTCCAATACCTAGGAGTAACGATAGAGAGGACAGGCACACAGGAGATAGATATTAATGATAGAGTACAAAAAGCCAATAAGCTATATTATGCAACGAACTCTAAGTTTATAAACAAAAGAGAAATATCGAAACAGACAAAACTAAAGATTTTTAAAACAATATACAGACCAGTGTTGACTTTTGGCTGCGAATCTTGGACACTAACAGAACCACAAAGGAGTAGAATACAAGCAGTAGAAATGAGGTTCTTGAGAAGAGTACGAGAAGTGTCAAAGAAAGATAGGATTAAAAGTGTAGATATAAGAAGAGACCTTGACATACAGTCCATACATAGATTCATAGAAGACAGACAATTATCTTGGTGGGGACATCTACAGAGAATGAATCAAGAAAGACTAGTTAACAAAATATGGCTAGCCAAAATACAGAAGATCACAAAAAGAGGGAGGCCAAGAAAGACATGGAATAAGACGGTAGCTGAAATACTGACGGACAGAGGTAAAACCTGGGAGGAGGCTACTGTGATGACTCGAAATAGAAAAGAGTGGAAAAAATTTGTTAAAAATTAGACACTATACCCTACACCATTAAAGGTCGAAGAGGGTTTTAGATTATATTATGTCACAATGATCAAAAACATTTTTGGTAAGTCTTTTTCCCTTGCTTCCCTTTTAGTTCTTTCTTCCTTTATTTTCATACAATCTGTATTACTTTTTCCTCCCTTTCCTTCATGTTTTGCTTCTTCTTCTTCTTCTTCTTAATACTTTGGTCTCTTTTCTGTTCTTCCTTCTCTTCCTTTAAATTTCATTGGAAGCCGATGTAAAATTAATCATTTAGACGAATCTTCACGGTTTTATCTTCTTTAGTCAATGGAAATCCGATATTGTAACACTGGTCAACACAGTCTCGTCTTCTTATACATCAATACGTTGCTGATTCTGAATCTGATTTAAAATTTGCTCCATCGCGTCAGGATTTTGAGATATTTTCTTAAATAGTTTTTTTCAACAAAAGCATTAAATTTTACAAAATTCCAAAGTTACTTTTATATAAGAAAGATACTAGAAAAAATATTGTTATGTCGATCATTGAGTGGACATGTCTGAGCATGTCCTTACATGTTTCCTAGGTCAGAGCACTTAAACCACGCCCATTTTTGCTCTGGAACCAATCGAATTAAGAATTGATAGATATCTGATTATGTGGGTATATAAAGAGCTACACACAGCTCCTTTGATTCAATGTATGTTGGTTTGATAGCTGAACGTCTTTTTATTTCATAAAGTCGTGTACGCGTGTAAATAATCGAGAAACAGTTTCTGTTAAGTATGTGGAAAATTGACTACCCACCAGCGTAAGCGGAATATTACACCTTTAATAAAAAAAATTTTATTTTCACTATTTTGACTTAACCATTGAACATCGAAACAAACCATGGGCTCCCAGCACTTATTGAGCACACTGTGCTGTTAATCTGAACGGTTAGAAAAGCACTATCCCATTTGCAAGACCTATGATTTGACGTGAACAAACGGGCCATTCGATTGATTGCTACTTTTACTGCGCGAAAACTTTCGGGTTTTCCAACAAAAATAAGAAAAATATTAGTTGTGCTAGTCTGCTCTCTGCTACTTGTCCAGTACCTCATTCGAAAGCCTTGCCAGTATCAAGACCCATAATTGTTTCGAGTGAAATATATGATGTTACAGAACCAAAAGAAGCAAGTGTCAAGTTATCTACCAGTAATGATGAGTATTTGCCTTCTGAAGAGCTCGGACCACAGCTAATAAATCAGTTATAATTAAATGGTCTTATTTGAAAGGTTTCATCAAGACATTTCTGGTATTGAAAACGTTACCAGGGCAAGTGGAACAGTGAAATGCTTGCTGATTGTTGTTGGACATTGATGTCAGAAAGTGCCGAAGAACAGTATAAAATAAAAGTAAAAAGAAAAATATTTTAAACAGGACGATACCATATAGCTTTATAAAGGCTGTTTCAATAAAAGCTCAAGATTTTAAGGTTCAATAAAACATGGTTTTCTGTAGTAAAGTATTAAAATATTTATTGATTTATAATGTATACATTTGGGAATTATGTATGAAACAAAATAACTTGTAAATATTATAAATATATAAATAAACATTATTGTATACATGTGGCGGTATTTCATTGATAGAGTGTCTAATTTCGGCCTTCAATGCTTCGGTGCTTACGGACTTATCAGCATAAACCCGTGACTTCAGATAGTCCCACAGCCAGAAATCCAAAGATGTCAAATCGCAAAAACGTGGCGGCCAATCCTGGTGACCAAACCGGGAAATGACACGACCAGGAGCAAACTCGTGCAAGACAGTGAATGTTTCACGGGCGGTATGACATGTAGCCCCGTCCTGCTGAAACCACATGTCGTCAAGAGCAATATGTTCCAATTGAGGCACCACAAACTGCATTATCATATCCACGATAACGTTCGCCATTCACCGTTACTGCATTACCTTCCGCATCTTCAAAGAAATACGGTCCAATTATTCCTCCAAACCACAACTCACACCAAACAGTAACATGTTTCGGATGCATTGCTTTCTGATGAATCATTCGTACATTTTCTGAGCCCCAAATGCGGCAGTTTTGCCGATTTACGAGGCCATCGAGGTGGGCCACATCACTGATGAAAATGATTTTGTTTGCTCAAATATCCAATTGGTGAACTCTCTTCGCTGTGCATGGTCTGTTGGCAGAAGTTGTTCAGTCAATTGGACTTTGTGGGAGTGAAGATGCAAATCTTGTGTCAGAATACGCTGATGAGTGACTGTTGTAATGTCAAATTCTCGTGCACGATAACGAATCGACGTCTTGGGAATTTCGGCCACACTCTCGCGAACTGCCGTGATGTTTCACATCACTAACACTACCAGTCCTTTCGACCATAGTCTTAATTCTTTCGTGTTTGACTTAATTCACGAAACCCGTCCGAAGAAACCTTGTCAACAAATTTTCAAACGTCTTAATATCTGGTGCTCTTCGGTGAGGACACTCCATAGCATATGTTCTTGATGCTAAAAGTGGATTTCTATTGCTAGCGCCAAGAACAAATACCATGTCTATTAGCTCCTCTTTTGAAAAATTAATTATAAAGAAACACAACTATAAACTATTACGGCATGTAAATAAAAAATAATGACAACAAAACGATATAACTGACAACAAGATAACAACTAAAAACGAACAAACGGAAATTGATAATTAACTAGACGAACTTAAATTATAACAATTAAACGCGATTACAGCAAGGAGGAACTACAGAAAAGCACTTTATACGTAGATACGGTTTGGTTACACAGCAATTTTTGCTTAATATCATTTCATGACCAACCAACCAACTATTAGATGCAGCACCGCATATTGAATATTATAAACATAGGTATATCCCATTAAAGGGTAATAACTTCGAAAATACTAGAAATAAGTACTATGTTATTGATACCATTTTAACGGCAATTTTACAAGGAATTTGCTGACTAATAAAAAAATTATAGGTTCAATTTAAAAGAAAAGAGAAAATAGCCTTTAAACTTCGATAACTTTGGCACAATATATTAAACACCCTGTATATGTTGTCACGTTGTTCACCCTCAAAATATATAACGTGTTAGTCCATAAATCGGTAACAAAAGAGTTACGTAAGGCACTGCACACATTTTCAGGCTAAGACTTAAAATGTTAGCCGCTGCAATTGTCAAGATTTTAACAAAATTTGCAATAAAACCAAAACTAACATTTGTAAGTGCACATTGTCATATATCATTGCAAATATAATTTGGGTGACTATCATAATAACAAGAAAGTATAGCAATCTATTAAAAAAAAAAAATTGAAAGTGGTTGCGGAAATTTGAAACACCCTGTAGTTATATAAATAAAAATTGAAAATGCACTGTAGCATACTACATGTGTACGTAAAATTTCATTGCTACAACTTTATTAGTTTTCATGCTAAGCTCCGCCGACACACTATTGCCGCACCCGGTATATTTTATTTTTGTTTTTGATTTTGTGTGTGTGTGGTTAAGTACTAAGTAGACTGAGTTTATGTAATTTGTTTTGTGTACAATAAAAACCCCTTAGAACATTACATGTAAATATACAGAAGATAAGTATTGTTTATTTGCTTTTATTCGGTTCGTTCGGATATTTTTTCGTTGGGTCTAAAGTCCGGTCCCAAGGTGGTCGAATTAGAGACAGCCTACTGTAATTTATTTGTGTTTTCTACTTGTTATTTTTGGTATGTATAGATGTGCTTAAATGCCATACGATAAATAAGTAACCACTGAGGGTTATCTATTAAAGTTATAAATGAGACACGATGGAATGCCTTAGTCAAATTCAGATCACAGAAGATACCCATATTGTTGATCACAAAAAAGGGACGTTTTAGCGAAATAGTCAATCAATCTCGCCAAGTGTTTTTCTATCTTCCGCACAAATTCGTACAGCAATATTTTATACCATCGATGAAGATAACCGTCGGATGTAAACGTAGGGTCGCAATCTTAATACAATCTTAATTCGCCTCCCATTAAATCCCGAATCATAATTAAGGCATCTCGAACAGAGCACACGCAGGCTACTGTATTTCTTTTTTTCTAGTGGCTTAATGTCATGCCAAGGGACTATTACTTTTTGTTAACGGCGCAACGTCAAGCGGCGACTTAGCCGCCTCAAGTTTCATTCTGTACACAAACACACATACACTAGATACACATATATACACACGGGGGCATAGTGGAAATAATGAAGCGAAATCTGTGAAGTGGTCGAAGTCGTTTTGTTACGACGAAATTCTGAAGAGCGAGTATTAGAGAGAGGCGAAATGAACGAGTCGCTCCGGTCACGCGAAAAGTAGATTTAACAGTATCCAATCAAGTTCACAAGTACTTCTCGCCACTTTATCGTCCACGGCAATCATAAGTCCGTTAATGGGTACGACACACAATGTGGGGTATATGTGTGTTAGTTCAAACAAGTGGGATTTTTGTTCACAACTACTGTTACCACGTTTACTGCGACTATTAATGCTTCCAGGAACGTATTTTTATGATTGTTTATTTAATAGAAATAGAAACACGAAGAAAACATGTTTTCGATTATCTTTTTTATATTAAAACCCATTTAGGACCACTATTAGACAAATCAAGGAAAACTCAAATTCTTTAAGGAATAAACATTTATTTAGGTATTTATAAACATCTTTAAAGTAAAAAAAAAGACAAATCATTGATTCTTATACTGTTTTTGGGTTGCGTTGCAACAATGGGACTATATGCACAAAAAATATTACAATTATTAATTATGGTAGTCTTTGAAGCAGTGTGAATGTAATGGAACTCCACATTTATTACACATAAATACGGTAATACTTTTGCATACCTACTCTACGTCTCCTCCAATTTTCACGATTTCTTTCAATTAGGTGACCCACATTATCTTAACCTGCACTGGATGATAGAAACGCACTGGAACCACGTCCTCGAACAGATTGTGTTTTACATTTGTTAGCACTAATGAGGCTTCGTACAAGTTCAGACCTGAAGTCCAGCTGCGAAATGGGTTTCTCTGTGTATACAACTCTGTGCAGTTTCCAAGCATTCACCACAGTAGAATCTAATATATTTATAAATAACGGCCACCACCATTTTTTTCCACGAATATTTATTCGGTAATTGGCAACTGCGTTATCGTGTAGATCAACGCCTCCCATATATTTATTATATTTGGCGATCATATTTGGTTGTGGTATAGAGATGTCTTTTTTTCTCTACGATTGTACCGCTTCACAAACACATTAGGTAGTGCAGACTCACAAGTGGTTGCTACTGTAACCACAGTATTGTCATTCCAACGGATCACGCTTATTTCATTTACGTGATCGTAACGAGAATCCATTGTACCACGAGGTTTTTTTCCTATAGACTTACAAGTCTCTAAAGGGCATTTCAGCATTCTGTTCTCACGTACAGTTCCAGTAACACAGTATCCTTGACGTTTCAGATGAACTAATAGCTTGTAGCTCGTAAAAAAGTTATCAAAGTATACCTTATTAGTCGACTTATTTTCTAATACGTTCAAAAGATTGATGACCACTGTTTCACCTAAACCAAATTCTCTTTTGGCATTTTCACCAGTTTTTCCAGCATAAGGTATAAATTGATATAAATACCCATCGCTAGATGCCAGACTCCACATTTTGAACCAGAAACGTACCGGCTTCGCTTTTAAAAACATTTTCGCTTAATGGCGGCCGAAGTAGGGTACCATTTGCTCATCAATTGATAAGTGATGTCTAAAAACACCATACTTCAAGAAATTGCTGTTCAAGAGATCAACCAACAGTCTTACTTTCGCAAATTTGTCTGCCTTGTCTAATTGATTGTTATCTGCAAGATGAATATTCTGCTTTATGTCGAGAAATCTGTTTCGAGACATCGCATTTTTCACAAATTGAACACCTTTATCTGCATCAGATGACCAGTAAAGTTTTATACCAAATGTTGTGTTTTCGAAACACTATGTTTCAAATCCATTTGAGAAATATTTCCGAAAAAAAAGGGAGTTCATTGTTTTCAAAATAATGTTACGTGAAGTATCTTTTATATGAAACCTCTTAATGATAAATGAAAAAGTAAGCTGTATGTTATTTAATTTAAACTTAGATACACAAGTTTTTTTCTTGAACATTCCCTAGCTTTATTTTATTTTTATTCAAAATTGAAAATGCGATTACCCGTTCCCAAAATGTTTATTAGGTTGTTTAAATATTTATTAACGCAATGCTACTGACAGTACATCCAAAATTATTACCTTTTAGTACGAAAAAAAACTTTCTTTTTGGTGTTGCGTTAACACAACTATGGGAATAAATGGGTTAAAAATATTAAAAAAAGAATCTAATATTTGTTTACAATGATAATATACATGGACATTCTATACATGTTAAACTTTTATCATCCTATACATCTAAAGAAATATAGCAGTTAATTAAAAGTTAAATCTAGTACACATTTTCAGACTTTGGTTAGCTCCAACTCCTACAGATTGATTGAGTAATTGTTTGGGCTATTTTCATCATTTGTAGAATTTGAATAATCCGACGTTTCGGCAGTCAGTGTACTGTCGTCTTCAGAGTAGCCCTGAGAAGGACTGGTTCTTACCAAACTCGTATCTGACATTTATGTCTTCCTAATTTTTAATTCATGTAAGATTCGAATCTGGTCTGAAATTCGAAAGTTTTAATTGAATTAAGCACATTAACTCTACGCAATTTGGAGGACAGAATATTATTTTTTTTCTAATCTCTATTTAAGCTACATGTACCTGCGCAGAACATATTGCGCGGTAGCCCGTGTCATGTCCTATGTTTTACATTACACTATTTCATCACGTTAATGTCTAGACAACACAGATCTTGTAGAAAATTGGGCCAGCCCAAAACGTTCTGCAAAAAAAAAATAAAGTTGACGCTTTCGAAACATTTTTCAATGAGGACATGATAAAGGAAATTGTTCATTGTATTGATGGTTATACTGATGATATTCGATCTAATTATGGGAGAGTGATAGATGCCAAAGACACGACCAAAAATGAAATATTGGCATTTTTTGATTTATTGTTTTTTGTCAGGAGTAGAAAGTGCAAATCACACTTATTTTCATGACATATGGACGTGGAATAGAAATTTTTCGAGCATATGTAACCTGTTATTGTTTTCTGCTCCTTTTATCAAATATTAAATTGGATATCAAAGGTACAAAATTTGAAGAAAAGAAACTGACAAATTAGCTGCTGTTCAGTCAATTTTAGATCAGATTTTGAACAATTGCATACATTACATACTTTTTTCATCTGCTGAATATTGCTGGCCTAAATGTAAAAGTCTTGTATAATTCAATACATAGTTCAATTAGGCGGCGATTATTTCTCAAGTTTCTGGAATTGAAGTTGATGAAGAACCACTTTGAGAAAAGAGCAAATATAACGAGAAGACAAAACATTTCCTATTTCTTAAGTAAAGTGACTACTGAAATCAATATATTGTGCGCTTTATATACATGTTAATCTCTACTGTTGTTTTAAATCCGCGAGTTTATTGTGTTATCAAATATAATTTAAGTTAGAACAACACTAATTATTATAACCTGATGGTAACATTAAAAATATCTCATTAGGGCTATTAGTTCCTATGCCACGATGCAAAGGCTTCAGTGCCGTTAATTGCGTTTGAAATTTCACGAATCTTTATTTGGCCTTCTAAAAGGTGGGCTCTCAATTCAAAAAATACAGAATAGATCCTCATTGTAAATAGAATAACGAGATTGTGGAGATAATGGGTTCAAGAAATGGTATCTACTTTCACTATGTGTATTGAAAAATGAAACTGTTTATAATGCAACCCCGAAACAAAATTTTTGGTTGCGGTTAATTAATTAATTAAAAAACACAGTACATAATTTTCCTAAATAGGTACTTATTTGCCTTTAAGTGCAATCTGGTGTCATTTGATAGAACAACATTTACTACCTGACCAAAAAGTGAACTGACGAATTGACGAAGTCGCAAGACAGAAACGCATACATCTGTGGTTGAAGTGAGCTTTGGTGTACAGAGTTTTCCACGTAACCAGTTCGTTAAAAGTTTTCTATGTTAACGGCTTAGGACAATTTTGAAAATTTGTGGCACGTAATCTTGATCATTGATGTGTTAAAATTAAATATTTACAATCATGAAACACTTTCGGTTATACCGGAACAATTTAGAAAATAATCATTAATAACTCTAAAACTATGAGAGATAGGCATAAGGAAAGCTATCAAGTATTAATGTTTATAACCGATGGTGCCGCAACCATGTGTTCTGTAGGCCGGTCTCTTAGAAAATATTGTCCTAACTTGTTACATATTACTTGTAAACTCCTTGTGGCAGAACAGGTTCGTAGATGGTATCCTGAGGTAGATGCTTTAATATCGAGTACAAAGGCAGTATTCCTGAAATCTCCAAAACGTATTCGGAAATTTCACGAATTGTGTCGCCATACCCCTGAGCCACCACAGCCGATTCTGACACGTTGGGGTACATGGTTACGGGCGGGGTTATACTATCATGAACATTTTGAAAAAATTAAGGACGTGGTTTTATCATTCGATCCGAAAGAAAGTGCAGCTATCAATACAAGCCAGAAAAAATTTCAAGATGCCCAGATTAAAATGGATTTACAAAGTATTCGTAAGAATTACTTGGGACTAGAAGAAGCAATAACAAAATTAGAAAATTCGTCGCTGTCGTTAGAGGAATCACTGCAAATCGTTAAAGATGTCCACGCACAACTGTGTGCTGTAGAAGACGCAAAGAGTGAAAGTGTTCTAATTAAATTTGAAAGTGTTTTAGACAGAAATGCAGATTTTGACACCTTAACACGTATTTGTGAGGGCACGTCTACAGATGCGTTAAGTTGCTTAAAAAAGTATTTTGATTATGCGAATATAACATCACTAGATATAGAACGCTCGTTTTCCGAATATAAACATATTTTTTCCTCACGGCGGACATGTTTTTCAGAAATAACCTTAGAAACGCACTTGATGTTGAAAATATACAATCGAGTTTATCCAGTTTGTCACCTTGGAAGACGCTTAAAACGGTAAGTGTTTTTTAAATCCTCTGTCGTGCACACAATCACTGGTTTCATACATTTTCCATTTTATTTATAGGTACATACAACGCTGCTATAATATGTAGTATTCTTATTTTTCGTGTGTTTATTATGCATATTACTTTAATAGCAGAAAACCAAATGTATATTTAATTATTTCTGATAGAACAAATGTCTCTACTTCTATACTTATATCGGTAACAAGCTCATGTTGCGTCCCTATTCTATCGCATATTCTAATATATTGGGAATTACACTCCCATACCGGCGCTCATGGCGCGCACGGAAATTGGTCTGCTCTACTTATATAACATCCTCGAATGTGATCGTAAATAGACTGTAAATTCATAATCTAATTAAAAAAATTATTCGCGGAGAAATTATTCAAAACCCGGCCCTGTGTACCGAACACGAATATTTCACCACCCCAACGCTTTACAACCGCCAACACTTAATACGAAACTTCCCCGGCTGGCAATTACATACGCATATTCTTGTACGGTTCACGCACCGACACGTGTTGCCCTCTCTCGACACGATTTTTTCGTAAAGAGTGCTTGTGTTGTTGCCACTCGGCATTATGTATGTATGTACCATGACAGAGTTTTGAGCGCGTGCCGCTTTAGCTGATAAACCGATCACTTTTGGCATTAACGCGAACATGGCTTCGTTAATATGTTTTGTGTCTTTTAGCTGTTTCATGGGAACATCACGGATTTCGTAATTATTGTGTTGATAGACATGCGTCTTATCCGCCAGATTGTAAAGAAGCAAACATTATGCTTTTAAAATGATGTGGGAATAATTTATTACATATTTATCATTATCCTCAGTTGTTTTATTTTTATCCTTAGTTCCCTTAAGTGTTGAAGGAAAAAATCTCTATACACAATACTCGTATATAAAAATTCAGCCTGCGAGCCTGCGTATGTTTTGTTGGCAAAACTCGGAAAGTAGTCGGTCGATTGACTTGAAACTTTGACACAGCGTTGCATTCGAATACATGAGTAGAGTGGACCAATTCGGAGCGAAAGCAGAGGCGTATTTTGTATCGGCACCAGTGTCTCTATCTTTATGTCTTGCGCTGTGCACGTGGCGTTGCAAATTTGATTTTGTTAAATGGTTTATATATATTTCTAAATTTCTAAGTTCTGCTTTTCTAATTTACGGTCACAATCCTGGTAATATAAGGCCTTGTAATGTTTCCCAATATTTATATAAAGCTGGTACACGTCCTTTGTGGCTCATTAATTGATAGCGGAGTATAAGATGAAAACAGTTCAGATCTTGGTAATATAAATTATACTTGTTCTTTTTATATTTTTTTTTAAAAAAATTCGTTTTTTCCAAAAACACATCCAATGCATTCAAGTGCAAAAATTCTTCTCTCAAATTGTTTCAATAACTCACTATGGCAACCCAACAGCTTTTTCTCTTTTTAAGCTCATTAGTCGCTTTAGTTATACATAATTTTCCAAAATATTTGACATTTATACTATAATTTTGATCCTTGATTAATATTATGAACTTATTGGTTTACAATTAAATTTTCCTTCACACATAACCTTTGACATTATCAAACATTAACAATAGTATACAGAATTAACTAAATTTACATAGTTCTATAATTTTGGTAAATGTAAGAAAGTCATATACTTTTGAAATTTAACTATAGATTTGACACTCTAAATTAAGAAAACAATACAAATATAATAGACTTCCACCTTCTAAGAAATCCCAATAACAGAAATGTAACAAATTAAAGCTAGTGTTTTCAATAAGTTTATTAACATTTTTTATTATATTTACCTTCTCTCCCTCATACAAAATAATTTGTGGAAAGAATTGTAATAAATTATTTTTGAATTAATTGTTATAGTTAATCCTCTGTTTATTTTATTTTGTTTATTTAATTTTTTTTTTAAGAAAAATAAAAGTAAATTATAAGTCTATAGAATATTTATGTAACATGTGTTGCCTGATCATTATAATATATGTAAATTTTTAAATATTTAAATTTCCTTTATAGTGTATCATTGTAGTATATTAACATTATTTATATTATTTTGTTTAACATGAATCTTCTATTCTGTCTTATATTATGTATCAAAATTTAAAAACTTTTGTATTATTTTGTTATCATTTGAATCAGAACTATCTAGGTAATAAGTATTATTGTAATCAATGATTTATCTTACAATGGGGTAAATGTAAAATGTTTAGTGTGCAATATATATATAAGCCATTTAACAAAATCAAATTTGCAACGCCACGTGCATAGCGCAAGACATAAAGATAGAGACACTGGTGCCGATACAAAATACGCCTCTGCTTTCGCTCCGAATTGGTCCACTCTATACATGAGTATTTTTATAGTAAAATGATTTTTTTTAAACGCGTGACAATATCTTCCGCCACCGGTGAAATCTACGGTACGCTTCGACATAAATAAAGTACAAATTTCTCAAATACTTGATTGGGTAGTACTTTTTTATTACAAGTTGACGTTTGCTGATCATATACTCTATTTACGCTAACATATTTTTAAAAAGAAAAATTACTTTGACTTAATCTTGAATGAATTGTCTTATATGAAAACTTAAAATAGTGTGTATAGGTTAGATGTTGACCTTTACATCTAACCTACGTTATTTTAAAAAAAATTATGGCAGATAATTGTCAAATTTGAAAGGCAGAAATATTGATGATATTGATATTTGAAAAACAATTAAACAAGTAACTGGATTTTTAAAAGAAAAAAAAGAAAAAATTATTATTAATTTTCGACGTATACGATATGAACAAAATGATTCTAAACATCATTCCTTGTTTTCGTAATAATTTAATATATTTTGAAATATTTATTTTTATGTGCTCTCATAGCATATATGCTTAGTTTCTTTATAAAATCACTCTCTTCCTTTTTTTCTTAGTAATGTTCAAATTTCATATTTTTATATACAAAGTGACATTCTATACAGAGTGGACATATTTTATGCATTTTTCATTTACATCGTTGGCTTATTAAAATTTGTTAATATACCGGTTAATTGTTCACCAGTCTTTTCTTTACCTATTTTTTCTTTGCCTTTTATTTCTCTCTTTAGCAAGTTGGCTGCTTTGAACTATTCTTTACAGATTGCAGATATCTTGTGAAGCATTTCGGCGCTTGGTATTTCGTTTTTGAATGCGCATGTGCCTACCATCGCGCGATCCCTATTCTCAGTTTTCAGATCTGAGCTTCCGTAAATAAAATTGAGTAGCGCTACCTGCCATCCTCTATTCTAGTCACCCACGCCGTCTCCGCTGACTAAGTGCATATACAATAAATAGAAGCTCCTATAAAATTCGTGCGATGCGACTACCGGTTTCGATCTGTTTTCGGTCATCTTCTGGACCCCATCGCTGCGTCTGCGCAAGTTAGCAAGTAGTTAAAAAAATGGATGAGCAATCTAATTGAGGCAACAATTCTTATTGGGCCTCATAAAGGTGAATGCCAGTCAATCTGACCGACATGAAACGATTTCAATTTCCAATACGCCTAGCGTTCGCGCAGCCGGTTTCCCGAATTTCCACAGCGCAGGCTGCGACTTCAAACAATTCAGCCTGGAAAACCGTTGTATAATTCTCCAGGCTTAACTTTCTTACCTCCACTTTCACAAATAGTTCCAACGGAGGGAGACCAGCGACGGCCTCTATGGAGGCGGTTCCCATTCTGTTCATAGCTCCCATGATTCCCAACAGAGCCTGTCGTTGGAGAGTCATGAAGAGCCTCACCGACGATGTCAGCTTCGTCCTCCTCCACCAGATAACTACCCCATAAGTAATCGTTGGTCTTACTACTACTGTGTACCACCAGCAGTGGCGGCTCTTGATGACGTACGATGTACGCTGCTGCACGGATGAGACTACTTCGAACTATTTCGGAAGATTTCGGTACAGTTACTTGCTTCTCTGTATATATGAAAGCTTAAACGAAGCAGTCTCATCCGTGCAGCAGCGCACATCGTACGTCATCAAGAGCCGCCACTGACGACCAGTGTACCACACTTGGTATAATTTTAATTTGTAGTTTGTATAGACCAGAAAAAAGTAAAATGCAAGTCTAATTTGAGTCATCCTCGTATAAAAATTCATTGTGATAATGCATGCATGTAACGAATCCACCTCAATTGACATTGAGTTAGTTTGGGTAAAGCAGTGATCGTTCCATTCTGTACATATTGCTTCAAACGGGAATAAATAAATGTTTATTGATTACTTTCTTACGGTACATATCTCGGTATAAAATTAAATAAAAGGGAATGCTATAATTTCAAAAGAAAAGCACCAGTACTTGGAAAACAACATGCAATCCAGAAATGGTAAATTTTTTCGCGAAATCCTATACAAACAAAACTTATAGATATAATAAAACACAGTTGTATAGTTTCAAAATAATATATATGCACTACATATGTTTCACCACACTGTGGCTTCATCAGGTGGATGAATATACTAATTCAAAATATTAATTAGATCTTATATATATCAATACAAAGTACAGAACTAATCTTATTCTAAGAGGGGGTGGACATGTATGAGTTTTAAGTTTAGTAGGGGGGAGTTATTTATGTCTAGTTGGTCATTTAAAATTATACCTAATTTATTATATTTGTTAATTTCTAAACTTTCTAACATATTAAGTTTTTTACTTTTATCTAGAACATGCAAAGTTTTAAAATTAGTATTGAATTTGTGATTATGTTCTAGGCAATGATTGGCAAAAGTTGAGTCTGTCTTCTTGTCTCTGTGGCTTCTTTCATGTTCCTTCATTCTAATATCAAATGTCCGTCCTGTTTGTCCGACATACACTTTTTTACAATCTTCGCATGTCAACTTGTAAACCCCTGAGTTTAATCTATTGTCCGTTTTATCTTTGTTGTTTTTTATAGCGTTTTGTAAGGAATTGTTGGTTTTGAATGAAATGGTCTCTTCTTTACTTGTTTTTATTAAGTTTCCTACTTTGTTTGAAATTGTACCGATGTATGTGATAGAATTATAACTGAATGTTTTATTGTTTTTTACTGTTGGGTAAATTGAAGATATCGTTTTAGATTTCTGTAGTTTTTTTAGAATATTATTAATTAAATTTATGGTGAAACCGTTATTTAGCGCTATAACGTGTATTCTATTTAGTTCTATATCGAAATTTTCTTTACTCAACGGGACGTTAATTAGTCTGTGAAGCATTGATTGATAAGCAGATAATTTGTGTGTAATGGGGTGAAACGAATTTGCGTGTATAGTTGTGTCTGTATGTGTAGGCTTGTGGTAGATAGAAAATTCATGTTTTTTAGTTGTGTGTGTTATAGTGAGGTCTAGAAAGTTTATGGATTTATTTTCTTCTATTTCAATGGTAAATTTGATGTTTGGGTGAATAGTGTTAATGTAATTATGTAGAGATTTTAATTGTCTGTCTGTACCGTTAAAAGAAACTAATATGTCATCCACATATCTTATCCAGTAAATACAATGTTTGAACAACGGGTGTTGGCTTATTATGTTTTCTAAATGATTTAAGAATATGTCAGAGAGTAACGAACTTAGGGGATTTCCCATAGCTAGTCCCTCTGTTTGTTTATAAAATTCATGTTGAAATTGACAATAGTTTTGGTTTAAACACATTTCTAGTAAATTTAAAAGTTCTATTGTAACAGTGGGATTGGTCTTGTTTTTGTTCAAATTTAAGGAGATTATGTTTATTACGTCCTGGGGTGGAATACTTGTAAATAGATTAGTGACGTCGAAAGATAACAATTTACAATTGTTAGGTAAATCTATATTTGAGATTTTATTTATTAAATCCTGAGAATTCTTAATTGAAAAGTTCAATTTACCCAACAGTAAAAAACAATAAAACATTCAGTTATAATTCTATCACATACATCGGTACAATTTCAAACAAAGTAGGAAACTTAATAAAAACAAGTAAAGAAGAGACCATTTCATTCAAAACCAACAATTCCTTACAAAACGCTATAAAAAACAACAAAGATAAAACGGACAATAGATTAAACTCAGGGGTTTACAAGTTGACATGCGAAGATTGTAAAAAAGTGTATGTCGGACAAACAGGACGGACATTTGATATTAGAATGAAGGAACATGAAAGAAGCCACAGAGACAAGAAGACAGACTCAACTTTTGCCAATCATTGCCTAGAACATAATCACAAATTCAATACTAATTTTAAAACTTTGCATGTTCTAGATAAAAGTAAAAAACTTAATATGTTAGAAAGTTTAGAAATTAACAAATATAATAAATTAGGTATAATTTTAAATGACCAACTAGACATAAATAACTCCCCCCTACTAAACTTAAAACTCATACATGTCCACCCCCTCTTAGAATAAGATTAGTTCTGTACTTTGTATTGATATATATAAGATCTAATTAATATTTTGAATTAGTATATTCATCCACCTGATGAAGCCACAGTGTGGTGAAACATATGTAGTGCATATATATTATTTTGAAACTATACAACTGTGTTTTATTATATCTATATAATGAAGTTTCAACAAGTATCTCCTTCGTCGATTATTAATTCAAACAAAACTTATAATCGTACATAGTAGAACACTCGACACATTAAAGTCTAAGTATCAATTCAAACCGAATTACCATCAGTCGTCGTGGCTGACTCTAAAAACGCGAATAAAAGCAAACAATACAAAAGACATTTGTCGTCGCATGGGTCATTTGCAGTAATTACCGCTGCCAAGTCCATTCTTTGCAGCACACGCTCTACCATTATACCACCTCCCCTGTTTCAACGTTACATGTTTGTGTGTATATGTATGTGTACCCTATTCCAAAGCCGCGAGCTTAGCGACGGTCTAATAATATAAAAGTTAAGTATCGAAGTTATAATAAAGTGTGGGAAGTAGAGTGTAAGTGTATTTGTGCCGTACGGATATAGAGAGAGTGCGTTATGTGTACGGTTCAGGGGGATCGACTATTAGTTCAGAAGGGGTGTATTATTGTGAAGTACCGTTATAATGCATACAATAAAGTGGCTACAGGCGTTCCACTCTTACTTAATCAATTGATCTAAACTTTGCCTCCGTTGTGGCGGTAGCAATTCAATTTTGACTTGGTCATTTTGTTACAGTGTACCACTCTGTTGGGTGGAGTGGTGCTTAGCAAAAACTGTTCTAACCTTTTGAAAATATTATAAATCGATTTTGAAGTGATTTTTTTAAGTTTTAATTCTATTAATCGATTGAATATAATTGTAAGCAGAGTCGTTTTGTAATCATTTCATATAACATTGTTACGAGGTGGTATTGATATCTATAAGATTGTTTCAACCTTTACTTGATGAAATTCCATTATAAATATTATCAGGATAAAATAAAACAAATTTTAATGAATTTCACTACTTTTTACTTTACAAAGTTACGATCGTTTCGATGCACAGGAGCTTCGTCAGATATATAACTAACTTATCGACATATCTTTACATATTGCTATGAATTGTGATATTGATTGCTTATTAATTTAAATTGAGTTCACAATCCACGATAGCTTTACCGGACTAGACTCAGTTGGGCACCTTCCTTGAGCTTCTTAATCTCCAGGGCTTATTCTCACGAATATGTGGTATGGAAGAAAATAATAGGTGTTAAATCAAGAAATAAAACTAACATCAACGCCACATACATATAATATTAAAAAAAAAAAAAGAAAAATTCTACCTTATCAAGTATAAGGCAGGATTGTGACTTTATTACGCCGCAAACTTAGAGGAAAACTTGTGTAAAATATGACTTGTACACTAGATAAAAACCTCTTAAATGAATCCCGAACAAAGATCTAAATATAAATATAAACAAAATTTATCAGCTGTCATCAATTACATTACCCCCTCAAATCAAACGTCAAATAGAACTTTCTCTATTTTTCGCCCGCATCCAAAATTGATCATGCGCAAGAATGACGCATATAACAAATAGGTTTCCCACCATCTAACACATTACTATAATTTATATGAACTAAAAAAACTATACGCAAAAAAAAACAGACTGATAAGTTTTCTCAATATCTTCTGATTACAAAAATATTACAAACTAAAATTATGAATTTAAGAAGCTTCTGGTTGCAATAGAATTATCGCTAAAGACATAAATATAATATTAAAATATACATACATTCATTTTTGTATACGTCACGTCACAAAAACTATTATAAGAGAGACTCCAGATAGGTCATTTAATTCAAATTACAAGTTTTAAAGACTCGTAAACAAACAAAAATTAATTTAACAACATCCCAAACACTATCAAAAAAACACACACCGTAATTATCCAAAGTTTACATTGGATAAAATTAAGTTTTATCCAATTTCAAATAACACAACCTATCTGCATAAAAACTACCCAGTCTCTGCCTTATGAAGAAGCAGGAAACAGCAAGCTACCCCTACCGAAACATAAATATAAATCAAAATAACAACAATATATATATATATATATATATATCTATATTATTATAACTTCCAGCTTGGCGCGAACTACGAACATCACATAGGCCCGTACATCCTACAAGTTGTGGACAAAAATACACATTATCAAAAATTATTATATAAAACATTAAATTTTTATAGTTATTTCTCTGGAATAAAATATACATAAATACAATAATTTTCATACATATCTTCTTTTATTTCTTTCTTCAAGGAAAATCCACGACAATATGTGTACCGCAACAAATACTTGCTTTGAATAGGTGAATTTTTTGAATAGGTGAATAGACTTCTTTTACCTATTCAAAACATGTGTTTGTTACGGTACATTTATGTAAAGATATGCCCATAAGTTAGTTATATGTTTGACGAGGCTTCTGTGGAGCGAATCGATTGTAATCTTTATAAAATAAGAAGTAGTGAAATTCATAAAATTTGTTTTATTCTATCCCGGTAATAGATATAGATATCTAGTTATTCTAGGCCATTTTTGTTGAACAAAACAAATGTCACTGTAAAATCTTACGTCAAGAAGTTGAAGTATTACTGTGTACCAAATTTTGAAAGAAAGCATGTCGAATGCCAATGTGAAAATCGATCAATTGGAGGGAGAATCGAGTCATCATCAAATACTTGTATTAGAAGAGGTTAAGTGGTAAAGAAATTTACGAGGATATGCTTAACACACTTGGCGAACAATTCCAATCATACGCGACCGTCAAAAATTAGATTGTGTCATTCAAAAAAGGTAAACACTCCGTTGAAGATGAGAAGCGCCCAAGAAGACTAGCTGCGAAATACTTTTATGTACTATAACGCCAAAGTCTTTTTAGTCCTAGAACATAAAACAAATGTCAAAATAATTTGTCATTTCTTCGAAACTTATTTATTATTTTTTGGGATTAATTGTGACACAGCACTTTGCGCCGTTTCCAATGCTTCCCCTTTCCTCGTCTTCACTTTCCGAGCTTATTTTGAATTAAACACTCTTAGAATATGAAATTCTGAAACTACTTTTTCAAACAACTAATATTTATTACAAAATAATACAAATCTGTATAAAAACAAATTTGTATCTGTATATTCATGGACACACAGTACGTATTTACCAGCTTTTGCTTCAACTACCAGACGCATGCGTTTCTGTGTAACCACTTTGTCAATGATAGATTTACGAAGCAAAAGACTATAGGTACACTTGCGGTCATGTAGTAAGTTTTGTCCTATCCGAAGACATCAGATAACCCCATGCCATCTGACGGACAAAACCGACCACGCCGGTGCAAAGTGTTTCTTCTCGAATAGCAAAGCTATTACTGGTAAAGAAGAAAAAATACGAATATTACTATGTGAGTCCATTAACTCGTCGCCAGGTGGCGTAGTATAGCAAAAAAAAAAAAACAAGTTGCATGTCGATGCGATAATTCACATCAAGCTTTTATACAAAATAATACAAATCTGTATAAAAACAAATTTGTATCTGTACATGCATGGACACACAGTACGTATTTACCAGCTTTTGCTTCAACTACCAGACGCATGCGTTTCTGTGTAACCACTTTGTCAATGATAGATTTACGAAGCAAAAGACTATAGGTACACTTGCGGTCATGTAGTAAGTTTTGTCCTATCCGAAGACATCAGATTGTCCGTCAGATGGCATGAGGTTATCTGATGTCTTCGGATAGGACAAAACTTACTACATGACCGCAAGTGTACCTATAGTCTTTTGCTTCGTAAATCTATCATTGACAAAGTGGTTACACAGAAACGCATGCGTCTGGTAGTTGAAGCAAAAGCTGGTAAATACGTACTGTGTGTCCATGCATATACAGATACAAATTTGTTTTTATACAGATTTGTATTATTTTGTATCAAAGCTTGATGTGAATTATCGCATCGACATGCAACTTGTTTTTTTTAATATTTATTGTTTATTAGGTTGCTATCGTTATGATATTCACCGCGCCTAAACCTTCTTTCAAACTCGGTGCAAACGATTTCAAATATAAATTAAATTGTCGTGCATAACACAATTGTTTTATTTTATTGCAGTTTTCGAGAAAATATTGTTTGTATCTCGAACGCGAAATGCTTTTGGATATTTCGATTTAACTTTCTTTCTTGAACGCAAAAGTATCATTTCGCGTTCTAGATACAAAAATAACTATTTTCATAAAAGAATTATTTTATTTTTATTTTCATTTAAATAAAATTTTAATCAAAAAATATTATGGCATTTTGAATGTTTTTCAAATTATTAATAGCCACATATAATTAACCACATTTGATGTGGTTATTAATAATTTGAAAAATATTCAAAACGCCATAATATTTTTTGATTAAAATTTTATTTAAATGAAAAGTTAAACAATCTTTGTATCAAATTTTATCAAAATAGTTATTTTCCGGAAAGGTGTCCATGAGGAAACATATCTTTATGTGCTGCATATTACTTGTACAGCACATGCTCTCCACAAAATCTGTGAATATATCCTTCCCTTTCCGGAAATTGATAAGACTTGTATCCGTTTTTAAAAAAGTTTTCAGAAAAGCACCATTGAGAGTAGCTCTTTACGGGGAAAAATTTCCATCTTTGTCACTGCCTCCTTCTCCAAACTAGATGAGGAACATGGTTGGAAGCTAGTAGTTTTTATGTTACATGTTTAAATGACGATGCTCGAAGTATTTCTGAGTGCAAGGAACTAATACAAATTCCAAATTAAAAAATTCAGTGGTACTTTCTTCAGGAACACTGAAAATTTGCCAAAACTAATCACTTATTTTGTCCACCCCCGAAAATATTAACGCAGTTCATGTTATGATATTATCAGACCGTCGAAATAGGCTGAAACATAAAGTTGAGGCACTAAATATTTCATATGAACGCGCCCATCCTATAGTTCATGTCGGTTTAAATATGAAAAAAATTTCTAAAAACTGGATTCCTAAATGCTTGAACGCCAAACACAAACGAGCTAGACAAGTAGCACGTAGCAAGTAGCACGTAGCAAGTAGCAAGTAGCACGTAGCACGTAGCATGTAGCAAGTAGCAAGTAGCAAGTAGCAAGTAGAAAGTAGCAAGTAGCAAGTAGCCGTAGCAAGTAGCACGTAGCACGTAGCACGTAGCACGTAGCAAGTAGCAAGTAGCAAGTAGCAAGTAGCAAGTAGCAAGTAGTAAGTAGCAAGTAGCAAGTAGCATGTAGCACATAGCAAGTAGAAAGTAGCAAGCAGCAAGCAGCACGTAGCACGGTAGCACGTAGCAAGTAGCAAGTAGCACGTAGCAAGTAGCAAGTAGCACGTAGCAAGTAGCAAGTAGCAAGTAGTACGTAGCCCGTAGCACGTAGCAAGTAGCAAGTAGCAAGTAGCAAGTAGCACGTAGCAAGTAGCAAGTGGCAAGTACCACAGTCAATCTGTGCCCATTCGAAAGTGATCCAACTTTCTTGAACCGTCTTGTGACTATTGATGAAACATGGATCAAATTTTACGACCCAGTGACAAAACAGCAATCGATGAAGTGGAAGTATCATGGTTCTACATGGCCTAAGAAGTTTCGAGTTAAAAAATCCGCTGGAAAAGTTCATGCGTCAGTTTTTTAGGATATCCGTGGAATAATTATGATCGATTGCCTAAAAAAATGGTCAGATCATCACTGGAGATTCTTATTGTAAATTACTAACCACCCTGAGAGAGAAAATGAAGGAAACAAGACGTAGCATGTTAGCGAAAGGTGTGTTGTTTTTGCAGTACACTGCCTCTGCACACAAATCGCCCATTACCATGAATACAATTCGGGATCTAGGGTTCTAAATACTGGAATAGGGCAGGTCTATTCCCCAGGCTTAACTCCCTCAGACTATTATCTATTCCCACGATTGAAAAAAGTTTAAAAAGTCGTGAATTTTTGTGTAACGAAGAGGTAATAGAAGCTATGGACGGCTGGTTTGCAGACCAACAAGAATCTTTTTTTAGAAGGGTTAAAGGCGTTGTAGGATCGCTGTATTAAGTGCATTAAGAGGAAATTATGTTGAATATTAAAATATATATTATAAAATAAGTCCAAACATTAAATTGTTTCAATAGCAGGCTAAGAATATATATTTTTCTTATGTACTTCCACTAAACTCTAAAATACATTAAATTTTTTTTTATGGATAGGTGTTCGAGATATTAATTTTTGATTTCTTTTTGTTTATCGGGAGTAGTTTAACTATTCGGATCATATCTCGAGTTAGAAATTACCAATCTGGTCGTAATTGGTATCAAATTAAAGAGAATCTAAATGTCTATAAATATTGTTAACATTATTTTATAATCAGATCAGTAGTTTAAGTGCAATTGACCAAAATAGGAGAAAAGCAGGCAATAATTTCTTCGGGAACTCTTCAAATAATTCTGATGTCAAGTCTTAGTGGTAGTCAAGATGAAATGATTTGAAGTTCGGAAAATGGATGGGTTGGTGAAATGTTGTTACGAGCAAAAAATATTAAGTCATCTCATCTTGACTACTACGAAGACATGACTTCAGAATTTTTTTAAGAGTGGTTCCAGAAGAAATGATTGCCGTCTTGCCCGCGAGGAGTTTTATTGTTATGGGAAATGGCCAGTAGAATACCAGTATTGAACAGCACAAAACCAGAAATAGCACGATTTTTTGAATTAAACGATTTACATTACGAAGACAGTTATGCAAAAGCAGAATTGCTAGAAGGTTTACATACAAAGACATTTGAAAAGCAACATTATGTGGATAACATTGCTGTCAGCGCGGGACACACAGTTTTGCGATTACCGTTGTATTATTGTATATTTAATCCAAGACGAAAATTATAAAAAAATATTTCGCGAAAATGTTCACTAAGAATTAAGAATTAATTCTTAATTCTTAATTAACCTAATCACCAGGAAGTTCGTTGTCGCGAAAGGGTGTGTTCTGCATACTAGTACAGACTTAGTCTGTCGGATTGTAGTTTCGAACGCATTAAATAAGTCGACATTTACATGTAAGAATGTGATTTAATATTCATTAATTCTCACTTGCAGTAAATTCCAAATGTTAAAATGTTCACTGTTTAATTCCATTTTCCGACTAACTTGTCAAGTTTAACAGTTCGTTGTAGCTACAACACTACACCTAACGCACTAACACTTTGGATTTGGGCTAATTAAAGACGGACGTTAATTTTTAGTACTGACATTTGATTAGTGGCGCCCTCTATGTCCCAGTATGCAAAACATAAAAGACATCCCCCGTATAAACAACTCAGAGCTAAAAATATAGCCTCAGAGAATAACTGCAGAAACCCAGCAAAATATTTTCCTCTTCGCGATTACTTTAAAGTACTTTTTATTCACATTACACCGAACATATTCCAGTTTTGCAGTAAATTATTCATCTAACTTCAAAAACATTCATCATAAGTCCCTCTGCAAACATAATAATGTTATTAAGGAACTCCTTATATACTTTCGCCGGCATAAAACACACAGTCTAACAAGAATAAACGAATAAAACGACGAACTTCATTCACTTGACATGATTCGCTATGACTGGGTGCGATGGACGCCAATTTATTCTGTATTAGCGTCCCGACGTGGCCAATGAAGCATCTCGGCGCCCGTCGAGGGACAAAGTCGCACCACCGCCAGCGATTCAGCATCCGACTGCATCTCCCCTCGTCCACCTCCACCCCCGTATGTATTCCCACCGCCTCGTCGACAATCATCACCACGGCCGACGGACCCCTCTTTGCTCGTTTCCCGACAAACTTCGGTTTCATCATCCCGGCACTGCCACCCATCTAATTGACATGTATTAGGTTTTATCGACTCCGATGGATTGCCGTAGGGATGGGCAAGGGGGTTGGAGGCGGGTGGTGGAAAGACGCATCAATTAAAAGCCCTTTTAATCAAGTGCTGTGCTTGTTTTTCTTCTGTTTTGGTATGCAAACATCGTTTTGGTTTTGAATACATGTTGAAAGGATACATGGGATGAAGAGCATGACTTAATTACGATAAATTTCTGTTTAAAAGAGAAAGTGTTAGAGTGGATGGAAGGATTTTAAATTATAATTTAAATTTGTTGTATTACGTGTAATATATTGTACTTTATATAGGATGTGTAAGAATTTGTGTTAAAGCTTTACGCAACGTAGTTATTTGGAAAATTTTGAGAAGAAATTGTTAATACAAAAATTCTCGGTAAGCCTTCGCTTGACTACAAGTAGACAATAAATTTACCCATTTCGGCTAAGAAATTTCAATTTTATTGAATAATTACTAGAGAACGGACACGCTTACCACATGACGCAAAGCCCAGTGCAGTACTGGCGAAAGGCTGTATTTCTAAAATATTTAATTTTATTTATATAATTGGAAAACGAAGGGTGGTGATCTATAAAATTACGAAATACATATTTATTTGTTGAAAAGTTGTATAAAGTTTTTAATTTTATTTATATAATTGGAAAACATACGGGTGGTGATCCATCTATCTAAAATTACGAAATACATATTTATTAATTAATTTTATTTATATAATTGGAAAACAAACGGGTGGTGATCTATAAAATTACGAAATACATATGTATTTGTTGAAAAGTTGTATTTTTAAAGTTTTTAATTTTATTTCTATAATTGGAACATTTTTATTTGTTCATTTTGTCGTTCAAGTTGAGTAAAGGAGTATTAATATTGACTAGCAATAGTTTCTCAAGGTTTTCTTCTGTCAATTTTGTTCTCTTTGAATTAAGTACATCCTTATAAATAGAAAACGTCCTTTCTACATCGCAACTGGTTATAGGGGCATACTGGAAATATTCTTTTATTTCTTCATATTTAGCCGTTAGATTTTGTGGAATTGTCTCCATACATAATTGCTGCAATGTAATTAAATCTGGATTTCTATTAAGAATTGCTTCAAACTTTTGCCGAAGGCCACATCCGAAGTCACTTGGAATACTTTTCAAATTATTAACAGCCACTTCTAATGTGGTTAATCTGTCATTTAATTTGATATTTCGATTTTCAAAATAAGTGATTAGTTTTGGCAATTTTCCAAAGTGTTCGTGAAGAAAGTACAACTGATTTTTTAAATTTGGGATTTGTGTGAGCTCCTTGCACTCACCAATACTTCTAGCATCCTCCTTTAGCAGTGTTACGAAATGTTTTAGACTATCGAAATTCTCAGCATAATAACTAGTAGCTTCCAGCCATGTTTCCCATCTAGTTATTACTGGAGTGGGAGGCAGTGACAGAGATGGAATTTTTTCCCTGAAAAGAGCTACTCTCAATGGTGCGTTTCTGAAAACTTTTTTAAAAGCTGATACAAGTCTATCAACTTCCAGAGAAGTGTCTCTGATATATTCACAGATTCTGTGAAGAGCATGTGCTACACAAGTAATATGCAGCATATTAGGATATGTTTTCTTCAATAGTCTGCCTGTTTTTAACATATACGCAGCACTATCACTGACAAATAAAAGTATTTTTTCTTTGTACGTGGCGTCCGAATGAAGCATTTTTTGCATATTCTCCTTAATGGTTTCAGCAACTGTTTCCGCATCAACTCTATTTATAACACTTGTTGCTATTACATATGAGTTATAGGGAATAGTTGGATGTAGTACACCAGCTACAACATTTACCACACAGCGCCCTAACATATCCACCGTTTCGTCGGCGCTTATCCATATGTATTGGTTTAAAAGATGGCTTCTAATGCGTTCTACTGTTCTCGTATAGCACCTAGAAACATAATATTTGCGTAAAGTTGATTCATCAGGAACATTTCGACCAGTATATTTTTTCAGAAATGTCTTCAAAATTGGATTGTTCAATTTAAATAATGGAATATTAGCTGCCATAAAAGTTTCACAGAGTTCTTAGTTAAAATTGTTAGATTCCAACGGGTTCAATTTTTTTTCGTCCTTAAACTATCCTACGTGACGTTTTACGGTTGATTTATTGCAATTTTTCAATAACGTTTCACACACTTCACAATAAATTTCGGAATCACTGGCAATGTACATACAATCAGTATGGCCCTCAATCCAACTCGCCATTGTTTCACGATGCCATACTCGACGCTCTTCCATTGTCTGAAAAAGTAAGAATATTCTAGATCCAAATAAACGAAATTAAATAACGAAATTTTATGCACACTTACGTGAAAATAATTGGAAGATGTTGCTTAAATGAAAAGGAAAGGAATGTATGTGCTATTTCTCTTACGAAATACGATAAACTTATTTATTTTATCTACGTACTCGACACCACTGAAAATACTATATTCTCCGAATACAATGGCTGGATTGTCCATTGTTATCGCTGCGAGACCAGGTGGCCGAGTAAGTCAAACAAATACTTCATTGAATTACGCCGGGATGTACTGAGCGACGTTATACACAATTCCAATTGCCGATTGCGTTTTATGGAAATTGCATCCGTTCTCTAGTTATGAGTGAAATCCAATAAGATTTTTTTGGTAAGTCTTCAAAAAAATTCTCCACCTTCTTCATGCAATCATTTAAAGAGGAACGTAGCCCAAGAAATGCTCTTTTAATTTGGGAAAAAAGATACTAAGCACTCAACGCCAAGTCTGGGTTGTAGGGTAGATATTCCATCTCTGTAAAGAAGTCTGAAACGGCACGATCTTTTAAGCAAAGTTTTACGGTTTTTTTTGCGTATGTCAGTTTTCAAATCTCAGACCTTATAGTTCTACTGTAACTGAAATATTCTATTGGAAGAGTATAGTGACGTATTACTCTTGTTATTATAACAAGTAATTACACATAGAAGGACATAGAAAATTCCGTTGAAAGATTCTACTTAAAATACTAACATACATGCATCTAGGCGAAATATAGACGACGCTGAAATGCAACGGAATCGGTTAATAAAAATTTCAAAAAGAAACGGGGCACTCACCAGGCCCTGACGTACATTCGTCTAACTTACGTTCGAAATGCAGTTTCAGTAAACACAAACGACATTCAATAGTACATATAGTATATTGAGTGGAGGGCAAAAGCCACAAGAGGATACGAAACACACGGTGCCTTTCGATCGGAATGCGTCACTGATAGAGCTTTTAGTGGCTGGAAACTGTATCGCTTTGACATTATTCATGTGGACAAATTGCGATTTATGTACTGTTTGTGCCCGATTTTGTACGGTAATGGTACCAGCGGAGACGTTTGATTTTTACTCCGAACGCAAGTTCAAATAAATTCGAACAAAATTCAACGAGATACGAGATACAACGAGTAGAAACTAATATGCGAAATAGATGAATGCACACATATGTAATGGAAAAGATGTTTGTGTTTGTTTCGTTTATTTGGTTGATAATGTATTTCTTATTTTACTTGAGCTTACAAAGAACATTTAAAATTTTAAAATTCGTCTTTATCTTTAACTACAACAGGAATTTTAACTATACTATGTGACAAATAAGTATCTCGTAAAAGAATGTATTTTTAAACCAAATCTTGTGCAAATGTTTACTTTGTTGAAAATAATAAATGATAAAATTTTCATTGAAAAATTCGTACGGCTTCGTATAAACGAATATGCATTATGTTATTCGCCTGGGCATGCTTTTAATAGCTTCCTGTTGAAACGCATTCCAAATAAGTTGTAGAGCAGTATGTATCTGCTTAAATTCTTTGTAGGGTTAGAAAGTACACCACCTTTCGACCTATCATATCCCACATATATTCTCAGGGCGATAACTCTGGACACTGCACAGATCATTGAGAATATTTATGTTAGCTTCTTGCAGGAATCGTAATATAAGTTTTGAATAGTTAATTGACGAAGGATATATGGTTATTAAACGGTTTAATTAAACTACATAAAGACAATACACCTATCCGACCAGTAGTCGTACGTAAGAGCACCTTGTAGAAATGTGTCTAAACACTTAATAGATTTAATACTTACACACACTAAATTCAAATCTAAGTTCTCCGTTAAAAATTCCCATGAATTAATTAAGAAAATTTCAAACTTGGAATTACCAAACAAGTGTAAACTCATTTCTTTTGATGTTTCGAATTTGTTCACTAGTATCCCACCCCAGGAGGTAATGGATTTAATCACTTTACAACTAGTACATAAAAACACGAACATTGTCACAAAGACCGAAATTTTACAGCTCTTAGAAACGTGCCTGGAACAAAATTATTTTCAATTTAAGAAGAAATTTTATAAACAAACAGAGGGTATAGCAATGGGAAACCCACTAAGCCCCTTATTAGCAGAAATTTTTATGAATAATTTAGAAACTAAAATTAGTACACATCCCTTGTTCGGTAATTGTGTATATTGGATTAGGTATGTTGATGACATATTAATTTGCTTTAACGGTTCACATAGACAATTAAAAACTTTACATAATTATATCAACACTATTCATCCCAAAATAAATTTTACAATAGAAACAGAAATAAATAAAAGCATTAATTTTCTAGATTTAACCATATCACACAAAACTAATAAACATGAGTTCGCTATATACCATAAACCAACACATACAGATACCACAATACACGCTAATTCTTTTCATCCTATAACACACAAATTGTCAGCATACCAATCAATGGTATATAGATTAATTCATGTACCTATTGGTAAAAGTAATTTCGACCTGGTACTAAATAGAATATATACAATAGCATTAAACAATGTTTTTTTTTCCTTAGTTTACCCAAAATTAAAACACAAGATAATTAATTCCTACAATTGAATGACGTACTAATTGGTACTTTCATTAAAAAACTTAATAACGAACATATATCATTTAAAACAGACAATACTATACAGAACATTATTAAAAATAACAAAGATAAAATAGACAAATAATCAAACTCTGGTGTGTATAAGCTAACATGCGAAGATTGCAATAAGGTATACATAGGACAAACTGGGAGGACAGTCAAAATTAGGATGAAAGAACACGAGAGAAGCCATAAAGAAAAGAAAACAGATTCAACTTTCGCAAATCATTGTTTAGAAATTAATCATATATTTAATATAGATTTCAAAATTTTACACAGTCAAGGAAAAAGTAAAAAACTTAACCTTAGAAATTAATAGATACAATAATTATAAGTTTTGAGTTAAACTGTTATTTAAATGGAGTAAGTATCTCATTATAAATCTCTTCCCGAAGATCGAGTAACAGTATTTTTTGAATAAAGCTTGTAAAACACCGCTCAAAGGATTTTGGTTTTAAAATAATCTTAACATTGATGGGACCTTGACAGCGAAGTGACCTTCATGTTGAACGGGTGTGAACAAACGGAGACCATTCATTTCGAGTTTTCCAACAACAATAAGAAAAATATTAGTCGTACCCGTCTGCCCTCTACTACTCGTCCAGTAGCTCATTCAGAAACCTTAGCAGTACCAAGTTATTTGCCAAGAATATTTGCCATCTGAAGAGGACGGACCACACCCAATAAATCAGTCAGAATTAAATGATTTTATTCAAGGCCTGAATTTGTCAAATACTAAAGCAGAAATATTAGGATCTTGACTCGAAAATTGAAAGTGTTAGCTCCACACACAAATATTTCTGTATATCGTAATCGTCAGAAAGAACTGTCACAGTTTGTTTCAACCGATGAGGATCTTTCATACAGCAAAAATGTCGATGATTCGATGTTGGCATTAGATCACCAACACCATCCCGAAGAATATCGTCTTTTTATAAATGCTTCGAAATTGAGTTTGAAAGCCATTTGAAAATTTGAAGAGGGAATTTTTGTAGGGTGCAAAATTAACCTTCTACAAGATAAAAAATTTGAAGAAACCTCAAGTGATTTGGAGCATGTTGCTTGGAATGCTTTTAAAAATGTGACCCACAATTTTCCATGAAACAGAAAATCTGACAATTATACAGGCTGTTCTGCGACTCGACTAACAAATTTATACAATTTACGCTGGCGGTCATTACCATAAAAAAAATGTTATATGGCCTATATGTGAGTTCCTCTTTGTTTCGTAGATATCGATGGAATTTGAATTTTAAAAAATGGGAAAGGAAATTTTATTCATAAATTGATAGATAATTAACACAAAATTATAGTAATTGTTCAAAATGAGAACCGCCTTGTTCTATTCTTCGTGTCATAGAATGTTGCCAATTAATTGATGCCAATTCTTTAGAGAATTAGTAGCTTCAACTATACGGTCAGTCATCTCTCCGCCTGTATATGGTTTACCATTACTATTATTACTAATTGGGGCTTTGGCTAGGGATAATAATAATGAAATTATTTGATATCAAATATATTAGTGGTGTTGGTGAAGTTCCTTCAAAGATCCAGGACGTGCGTGATGATGGTTAATTAAAATAAATACACAAAGACTTAATGAATAAAGTAAAACACAGCGGCGTCCTTAAATTGGTATATTTAAATAAAAGAAATTGATGTATTTAAAAGTAATTAAATAAGTAATATACAATGTGTCCGGGAAAATGTGGGAAATCTCTCAGATTCAGATAGAACATTAAAAAATAAGATGACAAGTTCCCATAATTTTTTTCCTAGCGGCCCTCCCTACGGAGATACGGCCTCCTAAAGGACGCCACTGGAAATCAATTTTTCTTGAATAACTTTTAAACTACTTATTATAATTTAATGAAAATTTAATATGATAAACAGTAGTAAGGGCCTCTTAAAATACTGCCCTTAAATTTAAATTAGCTTGTTTAGGTTACCAGGGGCGGACTAGGTTGTACATTTTAATTCTTACATTTTTAACACCCTGTATGATAAGGAGTTAAAAAAAACAAACTTGGATACCTTGAACATTAAGCTAAAGAAAAGGTACTCTTGTTCATTGTCGATAAAATGAACCGTTTTCGAGGAAAACAAAATAAAAGAATTAATGTTTTGTTTCTATTAAAAAGAACCATGTTTTTTATTTTTTTTTGTCTCCAACAAAGTGTGATACAAAAGTCATTCCAGGAACAAAAAAGTTTTAGTTTAGGTTATTTGATACGACAAAATTACAAAGATTCTTAGAAATGCAGTTTTGTCCCAGAAAGGCACCTTAAAAAAAATTATGTTTAGAAATGTACTCACTAAAGCTTGCAACGATTGAACCTAAATACGCTAATTAGAAATAATCAATTAAAAACTTCATAAGTGGGTTCAACATAGGCTCCGTGAACTCTGATACACTCGCGTGCACGACGAATAGAGGACTGCTGTACTCGCCACAACAACCCAGCATTGTTTCTTATCACATCACAATGAAATGTGATTCTCTGTAAAAGTTCCTCCCTAGTATCAACTGGAAAGGAATACACCAAGGTTTTGAGATGACCCCACAGGTGAAAATCCATTGGGTTAGGTCGGGAGACCGTGGAGGCCAGGCAATGGGACTTCCTCTGCCTATCCAACGGTTTGGATAGACGTTATTCAGGTGGTCGCGTACAGCAACGCTAAAATGAGGTGGGGCCCCATCATGCATAAAATACGTGCTTTGGCGGGTTGCAAGTGGCAAATGCTCTATTGAATCCAGAAAAGCGTTCTGAAGGAACTGTAAATAAAGTTCACCATTCAATCGTGGCGGCAATACGCATGGTACAATCAAAAAATTGCCAATTATTCCTGCCCAAACATTAATTGATTGGAACTGATGTTGATAATGATGAACGACAGTGGCATGAGGGTTTCATCAGCCCATACATGCGAGTTATGTAAATTTACAATACCATTTTTGGTAAACCCTGCTTCATCGGTAAAAAGAATAGTGCTAATGAAGTTTGGGTTTGTTCGTTGCTGATCTAACAGTAAGTTTGCGAACTGGATTCTACGATGAAAATCTTCAGGAAGTAGTAGATGCACTTTTTGCAGATGATAAGGGTAAAACAACTGTTCTTTAAGTACTTCATGAATTGTCGTTTTTGACGTATTAAGCTGCGCGGCTAATCTTCGAGTGCTTATTGAAGGAGTATCACCTACAGTATCCAAAATATTTTCCTCCAATTGCACCGTACGTACTGCTCTTCTGACACCAGCATCAGTACTTTTTTTCGCAAAACTTCCTAAAACATTAAAGAAAGTCAATAATGTTACCTTATTAACTGGAATCGCCCACCAGTCTCTCTTAGACATTGGTCAAGTCGCTGAAATGTTTTCTGATTTGGAATATTGCGATTAGGATATCTTTCTTCATACAACCTTCTTGCTTCCAAAACATTGCAAGATGCAAGACCGTACATAAGATGCATACCTGCATACTCACTAAATGTGTATCCCATTATCAAATTAAATTTACCAAGATATTCAAAATTCAATAAATTAATATCGAAGTAAAGGATCAACGTGTTAACAATATGAAAGATTACAAGATTTAAAATTTACACGTCGATGCAAGATATTTATTAATTCGTGGGTACCATAGTAACGTTTGTAAAAACAATGCGTTTTTTAGTACTGAAAACAGTTTTATTTCAGACTTTTGTATCACACTTTGTTGCAGACAAAAAAAATAAAAAACATGGTTCTTTTTAATAGAAATAAAACATTAATTTTATTATTTTTTTTTCCTCGAAAACGGTTCATTTTATCGACAATGAACAAGAGTACCTTTTCTTTAGCTTAATGTTCAAGGTATCCAAATTTGTTTTTTTAACTTCTTATCATACAAGGTGTTAAAAATGTAAGCATTAAAATATACAACCTAGTCCGCCCCTGGTAAACTAAACAAGCTAATTTAAATTTAAGGGCAGTATTTTAAGAGGCCCTTACTACTGTTTATCATATTAAATTTTCATTAAATTATAATAAGTAGTTTAAAAGTTATTCAAGAAAAATTGATTTCCAGTAGCGTCCTTTAGGAGGCCCTATCTCCGTAGGGAGGGCCGCTAGGAGAAAAATTATGGAAACTTGTCATCTTATTTTTTAATGTTCTATCTGAATCCGAGAGATTTCCCACATTTTCCCGGACACATTGTATACACAAGGGGCGATAAATTAGTAATAGAGAAATTAATATAAAATATCTGAAATAGAAAGGTTAAACAGTAATAAAACAAAGTACTATATACACGCGGAGCGGTGAATAAGTAGATTAAAATATTAATGCAAAATATCTGAAATAGAGTGTTAACTTGCGTAGTAAATTATGGGTTAATTAATGTATATAAAATAACCTCTGTATCGAAGAATACAGAGCTACCTTTGATTTGCGGCGATGGGCGGCCACGTGGTCTGAAGATATACTCGGACAAGTATATGTAGAGGGGTGTTGACCAGAGGAATAAGAAATTAATTGGTTTAAATTAATATGAATTCGCTTGAAAGAATAATATATAGAACAATACAGTTTACCTTAGAAGCGGAAGAGCCTGGACGGCGTGGTGAGTGCCATTGTGTACTGGAACAGCACGAGGAGTTGTTTTCTCACGAAAGGTTCGAAAGAGAAGAGAGGACTGCTAGTTTTGCGTCGATAGAAAAGTCTAGAAACGGTTTGTTTTATGATCTATCGAGAGGGGGTCAATAACTTAAATTATAATTAAATTAAGAAGCGCGACCTGAAGGCGTGGTCTATTGATGTCATAAATGTTATTAGAATAACCCTTGTGACATAAGCTTTCTAACGATATCAAACACAACAGATAAAAGAAGAAGCAAATAATATTATATTAAAACAATTTTTAAAATATGGAATTTATCTAGAAGAAATTCTACATTACGGTTATCGGTTGACGGTCCAGGTAATAAGGGTCGTCGGCGGTCAAGAAGATGACAAAAGAAATGCTTTCTCTTTGTAACGAAAATGTACAGTTTGTACAAATGTAAACACAACAGATAAAAGAAGAAGCAAATAATATTATATTAAAACAATTTTTAAAATATGGAATTTATCTAGAAGAAATTCTACATTACGGTTATCGGTTGACGGTCCAGGTAATAAGGGTCGTCGGCGGTCAAGAAGATGACAAAAGAAATGCTTTCTCTTTGTAACGAAAATGTACAGTTTGTACAAATGTAAAAAATGTCTATGTTAAATACAATTTAACAATTTAATATGTGTATTTAAATAAATGAATTAAAACTTCTATACGCTAAGCGTAACACTATACATACGAGATCTGAGGCAACAAAAAAAATCTAAAGGCGATAAATCAGGTTACCAAGCTGGCCAATCTACACAACCACCTCGTCCTATCCACATTTCCGGAAAGTTTTCATTAAGAAACACCGTCACTTGTCTCCCAAAATGTGGTGGTGCTCTATCTTGTTGAAACCACATGCTACGACGAGCTTCCAAAGGAATATCTTCCAAGGAATTCGGCAATTCTTTTTCCAAAAAGTAAACGTAATTTTCTGCATTAAGACGTTCTTCAATAAAATGAGGCCCAATCAGATGATTATTTAACAAGCTGCACCACACCTTGACAGAAAAACGATGTTAATAGTTAACTACGATTGTTTCGTGTGGGTTTTGATCCGCCCAGATATGAGAATTAGGTGTGTTGTTTATACCATTCCTTGTAAATTGGACCTCATCCGTAAAAGATATCTGTGGAATAACTTCCAAATTTATTTTGTAACCTCTGGCAATACCTCTAAATCTCCAGGAAGTAAATGCTGGACTTTTTGTAAACGATAAGGATAAAGCCCATTAAGATGCAGCATTCTCTATACGCTGGTTTGAGGAATTCCCGTTATATGAGATATTCTACGAATATTGGTAGAAGGACTTCGTTCAACTTCATTTAAAACTACTTTAGCGTTTCCAAATCCATCTTTTTCTACACAACGATTTGGGAAAGATCCTGTTTCTTTTAAACAGCGAAAAACGTTTGAAAATGTTGTGTGATGAGAAACAATGCGATCTGGGTATCGCCTGATGTACTCCGCAGCTGTAGCACGTCCACTTCCATTGCAAAAGCCATATATATAAGCATAATGACTTAAATTAATATTACAGCATAAAAGTAATTAATTTGTCAATCATACGTTAATACGTCAAGGCTTATTAAATTAGAGGAATTCACCTATAGGTCATATAACATTTTTTGATCGTAATGACTGCCAGAGTATATGGTATAAATTTGTCGGTCGAGTCGCGAAACACCTTGTATATTAATGAACTTCTTAGACATCACCATGAATTAGACTGTAACATTAGCCTCAAAATATATTTGTTGCACACGCGTCTGGATTTCTTTCCCCGAACCTCGGCGACGTAAGTGATGAACACGTCATCAAAAGTTGAAAAACGTTTAAAAACGTTATCAGAGCAAGTGGAACAGTGAAATTCTCGCTGATTATTGTTGGACATTGATATCAGAAAGTGCCAAAGAACAGTATAAAAGAAAAAAACCGTGCGAGAATAAATATTTTGTTATTATTATAAAAGAAACGACAATTGTACATAGTTTCTAAAGAAAAATTGTGGTTAAATTTTCAAAATGCAACTTATAACTAGCGACAATAACACTTAGCCAAGAAAAATTCTTATAACTTCCACGCACCTAATTTTAAAGCAACTTAAAGAGAAGAACAAATTCGTTAAAAAATTGCATTTTTTTTATTAAAGAGAAAAAAATGTAAAAAAAAAGTATTTTGTATTAACTTTCGAATTTATCTTTTAATAGTGCTGTGCGATATAATAATAATAACATAAGTGTCAGAATAAGAAGAATGAGTGAATTTAGGTTAAAGCCAATGCCAGAAATATGCATGTTTCTTTTATATTATTTCTATCTTATTTAAAATATTTTGTTGCAGTCCTTTTGGACAAAGTTACTGGAAAACTTCCTAAAAATTATAAGGAAATATTAGCTCAAAGGTATAAAAAGAACAGCCCAAAAAATAAGAATGATGTTCCTAAAGCAGAAAAAGAATTTCAAGTTAAGCCTATGCCCGAATTAGGCAAGTTGTTTAATTATTTTTTATAATAAAGAGTAATTAAGTAGTCTATATATTTTATAGAGTTCTTGGATCCTGTAACAGGTGAATATCCAAAAAATGTGTCCGAACTTGTAAAGGCAAAGAAAGATTGTTTCACAAGTACATATTTATATAGATACTGAAATTGTAATTTTGTTTTTCATTTATTTTGTTATAGAGAATGTCAAACCAAAAGAAAATACTAAAGAAGTGGCTAACGAATTAGAATTTAAATTGAGGCCAATGCCAGAGATATGTATGTTCATATAATATATATGTATCTAGATTTGTAACTGATTTTTTTTTTGTTACAGTTTTAATAGATCCAATAACAAGAAAGTTGCCAAAAAACTACAAGGAAATTCTATCTCAAAAAAGTAATGCAGTTAAAAAAATATTAGGTACTATTGTCAATGTTTATTTTTCATTTGTGACTCATACGTTGTTCCTCGCTTCAATGAAGTAATTTAAAATCAGATAAAAATTTAAGTTAACAAGGAAATTTATCACAGTATTCAAACACATAAAAGGTTACAAATTTTAATCTTTAAATCAAACTTTTGTTTATTGTTTTTACATTTCTTCTGATAACACTTTGTTTTAAAAGATAAATTTTTCTTATATTTTCATTATTTGTATATTTTCCATTTAAATTTATCGTTATTGTGCTTCAACACCATACTTCTGGAGTGTACCATAATGATTTTTTAAAACTAATTATACAGTATTACTATAAAATAAATGTTATATATTAACATTTTTTATTACAGGAACTAGTTCGTTATTTGTTAACAATTCCAAAAATGAGTGTAAGAATAATAAAGCTAAATTCAAATCATTTACACTTAATTTAAAATTTATGATTTAATTTAATCTTTATAGACGCCAGACATAACTTAGATAATTGCGAATTTAAAATTTGTAAGTCCTTCATTTAATTTATATCTTGATTTTAATTATATTAATTTTTAGCAAAAGTGAATGTCAAACCAAATATATTAAATAAAGTCGTTCCCGATTCAACTGGCCACACTACTTCCAAAAGTAGGAACATTAGTAAAGTATTGTTTCCATGTCCAGAGCCAAGAAGATCAAGCCTAGCAAGATCTAGATTTTCAAAAATAAAAAAAAAGCCTGTATGTTCATATTTATTTCAAATATATTTTAGTAATTAATAATTAAATTTAAATTAGGGGCTGTGACTAAAATTATTAAGAAAAAATTAGATACGCACTTCAAAAACGATGGTTTTGTCAAATAGTGAAAGTACTGTGGTGTATTTGTCTTTTCGGGTTCTTAAATAAAACTAACGATAACTTAAACACGCACTATATTAATAATAAAAACGAATAACAATATAAAAACTAATTACTAACAATAAGCACATTTATACAGGGTGTCCAGAAACTCTCCTGACAAACGAAGACCGGAGTTTCCTCAGATAATTTTAAGACAATTAAACCCAAATTCACCTAGTCCGAAAATGCTTCCTAAGGGAGCTAGAGTTATTTGAAGATGGCGCCTTGTATTTATTTTTTTTTAAATTCCTCCAGAACGCTTCTATTTAGAAAAACAAAAACTGGTATGCTTATTTATCCTCCAGAGATGAATCGATTCCATCAATTGCGAATTTCTAGTACCGGTCATAGGCGTCCGTTTTGGGTAGGTCAACGGTTATTTTAAGGCATAACTTTTTTGTCTTTAACTTTTAAGCATTTGTGACACTAGATTATTAAATTTTCAGGTATTCCAGTACTAAAAGGTACTCTTACTTTAAGTCGGTAAGGTACACCGTTTTCTAGAAAAAGCGATTTGTAAATTTTTCGTTTTTTCTTCATTAAAGTTCAATTTTTTATTTTTTGCAATAGTTAGCTCTGAACTGCAAACAGAAGTAAAACCTACGTTTTTCATTGTCAAATTGTTGTCAGTTCGCGAAGTTTATCTATTCATTTTTTACTTTGTGTTATTCAAACACAACGATTTCAATTTAAAAAAAAATGGTTTTTGCTAATGAGGAATACGCCGATATGCATTTAGTTTATGGCGAAATGAGGTGTAACGCTCGAGCGGCGCAACGTAGATACCGCTGAAAAATTTCCCAATCGTCAGCATCCCACTCACTCAACATTTACAGCTCTTCATCAACGATTAAGAGAAACAGGTTCAGTGGTCCCAAAAAATAATGAAACAGGGAGACATAATGATGTAACAGCAGAACATGAAGATGTTATTTTAATGGAAGTTGAGGAATATCCAGAAATTAGCGTTCGAAGACTATCTGCCATGTACCCCACAATTTCAAAATCTTCCGTAGGAAATATCTTACACAAAGAAAATTTATATCCTTTTCATTTTACAAAGGTGCAAGCACTGCTAGAAGGAGATTTTCCTGCTCGCGTAGAATTCGCTAGATGGTTACAAAATCAGAAAAATCAAGATGAAGATTTCTTCAGGAACATTTTGTTTGGTAACGAAGCTACATTCTCAAAAAATGGAATTTTTAATGTACATAATTCACATTATTATTCGTACGTTGGTGACAATCCCCACGTTGTTCAAGAATTTAAGCATCAGCATAGGTTTAGCATAAACGTCTGGATAGGAGTAGTTGACGATTATCTACTTGAACCTGTGGAATTACCTGCTCGTTTAAATGGTGCTGATTACTTACATTTCCTGCAAAATATTTTACCTGATTTGTTAGATGAGGTGCGTTTAAATATTCGGCAAAACTTATGGTTTCTACAGCACGGCTGTCCGGCCCACTTTAGCAGGAATGTACGAGACTTTCTAATAATAACTACGAAGACCATTGGATTGGAAGAGGCGGTCCAGTTGCTTGGCCAGCAAAGTCGCCGGATTTGAATCCTTGCGATTATTGTGTTTGGGGATACATAAAAGCATTTATTTATTCCGTTCCGATACAAAATCGCGCACAACTCTGGCTAAGGATACAAGATGCTTGCAACGAATTTAGAAATAACTTTGGAATATTTGCAAGAATTCGGCGTTCTCTAAGCAAAAGGGTAAACTTATGCATAGAGACTAATGGTCATCACATCGAGCAACTTTTGTAACAATCTACCTTTGATACTTGTTCTTTTTTTGTTAGTTTCGTTCCATTGTAATAAATAATTTGTTTTTAATTTATTAAATTAATTTTCATCCATGCCTTGATAGTCCAAGCCAACTTCGTCGCTAAAAATAAGTAGGTACATAATAAATTGAACTTTAATGAAGAAAAAACGAAAAATTTACAAATCGATTTTTCTAGAAAACGGTGTATCCTACCGACTTAAAGTAAGAGTACATTTTAGTACTGGAATACCTGGAAATTTAATAATCTAGTGTCACAAATGCTTAAAAGTTAAAGACAAAAAAGTTATGCCTTAAAATAACCGTTGACCTACCCAAAACGGACGCCTATGACCGGTACTAGAAATTCGCAATTGATGGAATCGATTCATCTCTGGAGGATAAATAAGCATACCAGTTTTTGTTTTTCTAAATAGAAGCGTTCTGGAGGAATTTAAAAAAAAATAAATACAAGGCGCCATCTTCAAAGAACTCGGACTAGGTGAATTTGGGTTTAATTGTCTTAAAATTATCAGAGGAATCTCCGGTCTTCGTTTGTCACGAGCGTTTCTGGACACCCTGTATATTTACATTTATGTAAGTTTACTCGGCGATAATTCGGTATCGAATGAATCAAATCCCTTCCTCGACAGCTTATATATCGACCGCGGCACTCTCTCGTATTTTTCCTAGTCTCGGTCTTTCCGTTTCTAGATTTTCTAGGAAATTTTCTGGCTATTCATTGTAAAAGTATGTCCAAAATATCTTCAAATTTTTATCTGTGATTTTATATGCACAACGAACTCTATTTCAATTTTAGCATAGGCCGAAGGATATATGTATTATGTTGCTTCTAATATTTCCTGGTTTTATTCTATACTAACACTCATAAATAAACAAGATCACATACATAAACACATCTCGTTAATATCTTCCTTTCGGTTACTTTCCTCCTGCAAACAAAACGTCTCTACGAATAATAAATTTTTGCCGTTTAAATAAGGGGTTTTTTGGGGCCGGTTCCACAGTACACTCATAGTGCACGTTCCTGTATATATTTCCCAGATTTCCGTACAGGATGTCGGGACTTAATTCATCCAGCGTTTTATTTCGTAAATAAAGGGTCTTGAAAATCAAGTAAATATCACGGGTGAAGCGTGCTGCACAAAAGGAAAAAGTCGTAAATTCGCTCGAACCCCGTGTAAGGACACTATACACCCCCATCTTTTTTGCATATGGGCTTATATAAGCCTTGTAGTTAGTATATTAAGCGGAAGATGTGTGTATATTTATGCGTGTGGTAGAGTGACTTATTCGCGTGCTTTTTGTTTGTCTATTGTTGCAGAAGCGAATATGTTTCTTAGATTAGAATCGTACAATTTCATAAAATGAAAAATAATTGGTTGATACATTCATTCGAATTTACAATCATATATCGTCTTTGATTCATTTTTTTTTGTTAATGAATACGAAATAAATGAAAATGTGATACCTAGTGCAAAGTCAATAAAAAATCCCGCACCCTATATTGATAATTTCTAGTTATCAAGCTGCAACTATTTGATAAAATAAACATACACGTTATCCCCAATAATTTTCACATAAATATTCAAACTTGTATTGTACATATTCAGTATTTCATCCACCTGATGAAGCCATTGTATGGCGAAACAATATTGTAGTGGTATTTACAATAAAAGAATTTTTGAAACTAGAAGTTTAATTACTTATTTCTTAGCGTTATAATGAAGTTTCAACAAGTATCTCCTTCGTCAATTAACTATTTAAAATTAGCCAGTGATGGTGAATAGGAGAAGTGGTTCTTTAAACTACGGTTAAAATACAAGATCAATGAACAGAATATTTGGTTCCTACACCAGTGCAAGAAACATAATGTCACACCTAAACACATAAAACTCAAGACCAAAAACAATAGTAAAGCAGCACTTAAAGCAGTCGAGATAGGGGAAAGAACATGGATAAAGGAAGAATTGAAAAATCTATTCAACAAACGAGACACGTTGTCAATATATCTTAAGGTATTACATTCACAGTTAACTTTTAAACTTTATAATTTAGAGTTTGATCTTTTGTATAATGCGATCCATTATAAAATTAATCTTATAATTCACAAAAAAAACTTAATTAGAAATAGTAAACTAGATAAACTTATTTCATGTAAAAAACATAGCACAATGCCGATTCCTTTAGTTAACATAAATCAAAATATTAATTTTTATGAACGGTTTAAAAACCTTACGGATGTAGATTTCAAAACCGAAGAAATTAATTTATTATCTAAAGGTTTCAAATATAACTTAACCCCTAACATTAATAATAAATACTTGGAAATCTTAGCAGTAGAAACAGATTTAGCCTTAAATAAGCAAAAGGATAACCAGGGAAATAAATATGCAACTAAACATATTCTAGAAAATTAGCGTACTACTAAGCATTTTAATATTGAAAATAAAATAATTAAATCAATTAAACAGAAAGCGACTAGTAACAATATTATATTTACAAAAGCTGATAAAGGAAATAAAGTTATAGCAATTCCGGAATCAAACTACATACATAAAGTTCATGAATTCCTCGATAATAATTCATTCATAAAACTTAAATCTGATCCTACTAACAAATTTCAAAAACAGATTAAACAAACTATAGAAAATTCAGGTTCTCTTTTTAATAACACTCAAAAACGTATATTAACCACTATGAATCCCCTACCTCCCAAATTATACGGTTTAATTAAACTACATAAAGACAATACACCTATACGACCAGTAGTATCGTACGTAAAAGCACCTTGTAGAAATCTGTCCAAACACTTAATAGATTTAATTCTTACACACACTAAATTCAAATCTAAGTTCTCCGTTAAAAATTCCCAGGAATTAATTAACAACATTTCAAACTTGTAATTACCAAACAAATGTAAACTCATTTCTTTTGATGTCTCGAATTTGTTCACTAGTATCCCACCCCAGGAGGTAATAGATTTAATTACTTTACAACTAGAACGTAGAAACACGAACATTGTCACAAAGACCGAAATTTTACAGCTCTTAGAAACGTGCCTGGAACAAAATTATTTTATTTAAAAAAAATTTTTATAAACAAACAGAGGGTCTAGCAATGGGAAACCCACTAAGCCCCTTATTAGCGAAAATTTTCATGAATAATGTAGAAGCTATAATTAGTACACATCCCTTGTTTGGTAATTGTGTATATTGGTTTAGGTATGTTGATGACATATTAATTTGCTTTAACGGTTCAGATAGACAATTAAAAACTTTACATAATTATATCAACACTATTCACCCCAAAATAAATTTTACTATAGAAACAGAAATAAATAAAAGCATTAATTTTCTAGATTTAACCATATCACACAAAACTAATAAACACGAGTTCGCTATATACCATAAACCAACACATACAGATACCACAGTACACGCTAATTCTTTTCATCCTATAACACACAAATTATCAGCATAACAATCAATGGTATATAGATTAATTCATGTACCTATGAGTAAAAGTAATTTCGACCTTGAACTAAATAGAATATGCACAAAAGCATTAAACAATGGTTACTCTATAAATATTGTCAATAACATCCTAAATAGCCAACAAAAATCTAAAACCCTTTCCATAGTTTATCCAAAATTAAAATACAAGATAATTAATTCCTATAATTCAATCACTTACTTAGGAAACATTTCGGAAAAAATTGGTACTTTCATTAAAAAACTTAATAACGAACATATATCATTTAAAACAGACAATACTATACAGAACATTATTAAAAACAACAAAGATAAAATAGACAAAGAATCAAACTCTGGTGTATATAAGTTAACATGCGAAGATTGTAATAAGGTATACATAGGACAAACGGGGGGGACATTCAAAATTAGGATGAAAGAACACGAGAGAAGCCATAAAGAAAAGAAAACAGATTCAACTTTCGCAAGTCATTGCATAGATATCAATCATAGATTTAATATAGATTTCAAAATTTTACACATTCAAGAAAAAAGTAAAAAACTTAACCTGTCAGAAAACTTAGAAATTAATATATACAATAGTTTAGGATTAGCTTTAAATGACCAACTAGATTTAAACAACTCCCCTCTATTAAATTTAAAATTGTAAAAATTTTTCCAACACCATTTCCCCTATAATTTTCACATAAATATTCAAACTTGTATTGTACATATTCAGTATTTCATCCACCTGATGAAGTCATTGTATGGCGAAACAATATTGTAGTGGTATTTACAATAAAATAATTTTTGAAACTAGAAGTTTAATTACTTATTTCTTAGCGTTATACACGCTATCCCCTTAAATTTTGAATACGGGCTTTTGAATGCATTTCTTGGCGTCTAGCTACCATGATCGTTTCCAAAGTAAAGTCACACTAAAACAACGCGGTATTTAGGAAAAAAAGCAATTAACACTTCGTCAAGAACAATCCGAGCTAGCCAAGAATAACATAAATATTAGTTTAATGACAATTAGAAGTAAAACAATTATTGAAAAGTTATTAACCCGTTGCTGTTCGATAGAAAACGCAATAAAATTCCAGCGGAGATTGGTACGAAATTATGCTTAGAGACGAATTATCGTTTTGGGAATCATAACCTCGAAGGAAGTTATGGTCAACGTATTATACAGCGCGAAGGCTCATGTCTGAGTATGTACTGCAACATGCTAGATTTCCTAACTTTATACATTGTTTACTGATATTTTAAATGCAAACCAAACAGTAAAATTGTACCAAAAAGAACTTTTAGGGTTAGTAAAAGTGTAGTTTGAAGGTAGCAGTATAGTGTGGATCCTACAAGGAAGCAACGATTCAAAACATCTAAGTAAATTGCGTAGGTAGTGGAAGGTTGAAAATTGTGTTAGTAGATACGGACAAAATTTCACATCTATTTTCTTATGGTGCTTCATTTTAGATTTTCAAGGTCATTTAAACTGTGACGTCACACACGATTGTAGCTGTTCAGACTCGGTTCATACGCTGTTAAAGCTGTTTAAGGTTCCTACAAGGGAAAAACCAACCCGTAAAGTGTATATACTTTCCTCAAGAATAGAAAAATATATATCCGTGTATTTTGTGCCGAAGACTACTTCAAAGAAGAATAAATCCCTCTACGCTGTTCTCTACAAGACGTCATTCGAAGCGGATGTTGGGTTTTAGAAGTTGTGTATATATACGTATTCGAACAATAAAAGTGCTGGTTATTCATATTTCTAAGTTATTAAATATATCTTAATCAACATGTAGTAACCCCCTTTTATTATCTATTATCTACTAATTTTTAATTCTATTTCGTTGTTTATTGGATTAAATTGTTTATTTCTTAATTTTTGTTTGATTCGTCGCATATACCGTCACACATTTTTGAACAGAACATTTCAGATTCCGTTCAAACGCGGTTATATATCTTGTTTATTAGTATCGTATTAAAACGTGGTTTTTTGATATTTATTGCGACTAAGAATAGATCTATGTTGAAGTTAATAGCATTTAGTTTAATTATTTAAATACCTTTTAAATTAAGTTTCTTACATCAATCCAAATACTCTATTTTTATTAATATAAAGGGTTGCCGCTGAATAGTGCCCAAGCTATGCGAATTTGAAGAATATGTATAAATGTCTAGCTGAAAATAAAAAAAAATTTCTTTGTAATCCATCAAAAATTTCCAAATTTTTACCGTGAAAATTGTAGTTAAAATCGATTTATTATATATTTACCGAAATGTAGCTGTAATTCAAATTCATTGACCTGCAAAAAAATAGATGAAATTCAAGACGATACTTTTAACATAAGTTCCTATTCATAGATAGTTAATGTTGTTATTTTCTTACCAAAACATCCTCGGCCGCACATATAGCATTGCTTTTTTGTGGATATCAATAATAGCCTTTACATCGAATATGTCAACAGCCCCATACCGCATTAATTAATATGTGATTAAAATTTAATAATTTGAACGTTAAACTTCCTTTAAAAGTGAAATTATTATGTTAACAATAAAACAAAAATCGTCATAAAACAAAAAGCTTTTTGTAGCGTGTCCATAGTATGTCCAATGGGAGAGATACCTGGTTTTTAATTATTTGTATGGAATTATTTACACATATTTTTTTCCTTAAATTTGTGTGTGGTACTGACAAATATCGATAGAATAATATAATTAGTCGGTAAAAAGAATTATTGATGAATTAGAGGTGGGAGCCCGTATAACCGCCCGCATATTTAACTGCGACAGGATCGGACTCGAATGGATCTTTAGCGCTATAAACAACTAGTATTGTATAAATACAATCATGTGTAAATTATATTTTAAAACGCGCCACAAAACTTTTCACATTTTAACTACAAATATATTTTATTAAAATTAAAAGATACTGTAAAATATTTGCCTTTCTGGGTCATTTTAAATAAAACTAACGATAATTTAAACACACGCTATATTGACAAATAAACAAAATACACTATATAACACTTAAAAACTAACAATAAGAGCATTTATTCACAATAACTATTTATTTACATTTATATCACAATATTAGCGCGGCTACAACTATTCGTTAACTGAATTAAATTCCTCTTGAGTGCTATTTATATCCAAGGGAAAACTCTCGCATGTTTCTCGACCCATCTGCATCGAAATTTTTCTAGACGGTGCTCAGGCCATGTGATACCTCTTGGCTGACGTATCATCGGATGACTCGTCACAATACAAAGAGCGTGTAACAATATTTACTCTGAAATAAATAAAAAAAACAAATTTCATCTGTTTTTTCGGTGATATTTTAGGTGGTTTATCTAGAACTATTTTACCTATTTATTCAAATTTATAACTCCATTAATACACTATGATAGTATGCGTTCCCTAAGACGCCGCCTATAAATGAATCATAATTTAATTAATCGATGTCAAATCAATTATTAAAAATTTTCAATTTAAAATCAATTTCAAAATTAAATATATTAAAAAATATTATACAATACAATCCCAATTATTTCCATCCGTCTTGATTTTTTTTTTCAAGTCATCTAGTCAATGATTACACAGGCCTACAAAAAAAATTTTTTGGTGCATCTCTGTTTGTTTGAATTGTCGATAAAGTAGGTAATGTACAGTATATTGACATACGTCATTTTAACTCATCAGCTCTAGTTTACCTACTATCCTCATTGTGAATTGTTGTCGGTCTTGTTATGGTCTTGTTCGTAACTAGTCATTATTACAATATCATCGATAAAGTTTGTGTTACTATTTCATTATGGCTAGTACGTCCAGACGTTGTGTTAACAATGCTGATATATTTTGTTATGTTTGTGGTGAATACATACTGAAAAATCAGCGTAAATCGATTACAAACACAGTGCGTCGTTTGTATTTTGCTTACTTCGGTATTGAAATTCTACACCAAGATAAAGTGTGGGTGCCTCATAGTGTTTGTAAAATATGCGTTGAACATTTGCGACAATGGGAGAGAGGGAAACGTAAGTCTTTGAAGTTTGGAGTGCCTATGATATGGCGAGAACAAAAAAATCATTATTGCGACTGTTACTTTTGTATGATTAATATAGTGGGCATCAACAAAAACAATCGCCATAAATGGAAATACCCCAATATTTCTTCAGTACAAAGACCTGTTCCTCATTCAGAAAATGTTCCAATACCAACTTTTCACCAGGTAGTGCAGCAATCTCAGGAGGATGAAGCTGAAATACCTATTTCTTTCCAAGTAGATGATGACTTTCAATACTGTGGAATAACATCAGATCCTAAGCCATTTTCGCAGAATGAGCTTAGTGACCTCATCAGAGACTTAGATCTTTCGAAGGAACGTGCTGAGTTACTAGCGTCAAGATTAAAAGAAAAAAATTGTCTTTCCTCAGATGTTCGAGTGTCTACATATCGCACGAGAGAGGGAAAGTTATTGAAGTTTTTTTCATCTGATGAAAATTTTGTGTATTGCTGTAAATGTGTGTGGTTTGCTGGCTTTCATGGGTTTAACGATCTATCAGCCCAATGAATGGCGTCTCTTTATTGACAGTAGTAAACGAAGTCTAAAAGCAGTTCTTCTACATAATGGAAATAAATATGCTCCCGTTCCAATTGCTCACTCAACATGTGTAAAAGAAGAATATGAGGTAATTTCAAATCTTTTACAAAAAATAAAATATATTGAACATAACTGGGTGATCTGCGTCGACTTGAAGATGGTTAATTTTTTATTGGGTCAACAGAGTGGATATACTAAATACCCATGTTTTATTTGTGGAGAGGCTTGCCTGGCAAACTTTTGTAGCAGTTGCACAAAATTTCCTCGGAAATCATAAAGCTGACAACTATGTAGAACTAGTAGAGGAAATGCTGGTGCGATTCAAAGATTTAGGCTGCAATATGAGTATAAAATTACACTATCTCAATAGTCATCTGCATCATTTCCAACACAATTTAGGAGATCTAAGCGAAGAACAAGGGGAACGTTTCCACCAAGACCTAAAAACAATGGAGAATAGATACCAAGGAAGGTGGGACAGTCATATGATGGCTGACTATTGCTGGGGAATCATGCGAGATTGCCCGAGTCAGTTTCATTCTAGAAAATCACTCAAAAGACAATTTCTTGATGTTTAATGTCAATAAAATATATATTTTTTCGTGAATTGTGTTTTTTTTTCTCGGGAACTAGAGCTGACAGAAGAAAACGGGTAACATTTTTAATATCGCCATGTAAGACATACTTAAAATCGGGTCTAAAATCTCCAGCACCAAAATGGTTGTAGGCCAGTTTTACTAGTGAGAAAGCGAGACAGATAGTAATACTTAAATTGAAATATATTAAATGTGATCACTTTAAGCAATTCAATTTGCTGTAATATGAAAGTACGTGATCATCTATTCCGATATTACTGATAAACCTTTTTTGAACATTAAAAAGATTGAAATCCCATCTGTATTGATATCGGACACCGCCCGTTTTGCAAAACGATGCATATTATTCATGAATTAAAACCTTTTGAAATTCTATACTGTTAATTTAAACACATGTCCTAGAAGGACTAAAAATATCGCCAGACGAGCTATCGCAAAGTGCCCTCTCCTATAATAAAACGACACCTATTTTTTATCTTCACATCCGAGCCATGACCTATTTAAATTTTTTATTTAAATTAACCAGATATCGGACTATCAAATATCCATTCTAACGTTGAATGTATATGGACGCGAACGATATATATATATGCATTATAGAACGTATATTTTCGATACACATGTTTCATCGATATGTTCCGCCGATAAGATGGTGATTCTCGAACCTGAAAAGGGGGTGAATATTTGTCGAAAGGGGATGCGCGATGATGGAACAGGCACAGGAGGAGCTCACGAACACACCAGATATAGTGTACTTCACTTGCTAACCTCATTGTTATTCATGGGCAGGGATTTCGGTGATTCTGCTGGTAAATCTATTCGGTTATTCTGATGTGTGTATACCGACAGTGGACCTAACAACTACCCCGGGCCAATTTCTATGATTTAATATGATCGGGGGAGAACGTGGCAGTATCGGAAGGTTGCATAACACAAATTTCGATTATATATATATATATATATATATATATATATATATATATATATATATATATATAAATATAGTATATTCGTGACCTTGGTATGATAAGGTAAACTTAATTAGTCGGCGATTAAAGGTCTGGTTATTACTTCAAAGTGTATATATTTAAAATAATCCTACATGTTTCGGAAATGATGCCTTTGTCAAGGATATAAAAAATATAAATTTATATTTTTATATCCTTGACAAAGGCATCATTGCCGAAACATGTAGGATTATTTTAAATATATACACTTTGAAGTAATAATCAGACCTTTAATCGCCGATTAATTAAGTTTACCTTATATATATATATATATATATATATGAAAAATTTTGTGAAAAACTTATCTGCGCGGAATGTGCATATATCGATATTT